>CM044001.1:45840937-46263437 GCA_024085815.1 Flaveria linearis
TCAAAATGAGTTATTATGCATCTGTGTTGCTCTATGCCAAGCATCATTTACCTCTAATCCATCATTTATAAGTACAATTGCAGAGCAATTTTTTATTAACTCCTTAAAGAGATAATTTAGAGCCATACAGTTGAGCAATATTCCTCAGGCTTCTCTGCGATATACAACCAAGAGTCATCAATCCATGCTCCATACAAGCATATTTGAACATCATAGAAAATACAACAAATTTTGATTGAAATGAGCTCATGTAGAGCAAAAATGAGGCTTGTTAGAAATAATGAGCAAATGGACAAATTTCAATATGCATCCTAAGTCAACTAGATAATGAGTTACCATGAAATTAAACACTTCATTTAAATAAATAAATTAGAAACTAACCCGCTTGACATAAAAAGTTAAAGGATATGAGGATATTTCTTCAATTTGGCGGCATAATGCTAATTAATTTAAAGCAATGCCCATATAGTACCACCTGCAGTTTGTGCTTTACTTGCTGCATCATTTTTGCTATCATGAAATTAACTAATACTTGATAGTTTATCATAATTACTTCATACGTTTGGTTCCAACAGCACCCGCATTGCCTCATCGTTTTAGCCAGCAGAATGATAAATTCAACAAAAGGTACATAAAACATAAGACAGATAAATATTTGTGCTTTGAGTGATTTTGTGGTTTTGATTCTATAAAAAGATATATTTGAGAATTGGCTTTAGATTACACAATTCTTGCAAAGAATTCTATTAATAAACTATGTCTACATTTTATATATCAATAACGGGTCAAATTGGTAAGGTGATTATACTGTTATTTTTCTAATGACCAACAATCATTAAAAGTTTAATCAATCTTATGATGAGCATGCTGTTAATTCCGGTAAAAATATATCCCTAACTTGCAATCATCAAGTTTTGAACAGAGTTAATCACCCTCCTAGTTAGAATGTGCTTGTAATGTAAAATGGATCACGTATTGTAACATGTCAAACTACTTAGATGATTAGTTGTAATAAAGACCATTATAAAAATTGCTACATAAGATGTAAGTGTTTTAGTGTTCATGTTAATTATATAGCAGAACACTACTCTTTGTTAGCCTTTCACATCTATTAGTCGAAACAACCCACTTAATCATTTTGCAAGGTCAAATCATATTGACAGATGAACAAAGAAGCAAACAAACCAAACCTAATAAATAGAGAAAAAACCTAGCCAGCAAATCAAACTCGATACAAAAGTAGAAAACCCTGGCCAAAGTTTTCATGTGATGATGATTAATACTAAAAAAAAACTTTACATACCACGGTTTGACCTTTTGCTATTTGTTTCTCACATAATCCCATGTAGATTTGTGGTTTCCATCCATGTGCACCTTGATACTGATTAAAGTAGACATGTTTGACTTCTTAGGTCAAATGACAAATTCTAAACATTGAAATAAATATGAATATTTCTGGTTATAAAGAAATATTGTAACACCCGTATTTTTACTAGTAAGAAATAAAAGAATAAAGGGAAAGAAAAAGAAGGAAAAAGAAGTCAACTCAAGTTGGAGGACCAAAAGTGCAAAATGATAAAAAAAAAAATCTGATTAAGTTGGTAAAAAGGTGGCATGGCCGCCCATTACCATCTGCATTTCACTTCATTCGAACTTTTAGAGAGAGAGAAAGCAGCAGGAGCAGAAAACCCTCGGATTTCTGAAGAAAGGTCCGAGAAATTCGAAGCTTTTGGTAAGAATTCTCTAGTTTTTGAAGTTTTAGATAATTCTAGAACCCTATGTGTGCTTATAAGTGTGTCTTGTGTGTTCGGGCGATGTGGTGTGTGTGTTTTAGGTGTTAGAACAAGTTGAGAAGGTTCGGGTGCAGGGTGTAAATTCGAAGAAGACAGCTAAGGTGAGTTCTAGACCCCATTTTACTGGTTTTTAAATGTTTTGGGGCTGGAAATGCATGTAAACATGTTTTTATAAAACTTGGGTTTGATACCCGTATGATTAGAATGTGCGTATGTTTATGTTGATGTTAGTTTATGCCTAAAATCATATGTTTATGTTTAGAATTAGGCATTATGATGTTTGGGACTTGGTTTATGGATTAGACACATGAATAGGTTGCAATATGTTTGAAAATGGGACTTAGAATAAATCAGCAAAAGTTGGTAAGTCCACTAGTGGTCATACGACCAACAGTGTGGTCGTATGACCAGAATATTTTCTAAGTGTTGAGCCCAATAGGACTCATACGACCAACAGTGGTCATATGAATATGTGATATTTTCTAAGTCTGAGGCCCACAGGACTCATACGACCAACAGTGGTCGTATGATGATGATGAAAATCCTAAGTGTGGACTCATACGACCAACAGTGGTCGTATGATCCAAATATGTTTCTAAGTCCAGAGTGGTACGACCAGCAGGGGTCATACGACCAGGTCGTATGACCAGTGAATAATTCTAAGTGTTAGGTGAAAAGTCCAGCAGGACTCATACGGCCAATAGTGCTCATACGACCAGGGGGTTATACGACCAATAGTGCTAAAACGCCTAGACACTTAGAAATTTTTCAGGAAATTTTCAGTAAACCCGAAGTTCGAGGTTTGACCAGGGTTGACTAGGGTTAATAAATAATGATGTCTCATGCATATAATGATGAGTATGATTAACCCTAATTGTTACTAATATTATTATTAGTACATTATTGTTATCAATATTATTAAAATATTGTTAAGTAAGGTATGAGGAATGTATGATGATGAACGTATGAAGATGAATGTATGATGATGTTTGAATGTAATAATATCCCTTTTCTTAATATTAGTAATATTATGATTAGGAATATTAATAAGAGAATGAATAATATTATTTATAATATTATTTGTATTATTATTATTATTATGCTTAGTAATAATAATACTGTATGTTCTATGTGGAATGATCATGATCAATAATTATTATCATTAATAAAGTGGAAGAATTAATGATAAAGAGGAATGGAACGTGAACGAATGAACGAAAGTCTTGCAAGCAAATGAATGGAGGTGCACACCCCTGGCAGGTGTTAGCTCAACTGTGATGCGGGTTCGCTACCCCGAAGGATGCACACAGGATCAATCCTTGAGATTGATATAGAGGTGAGTGACTTGGTGTCACAACAGACTCACAGGAATGTAGGTCAATCTTTGTGATTGGCTCAGAGGTGAGTGACTTGGTGTCACAACAGACTCACAGTATATGGGTCAATCTTTGTGATTGGCTCAGAGGTGAGCGACTTGGTGTTGCAACAGACTCACAGTTTAATTAAAAAGGAATGTTTAAAAGTACGAATTGAACGATGATGCAGATAATGAAAGTATTACCTATGTGTACGTACGATGTATGATCACTTGTGACAAATTGAGGAATGGTTTTTGAACGAAAATTAAAGTATTTTAACTACAAAACTAGAACTCACTCAGCAACGCTGACTTTTATGTATTTTCCAGTTGGCAGGTGACAGGTTGCTGAGAATGGCACACAGGGGTGGCTACTTGGCGGGAAGACTGACATCCATTTTGTTTTGACGATACTGTTGTCCTGTAATTCATTCAATCAATTATTTTGTGACTTAGAAACTAGAATGTATTGCTTAGCAACAGTTTTTATAATGAATGGATGTTTTTGCTAAACATAATTCCGCTGCTTAATTTATAATATGTACATTTATTGCTGTGAATGACCAACTGTGAGGTGCCGGGAACGGGGCCTTACAAGTTGGTATCAGAGCCAAAGTTTAAGTGAATTGGGTAAAATTTTTCAAAATAAACCTTAACTTAAACTGAGAATGGGACGGAAAGAAGGATGTCAGCCCGAGTAGCCATGTGCCATCAGGTATTGTTTTCTTAAAAGTTAACCAGACTTATGTGCGTGTGCTATATGTGACTTATGTGTTCTTAGTAGATTTAGATACTGATGTAGTCAGGATAGGAAATGCTTGGGGTGTGAAGAGTAAAGTAAGTGGCTAATCACAACTGGCCACTGTAATTAGGGACTTACTATACTTGACATAAACTAAGCTGTTCCTTGAATGACTGTTTTAGTGTTTGAATCTTATAGTGCATAGGAGAATGGCTGGGAAGAAACCTTCTAAGGCTGCTAGAGGTAGAGGTCGTCCGCGTACGACTAGGAACAGCACTAAAGCTCCTAAGACGACTCCTGTGAACCCTGAGGTTCCTAACCGGAATGAAGAAACCGAGAATGCAAGCCTGAATGCCTCAGCTAGGGAGGCGATTGCTGATGAGGTACACCAAGTCCTGCAGGCAGTTATGCCATCTGTGGTGACTGATGTTATTCGTGCTGTGAGGAATGAGGAAAGGAAGGAGAAGGAGGATAGGAGAGGGTCAACTGGGAAGGAAAGCAAGGGGGGGAGGAACGACCGGATCCTGAGATAGTAGTGTCTGATGAAGAGGAAGATGATGTAGCTGGGGTGACGACCAAGGGATGCAATTACGGGGCATTCCAGAGGTGCAGGCCCCCGACTTTTGATGGAAATGGCAATGCTGCTGCTGCCCATCGTTGGGTAAGGGAAATGGAAGCGGTACTCGAGATCAGTGAGTGCCGGGAAGATCAGAAGGTAAAATTTGCCACCCACTCTTTTACCGACTCAGCACTATGTTGGTGGGACAATATTGTCCAAGCTGAGGGAAGCAGGGCCATAAGTAAGATGAAGTGGCCCGAGTTGAAGAAGTTGGTGATTGAGGAATTCTGTCCTCACAGGGAGCTGGATAAGATTGAGAGGGAGTTTCTGCAACTCGAGGCGGGAACCATGAACCACCAGCAATACACTTCCAAGTTCAATGAAATGGCAAGGCTGGTGCCAGACCAAGTGACACCGGTATCTCGCAAGATTAACCGGTATATTCAGGGACTGCCAGCCGATATTCGTAGGCATTTGATTGCTGCACGACCAAGCACTTTTAGGTCGGCAGTAGACTTGGCTGGGAGGCTCTACGATGAGAGAGAGGTAGCGGATGCGGAGGTGAAGAAGACTGGTGGTGGTGACCGAAACTGGAATGGGAAACGGTTCGGGCGTGGCGGTTTCACTCCGAACAATAAAAGGATGAAAGTGGATGACCGAAAGGTGGGGTCATCAAGCTCGAGGCCCAAAAGGTGTGGCAAGTGCGGGAAGGGGCATACGGGTGAGTGCAAATCGGGGCTCAACGTGTGTTTCAAGTGCGGGAAGCCGGGTCATATGCTGAAGGATTGTAAGGATCTGAGGTGTTATAACTGCGGCGAGGCGGGCCATATGAGCAGGGATTGCAGGAAGCCAAGGGTTGAGAGTTCCGGGGGAAAGAAGACGGCCGGAACTGAAGGGCAGAGGGCGAGCGCCAGAGCTTTCACCATGACCAGAGAGGAGGCTAGGACGGACCCCGATGTTGTATCAGGTACGTTCCTAGTAAATCAAACTCTTGCTTCTGTGTTATTTGATTCTGGTGCTAGTAGGAGTTTCATTTCTGCAACTTTCTGTGCTAAGTTGCCTGTTTGTAGTAAATGTATTAGTGAGCCTTTTATGTAGAAACTGCTATTGGTAAGTCCACTAGAGTTACTAATGTGATAGAGGACTGTACCATAGAGTTAGATGGTCATAGGTTTGCTGCCATGTTACATGTCATGCCTCTAGGAGGATTCGACGTAGTGTTAGGGATGGACTGGTTAGCAACCTACGAAGCGAATATCGTGTGCCGAAAGAAGATGATTAGACTGACGGCGACCGACGGGGGTCCGGTGACGATTTATGGCGATCGAGTTACGACGATTCCGAAGGTGATCTCGATGGCGGTGGCGGGAAAGTGTATGAGGCGCGGATGCAGCGCCTACTTATGTTATGTAAAGAATGTAGAGACGCCAACACCACAACTATGCGATGTACCAGTGGTGTGTGACTACCCAGATGTGTTTCCCAAAGACCTATCAGGTTTGCCACCTGACCGAGAGATCGAATTCCAGATCGACCTGATACCGGGTGCCCAACCTGTCGCGAAAGCACCGTATCGCATGGCTCCGACGGAGATGAAAGAATTGATGGATCAGTTGCAGGAGCTGCTGGATAAGGGGTTTATTCGACCGAGTATCTCACCTTGGGGTGCTCCGGTTCTGTTCGTAAAGAAGAAGGATGGTAGTATGCGGATGTGCATCGACTACCGCGAGCTGAATAAACTGACGGTGAAGAACAGATACCCCTTACCAAGAATCGATGACTTGTTTGATCAGCTCCAGGGTGCCAGTTGGTTCTCAAGGATAGATCTTCGATCTGGCTACCATCAATTAAAGGTGAAGGAACAAGATATCCCTAAAACAGCCTTTCGCACGCGCTATGGTCATTACGAGTTCCTTGTCATGTCTTTTGGGTTGACCAATGCGCCGGCTGCTTTTATGGATTTGATGAACCGAGTGTGTCGGCCAATGTTAGATAAATCAGTAATTGTGTTCATTGACGATATTCTGATTTATTCAAGGAGCGAAGAAGAGCATGCCGGTCACATTCGGGAAGTGTTGGAGACTTTGAGGAGGGAGAAGCTGTATGCTAAGTTCTCCAAGTGCGCCTTTTGGCTACGCGAGGTGCAATTTCTGGGTCACGTGGTGAATGCAGAGGGAATCATGGTTGACCCAGCGAAGGTGGAGGCTGTGATGCAATGGAAATCACCAAAGACGCCATCCGAGATTCGTAGCTTCTTGGGATTGGCGGGCTATTACAGGAGATTTATTCAAGACTTCTCCAAGATAGCCTCACCTTTGACAAAATTAACTCGCAAGGATGTAAAGTTCGTGTGGGGTCGAGAACAGGAGGATGCATTTGAGGAATTAAAGACGAGACTAACACAAGCTCCTGTCTTGACTTTGCCCGAGGGAAATGAAGACTTGGTGGTCTATTCGGATGCATCCTATTCTGGGCTAGGTTGCGTGTTGATGCAACGTGGAAGGGTAATAGCCTATGCATCCCGACAGCTGAAGACCCACGAAGTCAACTATCCCACACACGATCTAGAATTAGCCGCGGTGGTTTTGCGTTAAAGATTTGGCGGCACTATCTATACGGGACGAAGTGCACAATCTTCACTGACCACAAAAGCTTGAAGTATTTCTTCGAGCAGAAGGATCTAAACATGAGGCAGAGGCGGTGGTTGGAACTGATAAAAGATTATGATTGTGAGATCCATTACCACCCGGGCAAAGCCAATGTGGTGGCTGATGCCCTTAGCCGAAAAGAAAGGCCTGAGCCGATCCGGGTGAAGGCTTATCAGTTGATTATGACCTCCGATGTGATGACACAGGTTAAGGAGTTTCAAGACGAGGCTTTGAAAGAAGATCGTCTTAACTCCGAAAGGATGAGAGGTCTAGTGACGGAGTTGGGTGAGAACACTCTAGGTGTTAAGACCCGATTTGGGCGAATGTGGATTCCTCGATACGGGGATCTACGTAGTAGGATTATGGATGAGGCCCATAAGACACGATACTCCATTCACCCCGGTGCTACCAAAATGTACCACGATATGAAGAAAGACTACTGGTGGCCGGGCATGAAACGCGACGTAGTGGAGTACGTAAGTAAGTGCTTGACTTGCTTACAAGTGAAGGCGGAACACCAGAAGCCCTACGGGAAGATCCAACCGTTGGATATACCCGAATGGAAGTGGGAACACATCACCATGGACTTCATCACGAAGTTACCGCGTACCCCGAAAGGGTATGATGCTATATGGGTGATAGTTGATCGATTGACGAAGAGTGCCCACTTCCTACCGATCCGCGAGACGTATTCATCTGAAAGATTGGCGGATCTATTCATTAAAGAAATTGTAGCTCGTCATGGCGTACCGGTGTCTATTGTGTCTGATCGTGACACCCGGTTTACCTCCAAGTTTTGGAAGAGATTTCATGATGCGATGGGGACGAGACTACACATTAGTACAGCATATCACCCTCAGACAGACGGTCAGTCTGAGAGGACGATCCAAACACTCGAAGACATGCTTCGGGCGTGCGTGATCGACTTTAGAGGAAGTTGGGACAACCACTTGCCGTTAGCAGAATTCTCGTACAACAATAGTTATCACGCCAGCATTGGCATGCCACCTTACGAGATACTATACGGGAGGAGGTGTAGGACGCCCGTATGTTGGGGAGACATTGGACAGAAAGAACTGGGAGGTGTTGAGGTGATTGAAGCAACGACTGAGAAATTAGAAAAGATCAAAGCCTTCATGAAGGCGGCGAAAGATAGGCAAAAGTCGTATGCTGACAAGAGGCGAAGACCGATAGAGTTCAAGGTTGGTGACAGAGTTATGCTGAAGGTCTCGCCCTGGAAGGGAATCATTAGATTCAGGAAAAGAGGTAAGCTAAGCCCGAGGTATATAGGACCTTTCCGAATTATCGCACGGGTAGGAGAGGTGGCCTATCGACTTGAATTGCCAGATGAGTTAAGTGGAATTCATCCCACATTTCATGTATCTCATCTGAGGAAGTGCTTAGCTGATGAAGACATGGTTGTACCACTGGAGGACATTGAAGTAGACGAACGGCTCAACTACGTGGAGCAACCAGTAGCAATCATTGATCGTAAAGAAAAGAGGTTGAGGAATAAAGTGGTTCCTCTTGTACGTGTACAGTGGAAGCACAGGAAGGGATCCGAGTCTACGTGGGAGACTGAAGAAGAAATGAGACAGCACTACCCACATCTGTTTGAGGAATAACAGGTTTCGGGGACGAAACCTATATAAGGGGGGTGGACTTGTAACACCCGTATTTTTACTAGTAAGAAATAAAAGAATAAAGGGAAAGAAAAAGAAGGAAAAAGAAGTCAACTCAAGTTGGAGGACCAAAAGTGCAAAATGATAAAAAAAAAATCTGATTAAGTTGGTAAAAAGGTGGCGTGGCCGCCCATTACCATCTGCATTTCACTTCATTCGAACTTTTAGAGAGAGAGAAAGCAGCAGGAGCAGAAAACCCTCGGATTTCTGAAGAAAGGTCCGAGAAATTCGAAGCTTTTGGTAAGAATTCTCTAGTTTTTGAAGTTTTAGATAATTCTAGAACCCTATGTGTGCTTATAAGTGTGTCTTGTGTGTTCGGGCGATGTGGTGTGTGTGTTTTAGGTGTTAGAACAAGTTGAGAAGGTTCGGGTGCAGGGTGTAAATTCGAAGAAGACAGCTAAGGTGAGTTCTAGACCCCATTTTACTGGTTTTTAAATGTTTTGGGGCTGGAAATGCATGTAAACATGTTTTTATAAAACTTGGGTTTGATACCCGTATGATTAGAATGTGCGTATGTTTATGTTGATGTTAGTTTATGCCTAAAATCATATGTTTATGTTTAGAATTAGGCATTATGATGTTTGGGACTTGGTTTATGGATTAGACACATGAACAGGTTGCAATATGTTTGAAAATGGGACTTAGAATAAATCAGCAAAAGTTGGTAAGTCCACTAGTGGTCATACGACCAACAGTGTGGTCGTATGACCAGAATATTTTTCTAAGTGTTGAGCCCAATAGGACTCATACGACCAACAGTGGTCATATGAATATGTGATATTTTCTAAGTCTGAGGCCCACAGGACTCATACGACCAACAGTGATCGTATGATGATGATGAAAATCCTAAGTGTGGACTCATACGACCAACAGTGGTCGTATGATCCAAATATGTTTCTAAGTCCAGAGTGGTACGACCAGCAGGGGTCATACGACCAGGTCGTATGACCAGTGAATAATTCTAAGTGTTAGGTGAAAAGTCCAGCAGGACTCATACGGCTAATAGTGCTCATACGACCAGGGGGTTATACGACCAATAGTGCTAAAACGCCTAGACACTTAGAAATTTTTCAGGAAATTTTCAGTAAACCCGAAGTTCGAGGTTTGACCAGGGTTGACTAGGGTTAATAAATAATGATGTCTCATGCATATAATGATGAGTATGATTAACCCTAATTGTTACTAATATTATTATTAGTACATTATTGTTATCAATATTATTAAAATATTGTTAAGTAAGGTATGAGGAATGTATGATGATGAACGTATGAAGATGAATGTATGATGATGTTTGAATGTAATAATATCCCTTTTCTTAATATTAGTAATATTATGATTAGGAATATTAATAAGAGAATGAATAATATTATTTATAATATTATTTGTATTATTATTATTATTATGCTTAGTAATAATAATACTGTATGTTCTATGTGGAATGATCATGATCAATAATTATTATCATTAATAAAGTGGAAGAATTAATGATAAAGAGGAATGGAACGTGAACGAATGAACGAAAGTCTTGCAAGCAAATGAATGGAGGTGCACACCCCTGGCAGGTGTTAGCTCAACTGTGATGCGGGTTCGCTACCCCGAAGGATGCACACAGGATCAATCCTTGAGATTGATATAGAGGTGAGTGACTTGGTGTCACAACAGACTCACAGGAATGTAGGTCAATCTTTGTGATTGGCTCAGAGGTGAGTGACTTGGTGTCACAACAGACTCACAGTATATGGGTCAATCTTTGTGATTGGCTCAGAGGTGAGCGACTTGGTGTTGCAACAGACTCACAGTTTAATTAAAAAGGAATGTTTAAAAGTACGAATTGAACGATGATGCAGATAATGAAAGTATTACCTATGTGTACGTACGATGTATGATCACTTGTGACAAATTGAGGAATGGTTTTTGAACGAAAATTAAAGTATTTTAACTACAAAACTAGAACTCACTCAGCAACGCTGACTTTTATGTATTTTCCAGTTGGCAGGTGACAGGTTGCTGAGAATGGCACACAGGGGTGGCTACTTGGCGGGAAGACTGACATCCATTTTGTTTTGACGATACTGTTGTCCTGTAATTCATTCAATCAATTATTTTGTGACTTAGAAACTAGAATGTATTGCTTAGCAACAGTTTTTATAATGAATGGATGTTTTTGCTAAACATAATTCCGCTGCTTAATTTATAATATGTACATTTATTGCTGTGAATGACCAACTGTGAGGTGCCTGGGAAAATCAAAACTCGATACAAAAGTAGAAAACCCTGGCCAAAGTTTTCATGTGATGATGATTAATACTAAAAAAAAACTTTACATACCACGGTTTGACCTTTTGCTATTTGTTTCTCACATAATCCCATGTAGATTTGTGGTTTCCATCCATGTGCACCTTGATACTGATTAAAGTAGACATGTTTGACTTCTTAGGTCAAATGACAAATTCTAAACATTGAAATAAATATGAATATTTCTGGTTATAAAGAAATATCAACTAACTTATATTATATAACTTGAACTACAAAGCCAAAAGATATCGATGCAAAAGCTTTTAAGAAAATCCATGTCAGCTTTTGAATTTCATAAGTAAGAGGTTTCATCATAAAAGTCAAAGATTTAAACAAAGCACATTCACCTGGGAAATCATTCCTATGTGAAACACAAAAGGCAGTAAACAAGCATAACAACATTAGTATAAAATAATCACCACCAAATTCAAACTTATATTGCAAATCCAAAAATATACCCTAAACCATTAATCACATAAATCATGTATATATAAATTGTTTATCACAATAAATAGATGGTCAAGAATTCATACAATGCATGTTAGTATGTGTCAAGAAGAGCACCAAGGCAATCACCAAAGGTAATTTCTACCTTAGTTGCATCAACATCTTGATGTAATTCATCCTGCTAAGCACTAAAATAAAGATCATGATGACATTAAAACAATTACAAAATGATTATGGAATAACATAAGTTGCAATATAAAAATATCATTAAAACATGACATCATCGTGTATTTGAAGTAATAGAGTTCTGGTGAAGGTGGTGTGTATTTTTAAATAGAAGTTGAGATTTAACTAACTTTTGAAGACATCAACCATGTAATTGAAGTAATAGAGTTCTGGTGAAGGTGGTATGTATGATAGTGAAGATTTCAAGATTTCAAGTCTTGAAGAATTTCAAGTCATATTATACTAACAATTTCAAGGTCAGCAGCCATATTTATATTGATAGAAGGGGCAGTTTGGGAATTCATGTTTATGCAAACAGCAATAACTCTTTGCCTCTAAATTTTATATAAAAAGTTATTAACAAATCTTCACTTATTAAAAATGTACTGACTTTGCCACTAAATTTTAGATCTGATACAGATCATATGTCATTATGTTCATGTTTTTGCTCCTCAAGTTGCAGGTTAAACAATCTATATATTAGGTCATATCACACATGATGTTATCAGTTATTGCCCTGTATCATATCATAAATTCATAGATAGATAGAACATAGAAAGAAATAGCATTGCTTCTTAAGCTCCATAGTTCATTTCATAATTAGATTATGACCCGAACTTAGGGATTTTGAGTTGAGATGTAGTTTTTGCTGCAGTGGCTTACCATTTGCAGCTGAGAAAGTATCTCATATATTCAAAGCTTATAGTTAAATTAGGAGAAATGTATGTGGGAATGGTGAGATAATCTCATCTGCACAAATATAAAATGTTTCTGGTTTGCCATACATAATCAAATACCCATCAAGTTCAATACATTCAGATGTAGTTAACCCAAGTAACATGACATAATAACCTTGAAATGGTTAATGGGATCATGGGATGGTATTTTATATGTCCAATGGTATATTTGTTGTCGAAAATAATATAATAGGCATTTTGATGTGTTGTATGAGTATGTGTCATGTAGCTGTAATATGTTGTATTGTTGTCTTCACTTATTATTTTACACAACTTTTGTTAGTTTATTTCTTATTTTTAAACGACTCGTGGATTCGGTTTTGTTCAGTAGACCCTGCTGATGCTGCAGAAACAAAATACCAGATGGATGGTCATACTCTGACTCAGATAAACAGATCAAATAAGCAACTCTCAAATTGCTTATTTCACCTTCACATAAGCAGACAATCATAAACACTAAAGTTCCATATCACGCAAGTCTCTCTAATAATTAAAATTGTACTGACTTTGCTTCTGAGTAGGCAAACTAAATTAAAAGATAATAACAAACTTAATAAGTAGAATCAGAACAAATAAGAAGAATCAGAACAAATAAGCAGAACTAAACCTCCTTATAGAAGGTTTACAATTACTTTTTTTTCATTTGCACATGCAATATACTAACCATCCGTATTTAAAATAAAAAAATTCATTTACACATCAATTAAGGATCTTACAAGTTACAAACAAGAACACATTTTCAATTTCAATGGAAATAGTAAGAGTACTCTATCATGAATGGCACCAAATCAATAAATTGAATCTTTAATAAATTAGTACGACACCAAATCAATAAATTGAATCTTTAATAAATTAGTACAAAGCTCTGCCATGTGAAAGGCACCTGCTTTTGTTATCATATTTTTTAGTTCAGTTATTTCTTTTCCTTTTTGATGTAATAATTAGCTACATTATTTCGTTGTTATATAGGATTAGATAATAACATTTATAGAGTTGTAGTCATGTTATTAGTCCACAAAAATATAATCATGTTAGCTTGCATAACACCACACTAAAATCTGAGAGCAATGAAAAAGGTAGGTCCTATATGTAGAGTACATACCCCAAAAGTGTTACTGCAGGTGATGATGACGATGAGCTCTGCTCAAGAAACTCACAAGCAGTGACAACAACGGGCTCGGAAAATATTACCTGCAAATGTTATTTCATAACCCAAAAACCAAAAAGATCTCAGAGATTACACAACATCCTGTGATTATAACCATGAAACCCTATTGAAATCATGTAAAATAAGCAATCATGATAACCCTATATGTACATATGCATTCTGCAAGGGCATTATAAGATCATATTAACATTCAATTGTTGTACTTTCTCTTTTCCCCTTGATTGCCTTGAAGCATCATCATCTCCATTTTAAGAGAATCAACCATTTGGGTGCTGATGCTAAAAGCTTAAGCTTAAAACTTGTAGAATTTTACAAACTTTTGAAAAATAAAAACATTGAAACAACTTTTGAAAAATATAACAAATTGAAAAACCAATCAAATTCTACATACTAATACAAGATTTATCCATTTTTTTCTTGAAACCACTAACCTACTAATTAAATGCTTTATAGTTGTGCAATACTATAAGGCAATGGAAATGGAGGGATTTGGCGGGTGTAAAAATGAATACTTGCCGTTTGGGCATTTCATCAAACAGCTGGTGAGCATAGATACAAATACGAAGTGATTATCAAGAAAGTGTAAACAGTGAGTCAAGATCATTATACATTATCAGCTAACTAATAGCTATCATTCATCAGACATATATGAACACCAATGGTAGATGAAATAGGAAGAGAAGAGTGTGACAACCCGAAAATTTTACGTGATTTAATATAAATTTTATGTGAATTTACAATTTATTTTTATATTTTTATTATTATTTAATAATAGTATTAAATAATAAAAAATAATGACAATGATAATAATAATAATATTATTATTAAAACTAATAATTAATAATAATGAAAATATTATTATTTACAAAATTAATATAATTAATTAAATAAGTCCAGGGACTGAATTTGTAATATTTGAAACTTATTTTAAACTATACACATGAAATAATAAACCAAATAAACTACAGGGGCTAAATGTGTAAATTTGTTTTAAAACCCAACCCACCGCCCGTATTCCCGGTCACCATCTCCGGCCGGTCTCCGGCGTCTCTCCGGCAACCCCAAAAGCCAAGAACGACGTGATTTTAATGCAAACCAACTATCCCGACACCTTCTAGAGGATGATTCGAACTAGTGGACCATTTCAATTTGAAAATTAGTGTCGGTTAGGTGTGTTTCCCACTTCGACCGAAAGTTCGGCCGACCCACTCACCAAAAACGCACCACCAGGCTATTTTATTCCAATTAATCGAACAGGAAGGGCTATATAAGCATTCCTAAACTAATGAAACATTCACACACCTCTCAAACACTTGAAATCGATCAATCCAATCCCTCATCGCCGCGGACCTGCAACCGGTCAAACACCCACTGTGGAACTTCGAAACAGGTACTTAAACACACCGTTGTGTTCGATTTTACAAGGAGAACAATAACCCTATGAATTTTGATGCAACTGAAATCGATTTGGGATCAAATGGGGGGCGGATCGAACCTGGGGATTTCTTGGTGAAATGGGATTCTGGGGTTTAAGTTTAAAACAATTAAAAGAGGAGTTTAACCGCGGCTTAGAGCCTTGGTTTACTGGTTTGTGTGTGTGCTTGTGAACCGGAGGTCAGGGGTTCGAACCCTGCCCCAACACATTTTTTTTAAAAAGCCTTTTTAGGTCTTTTAAAAATACAGAAAAATTATTAAAAATTATAAAAATAATTTTTATGAACTTGGTTTATTTTAGAAATTATATAACTATTTTCTGGAAATTTATTTCTTTAAAAACCTTATTTATTTATTTATTTAAATAATTATTACATATGTAATAAATTGTAATCTTTATAAAAATGGATTTTAATAATAATTTAAATTATTAAATTATTAATGGACCTTATATTATTTATGGATTAATCATGATAATATGAATGCAAAATTTGATTTTATAAATATTTATAAAATCTTACAAACTTAAATATAAATTTACATAATTAAATAATGTTTATAATTTATTTAGAATATAATGGTAGGTTAAAATCATTAATAAGCTAATCAAATATAAATCTTTAGTTATTAAAACAAAATAACTAAATGATTTAATTATATGTTTATAACAAATTCCCGAGAACCAAATCCTAGATCGATTGAACACCAGGTTCAAGATCTAACTTATTTAGATTTTGAATTTGTATCTATGTGCTCATGTGAATTATAATTCCTTAGGAGGAATTACTAGCTTATCAACATCACACGAGAACTGAGGTGAGTTCAAGCCCCACTATTTTACTAAAACTCTTTTGGGAGAGGTAGCATACTGGTAATGTTACAAACGCTTTTTATATATTTAAGATGTGTATGGATATTAATATAGTGCTGTTATCATGATACAAGTCCTCACACTTTCGAATTGTTAATATTGGATAGCGGGGAAAGTTGGGTAGTACTACTGGGTGTGACGAGCCCCACCTGTGTGACTTGAGGTCAACCGGGTGCAATTTGTCCTATGATTATTCGTCACGATATGGTGAATTCGTGACGGGAGGCAAACATAACATAGTCAGCTTCAATGTCGAAATCACTATTTAATATCATTTGTGAATGGACTAGCTAGCCATTACAATGCACATGCTTAAATATACGCTATTGTTAAACTGTGACGTTTAACTGTAAACTCTTGAACTGATCAACCGTTGGGTTGATACACGCTATTGTTAAACTGGGATGTTTAACTGCAAACTCTTGAACTAATCAACCATTGGGTTGATTACACTTTTGTTAAACTGTTATGTTTAACTGCAAACTCCTTTGTATCTCATATAATCACTTACAACATACAAATAACCATGACAAGATATAAAGATGAATTGCAAGTGCTTTACAAGTCTCAAATGTTTATAAGTGTGTAATGTATAAGTATCATGTTTCACCCCAAATGGTGTGAAATAAAGTAAAAGGGGGCAAGGAAAACTCACAATGATGTAGGCATTACAAGATGATAAAAGGTTAAATAATAAATAATAAATAATAAATCTTTTGTTTCAAATGTTACTCTCTAAAAACATAATTATTATTTTTATGTTCATTTAACTTGTATGTATAAATAGGTTTCTTTTAAAATAATTAATCAGTTATTGGACTTGAAACAATAAATCTTTATAATATTAACGGACACTATATTAATTGAAGATTTATCATGATAATCGTAGAAATTATCTATATTTTATAATTACACAAAGTATTTAAGAATATTATTTCTTATAAGTTACATTTTAAACTAATGGTTTAGACTAATAATTTGTTATTAATCAATACGTTATTTCAATTAATCTGAAAAACTTATAAAGATTTATTTCTAAAATTTATTTACTGGACAAGTCCCTTTAAATCTATCAAAACCCTAATAGAACGTTGATTATTATTAAACCCTAAAACTATCGAAAGCCAAACTTATTTGAACGTTAATTATAATATTAACCTTAATCTTTATCTCGTAAATTATATATTTATGAGTTAAAATAGGAAAACAATCTATTGTCTTATTGAACATGTAATAATTATTTAAATAAATAAATAAGATTTTTAAAGAATTAAATTCCCACCATTATTATGTTTTATCCATAATTAAAAATAATATGGTAAATGGATTAATACTATAAATCATTATTTAAAGTCTATTTTTATAAAAATGGTTATTTATAATGTTTATAAATAATAAATCTATTTTAAGGTGTTTTTAAATAAATAAATTTACAGAAAATTATTTAAAGGCTTTTAAAATGAAAGAAGTTTTTAAAAGTTATTTTTATGATTTTTGGAAATTTTTGTATATTTTTAAAAGGTCAAAAAGGGCATTAAAAAATAATAGAAGGTGCCCGGGGTCGAACCCGGGACCTTCTGAATGGCAAATGGACATTGAACCAGTGAACCAAAGGCTTATAGCCGCAACAGAAATCGGTTCCCAATTCTTTTAACAACTTAATCCCATCTTCCCCCAAATCACATAAACCCTAGAAATGGATTCGATCGAATTGAACACCCAAATGAAATAGTTAACGAAATCAAACATGGGGCTTTGATTTTCCACATCAAATCGTGTACAAAGCCCCATTCAATTACCTGGATTGAATTGAACTGGGGATGAACAGTCGAGGGGAGAAGTCGCGACTGATAAGGGGTCATTTCGGGATGTTTATGATCTTATGATTCAATTAAACATTTGGACAGCTTCTTATGATGATCTTGATGGATTGCCCTCTGTTAATTTTGAGTAATAATACTCCGAGGATGGTCATCGGCTAAGTTGCAGGTCGTGGATGGGAGTGATAATCAAATGCGAAGAAATCGTGTTTTTCAGATGAAATTGAAAGCTGTAAACGATCGTATTCTTCACGCCTCGACGTTTCCGCCGTCTAGTTAAACATAAGTGTGTAATGTATAAGTATCATGTTTCACCCCAAAATGGTGTGAAATAAAGTAAAAGGGGGCAAGGAAAACTCACAATGACGTAGGCATTACAAGATGATATAAAAGGTTAAACGATGATCCATAGTATCCATTACAAGCACCTAAATATATAATTTACGAGATAAAGATTAAGGTTAATATTATAATTAACGTTCAAATAAGTTTGGCTTTCGATAGTTTTAGGGTTTAATAATAAGATCAACGTTCTATTAGGGTTTTGATAGATTTAAACGGACTTGTCCAGTAAATAAATTTTAGAAATAAATCTTTATAAGTTTTTCAGATTAATTGAAATAACGTATTGATTAATAACAAATTATTAGTCTAAACCATTAGTTTAAAATGTAACTTATAAGAAATAATATTCTTAAATACTTTGTGTAATTATAAAATATAAATAATTTCTACAATTATCATGATAAATCTTCAATTAATATAGTGTCTGTTAATATTATAAAGATTTATTGTTTCAAGTCCAATAACTGATTAATTATTTTAAAAGAAACCTATTTATACATACAAGTTAAATGAACATAAAAATAATAATTATGTTTTTAGAGAGTAACATTTGAAACAAAAGATTTATTATTTATTATCTAAAACAAACGATAATTAATGAGTTAAAATAGGAAAACAATCTAATTGTCTTATTGAACATGTAATAATTATTTAAATAAATAAATAAGATTTTTAAAGAATTAAATTCCCACCATTATTATGTTTTATCCATAATTAAAAATAATATGGTGTCCAATTAATGGATTAATACTATAAATCATTATTTAAAGTCTATTTTATAAAAATGGTTATTTATAATGTTTATAAATAATAAATCTATTTTAAGGTGTTTTTAAATAAATAAATTTACAGAAAATTATTTAAAGGCTTTTAAAATAAAAGAAGTTTTTAAAAGTTATTTTTATGATTTTTGGAAATTTTGTATATTTTTAAAAGGTCAAAAAGGGCATTAAAAAATAATAGAAGGTGCCCGGGGTCGAACCGGGACCTTCTGAATGGCAAATGGACATTGAACCCGTGAACCAAAGGCTTATAGCCGCAACAGAAATCGGTTCCCAATTCTTTTAACAACTTAATCCCATCTTCCCCCAAATCACATAAACCCTAGAAATGGATTCGATCGAATTGAACACCCAAATGAAATAGTTAACGAAATCAAACATGGGGCTTTGATTTTCCACATCAAATCGTGTACAAAGCCCCATTCAATTACCTGGATTGAATGAACTGGGGATGAACAGTCGAGGGGAGAAGTCGCGACTGATAAGGGGTCATTTCGGGATGTTTATGATCTTATGATTCAATTAAACATTTGGACAGCTTCTTATGATGATCTTGATGGATTGCCCTCTGTTAATTTTGAGTAATAATACTCCGAGGATGGTCATCGGCTAAGTTGCAGGTCGTGGATGGGAGTGATAATCAAATGCGAAGAAATCGTGTTTTTCAGATGAAATTGAAAGCTGTAAACGATTAGAGATAGATATATGATTGTGTAGGTGTGATTAATTCGATTATTTTAGAGCGTAGTGCGATCGTAGCCTGCAAAAGAGGCCGACAACGTGGGGAAGGGAACAGATCGCACTAATCCACTTGATTTTTCAAATTAAGGTTGAGCACGCGTTCGAATCCCCCACGTGAAGGTGTCGGGGTGTTTGATTCGGTTAAAAATCGAGAATTCTGGTTGCTGTGGGCTCGCCGGAGGACCGCCGGTCCGGTGACCGGAAAAAACGAGCGGGGAAAGGGGCGGGGGGTTGGGTTGTAAATTCTGAAATTTCACCAATGGTCCCTGCAGTTTGACATTTATTATTTTATGTAATAAAACTTTTATTTAAGGTTTGTAAAATGTCATTAAGGCCCCTGGACTTATTTAAGTTTTTAAACATTTCAAAGTTTAAAACTTTTATAAATTATTAATATTAATAACAACATTATTGTTATTATTATTGTTATTATTATTATATTATTATTATTATTATTATTATTAGTTATTATTGTTATTTTTATACTTAAACTATTATTATTATTTTCATTATTATTATTATTATTATTATTATTATTATTATTATTTTACTATTTATTATTTAACAAAACTAACTCTTAGATTAACTCAAAATTACGAGATGTTACAGTCTCCCTACTTTAAGAAATTTCGTCCCGAAATTTAATCATGAGAAATAAATTTTAAGATTTATGAGGAGACTTAGATGTCATTTCGTGTTCACGAGTGTTTAAATTCAATAAGTTTGACTATGAGTCTTAAGTTTGCTAAGTTTCACCGTTTATAATCTTATATGTTCTAAAGTGTGCAAGTTATTCCTTTAAGATTTTTAATTGACAAATGTTTGTATTCCAAACAGTTCAATACGGTTAAAAATAATTTTTGTCATGTGTGAAAACGCCATACATAAGATCGATACGGGACTCGGCTTAACGAACATGAGAAATAAGTTCCGGATGTTTTGGATGGAATTCATAAGAGCTTCTCAAGCAAATAACTTTAACGGGTTTCTAGGTGATCGTTTCTTGTTCACTCATGTCAATGAGGGTTCGAAGTGTTATTAGTGTAACGTTGATACAAGTATCGTGTTTGTCAAGATTAAAGATTAACTTTAGTATGAGGAAAATCGTTGTAATGGGTTTCCAGAATAAACGTGGTTTTAAGGGAAAGACATTCAGAAAGATTACTAGAGGTTGTTATAAGGAGTTCAAAGATGGTCCAAGAATGACACAATAATAAGAATTGCATTGATCAACGAAGATAACGTTCGCGATTGGATTAAAATTTAAATAATTCAGGATATAACTGATAAAGAGAAACATAAGTAGCTTCCCAAGTACGGCTTGCACACGCGGTTCATCAAACTCATAATCACAGCTGAGAAACATTCGTGTGGCTAGGAAGCCATGAACACAAATTAGTAATGTCTTTATTTGGCAGGAAGGTTGTTTAGGAAGCTATCATTACGCAATCAGGTTTTAATGATAACTCAAAATGAAAGTTGATAAGTAGGGAAAAATGGTTCCATATAGCTAGATCAAATCAAAACATGAGAATAACGGGAAAGAAATCGATTTAAGAATTTACATGCGTCAAGCTTGGAATCAAAATCAACCTAAAACGATCGGGTCTTCTTTTAAGTTCAGAGATCATGCTTTGGCTTAATAGGTCAAAACACTAACATTGTTTCACCCATTAAGTTACTACATGCTTCTCGTCACTTGATTACAACCATGGTAAGTTGAAGATCAAGAAGTAAGAATAGTCATCAAGATGTGTTTTTCACTCCTAACTTGATGGTGTATTCCCAAGATATGACCATTAACTTACCAATCAAAAAGTTCGATCCCAACTCATTGTTGAGGATCTACAGAAATAAGACGAGATAACTCACCATTAAGGTAAGGGAAATCACTCTTATCTTAACGATGAAGTTTTACAAAAAATAAAATATAACAGGATGAACTTCTTCATCAAAATCCAGAATTCACTCCTACTTTGATGAGATCGTTTCATTTGAGAGAATACAATCCATAAAAATGAAATTATCATCAAGGTATGGAATTCACGCCTATATTGATGATTGAATTTCATAATAACAAGAAAATAATCGAAGATTGACATTTGTCACCAAAGTACGGGTTTCAATCCTATTTTGGTGAGATCTTGTCATTTGTGAAGTGTAAGTTTCAATAAGAATAATTGAAGTCAATCCTCAAGATAAGGAAATCACCCTAATCCAGAGGATGAAATATCATAAAACACATAATTAGAAACCATTTATCGAAATGAATAGAGATTTATCAAAGTAAGGGAATCACCCCTGTTTGATGAGATAGAATCATTTAGGTGATACGAGTGTTCTTAGTCATAGATTGACTTGCAAACCCTCGCATTTCCCACGGTGCAAGCGGTACGAAGTTTGACTTAACGATGAAAGGAAAATAATATTAATTAGAAATTCAGGAAATTTCAAGTTACATCAATGAAACCAAAAGGAAAATCATGCTTATAAAATTTAAGGTCAAAGTTCGAGATAACAGGATTTGTTATGATGTTCAAATCTTGGATGTCTTAAATCAGGAAGACAAAATCAAGGACAAGAATGATTCAACACCATGATGAGATGTGAACATTCGATTCACAATCGAAAGGAAAATACAAGGACTTCTCAAGATATGAGATCAACCATAACCTTTTTTGAAGACACACGTACTTATAAGTGGTAACATAGTTATCATTCAATTAGCAAAGTATCCCGAGATGTAGGAATTCCATCTACAGCTTTACATGTTCTTAGTTATGGGACACATCCTTAAGAGGACTTTGGAATCTTAAGTAACGGTTTAAAGTTTTAAAGACCATACGGTTTAGATTCCCAATATCTTTGGGTATATTAAAATCCATGTTCACGTTGGTCAAGGTATATAAATAGTTACATGAAACGTTGAGTTCAATACCGTTACATGTTACACGTTGAGCGTTTAAACGTAAGAGTTGAAATGTAGGATGAGTTCAATATTAACAGGATCATTATTTAGGTTAAGAATGAGTAGATATTAAAACTTTGATGATAAACTAGTTCAAGGATTCAACGATTTTTAAGATACAAAAGGATGGTTCCATTTGGTAACGCATTACCATTTGGAATCGTTGACACGTCAAGGTAAATTGACCCATTTACCTTAGAAACTTGTGTACGTTGACCATAGGTTATCACTCATCCCAGAATTCCCCAGGTAAGCATAACTGGTCTCGTAGTGAGATTTATATGATATGCTTGCCTTAGCCCGATGGCCTTTTGCCAGGAAATCCAGAATACAAGTGTCTATGTGTCACACAAATTTTCTTTGGTTCATGAAATCAAAACCTTGATGAGATTTTCATAGATTAGACATAAAGTCTAAGGAATTGAACTCACGATGATAAGTGTAGATTCGACATGTCGTTGAGAATAAGTTTAGGAAGTTCATTTATCGGGGAGAGTCAAAGAGTCGAAGTTAAGTTTAGGGAGTCTAAGTTTTAAGCATACATAAGGCAATCCTATGCTAAGGAATCAAATTGCACAAAAGGCATAGCATTATGTAGCATTTCAAACAATATGTGAGCACAAAAGTATAAAGATCTTTCTATGAGGTTCATGCAACTATAGTCTAGGTCACCATTTCAATAACTGATTAATAACCATTGGGTTGATTACACTTTTGTTAAACTGTTATGTTTAACTGCAAACTCTTGAACTAATCAACCATTAGGTTGATTACACTTTTGTTAAACTGTTATGTTTAACTGCAAACTCTTGAACTAATCAACCATTGGGTTGATTACACTTTTGTTAAACTGTTATGATTAAATGCAAACTCTTGAACTAACCAACCATTGGGTTGATATACACTTTTGTTAAACTATTATGTTTAAACGTAAACTCTTGAACTCACCAACCGTGTGTTGACTTTTAGTATGCTATTCTCAGGTCATTAAATCTGGACTGCTGTTGGGAGCACTACACGGGTCAAGCATGCATCCTAACACTTAAACAATGATATATATGTTTATCTTTATATTTTGGGTTTGTTTTATTTGTTTAAACGCTTCCGCATGTATTACAAAGTTTGAACTTTGATTTGTTATGTTAAACGTTGCATATAGAGTCGTTCCAAGTAACTATTGACTGTGATCCTGGTTTGTTCACACGCCTCGCGGTAGAACTCCGCACGTGGATTTTGAGGGTGTGACAGATTGGTATCAGAGCCATTGGTTATAAGGAACTAGGTTGCATACACACTAGACTATAACCGCACACAGTTAGTTAGTTACTTGTTCCTAGTCTTCCTAAACTTAACTTATCATCGTGGATTCAAATCCTTAGACTTTATGTCTAATCTATGAAAATCTTATCGAGGTTTTGAATTCCATGAACCAAATGAACTTGTGTGACACATAGACACCTGTATTCTGGATTTCCTGGCAAAAGGCCCTCGGGCTAAGGCAAGCATATCGCATATATCTCATTGCGAGACCTGGTATGCTTACCTTAGGGGATTTCTGGGATGAGTGATAAACTATGGTCAATACACAGGTCTCTAAGGCAAATGGGTCAAATTACCTTGGCGTGTCAATGATTCCCAAACTTTACTGATCCTTTCGTATACTTTGATTAATCAACCCCGATATAATACATACATACTTGGTACTTCTATCATTGATGACCACTATACTTGACAAGATATGTTAACCTAATAGGAGGAACCGGGGTGATCATGCAAAGCAACTTACCATTACGGGTGCACACGTAATAGTAATTTGTCGTGCATGCTAAGTCCGGTGAATCTGGTCGGGTGGTAACATTGTAGTCAGTATAAGTCATCATTCCTACACCTTGAGCAAGAAAGTCTCGGTCTTCATAAAACGTAACCACTAACTATCTATCAGTTCTACTTGTAGGAATGCTCACCCTTACCTTGAATTTGGACGAAATTCAAACCATGACATTTGTGTTAATCCCACGGATTCGGACTGATTCCCTAGCTTGTCTGTTTCTTTAAATCCTTGAATTCTCTTCCTTTTCATTTCAAGGCAAAAGGTCTATTTTCATACGACTGATAGCTTTTGATATTTGGTAATTTAAAGAATGTCTGGAAGAGGACGTGGACGTAGGGAGAAGTAACGATCATGAGTATTACAAGTTTCTATTCTATACCCTAGGGTGCTAGGATCATAATTCTAGTAAGACCTTGTAAAGGGTAACAAAATATTACTGACACTTGCTATTACTTAATTCCTGTCCTACTTAGAGCCTTCATGGTATTTCCAATCATTTTAAGAGACATTCCTCCAATTAGTATTTCAGTAACTGAGGAACTGATTGAATGCTTAGAATGAAAGTGAATTACAGAAAATATAGAAGAGTGATGATACTCTCTATACATACATTACGTTATTCTTTAGGATGATGTTAAGGAAAAATTAGGATGTCGTGTAACCGGTTTAAGCACATTCTTAGTATACCGGTAATGCTATATATAGGGTTATTGAGGTGAGTTCAAAGCCTTGATGATTGGGTACTATTACTTAAGGAATGAAATGTAAAAGTTAGAATTGTAATTCTAAAATCATGCAATGGTAGGGTTAGGTTGTGCTCTTTATACTGACAAACTCTAGGAATTGACAAAGATGATGTCATACCTTATGACATTAGACCAAATAGAATTAAGAAGGACACTAGGAAAATCTAGTGAGTGGTAGAAAGAAGTTGGAGGGTTGAACAAGCAGTCTAGCAGTAAGGTAAGAATGCTAATGTTGTAAACCTAGCTATGTTGGTTAATATGATTAAGCTAAAATGCGTTAAACAGGAACATTAAGAAGGTTGGAGTTCCGACCATTACTATAAGTATGCCCTAGGTCGATTAGGACCCCAGGACAAGTTAGAAACAATCAGAATTAGGAAATGGCTATAGCTAGAAAGTAAGAACAGTTAAATTATGGAAATAAAGGCCATATAAGTCAAAGTAATACATCACGCGGTCATACATTTACGACTGAAGCAAGCCACATTTGACAAGACTAAGTGTTGTTACATGTATGTACCTTATCATCAATAGCTACGCATCTATTTGATACCAGGGTTGATAATAGCTTTGATTCTTCTGGAATTATTCTTTAACTTAGCATTAACCCTAGTTGCTTAGAAATCATTTTACTTAGTAGAAATAACCAATGGTAATAATTAGTACAAGAAGGTCATGTCTTTGACATAGACTTAATACTGTATGAATTGGTTATCGAAGCATGAAACCAAGATAGTCCGTCAGGAGAAGGTGGTTCAACCTATCAAACCAAAGCATGATCCCTGAACCTGAAAGGAGACCCAATCGTTTTAGGTTGATTTTTATTCTAAGCTTGGAGCACTTAACTTCGTAAATTGATTTATCTCCCTTTATCCTTATTTGACCTAGCTATATGGAATCATTTATTCCTTATCTATCCACTCTCATTTTGAGCTATCATCAAAACGTGATTGTGTGATGGTAGCCTTCCTAAACAAATGCTATCAACCATGTCACACGAGATAAGATCTCCATTATCAGGGGTCGTTAAGCATAGTAGAAATTCTATCAACAACAAAACTAATAAAGATCAGAAACAACTTTTGAGTGTCATGTTGTCTTCTGATGATCTAGTCCTGCAACTTATTAGTGACATCCTCGACTTTTTCAAATTTGAGTCAGGAGTTCTGAGGTTGGAGGCCACAAAATTTAGGCCAAGAAGAGGTGATGTCCCAGTGGAGGTTAATGGTGATGTTTTACGGATTAGACAAATTCTTACCCACTTGATCAGTAATGCTATCGAGTTTACCCACCAAGGAAAGGTTCAGAGTAATCTTTATGTAAAAGCAAACCCATTATCTCACAACATCGAGAAATTAACCTGCATCCGTTTCAAATATTCGTACACCGTGGTATGACGTTAAAACATCAATCGTTATTCTGAATGATTGATTCATTTTCTGTTTTAATAATATTCTTAACCATTTTCATGAACTCATTCCAAGATCTTCGCATAGTTATTATTCCTTTAGACCGATGGTTGGTCAAAGGAGAAATACATATTCACAAGATATGCGTTAAGATCGTTTCATATGGTGACGTTTGGGATTCTTAAATTCCGACGGATAACCTTTCTTATCATTGTTGATCTTATCTTGGTTTCTAGACATCACCTTACCACGAAATTATATTCTGAAAATTATGGATCGGAAAGTTAAACAACTAAAACATAGTAAGATTCCGATCGTAAGAGTTCGGTGGAACTCCCGGCGTGGCCCTGAGTTCACTTGGGAACGAGAGGACGAAATGATACGCAAGTATCCTAACCTGTTCAAGGATGCTGCAAATACATCTTAATTTTCGGGACGAAAATTCCTCTAACAGGGGGATGATGTGACAACCCGAAAATTTTTCATGATTTAATATAAATTTTATGTGAATTTACAATTTATTTTATATTTTATTATTATTTAATAATAGTATTAATAATAATAAAAAATAATGACAATGATAATAATAATAATATTATTATTAAAACTAATAATGTTAATAATAATGAAAATATTATTATTTACAAAATTAATATAATTAATTAAATAAGTCCAGGGACTGAATTTGTAATATTGAAACTTATTTTAAAACTATACACATGAAGTAATAAACCAAATAAACTACAGGGGCTAAATGTGTAAATTTGTTTTAAAACCCAACCCACCGCCCGTATTCCCGGTCACCATCTCCGGCCGGTCTCCGGCGTCTCTCCGGCAACCCCAAAAGCCAAGAACGACGCGACTTTAATGCAAACCAACTATCCCGACACCTTCTAGAGGATGATTCGAACTAGTGGACCATTTTAATTTGAAAATTAGTGTCGGTTAGGTGTGTTTCCCACTTCGACCGAAAGTTCGGCCGACCCACTCACCAAAAACGCACCACCAGGTTATTTTATTCCAATTAATCGAACAGGAAAGGCTATATAAGCATTCCTAAACTAATGAAACATTCACACATCTCTCAAACACTTGAAATCGATCAATCCAATCCCCTCATCGCCGCGGACCTGCAACCGGTCAAACACCCACTGTGGAACTTCGAAACAGGTACTTAAACACACCGTTGTGTTCGATTTTACAAGGAGAACAATAACCCCATGAATTTTGATGCAACTGAAATCGATTTGGGATCAAATGGGGTGCGGATCAAACCTGGGGATTTCTGGGTGAAATGGGATTCTGGGGTTTAAGTTTAAAACAATTAAAAGAGGAGTTTAACCGCGGCTTAGAGCCTTGGTTTACTGGTTTGTGTGTGTGCTTGTGAACCGGAGGTCAGGGGTTCGAACCCTGCCCCCAACACATTTTTTTTAAAAAGCCTTTTAAGTCTTTTAAAAATACAGAAAAATTATTAAAAATTATAAAAATAATTTTTATGAACTTGGTTTATTTTAGAAATTATATAACTATTTTCTGGAAATTTATTTCTATAAAAACCTTATTTATTTATTTATTTAAATAATTATTACATATGTAATAAATTGTAATCTTTATAAAAATGGATTTTTAATAATAATTTAAATTATTAAATTATTAATGGACCTTATATTATTTATGGATTAATCATGATAATATGAATGCAAAATTTGATTTTATAAATATTTATAAAATCTTACAAACTTAAATATAAATTTACATAATTAAATAATGTTTATAATTTATTTAGAATATAATGGTAGGTTAAAATCATTAATAAGCTAATCAAATATAAATCTTTAGTTATTAAAACAAAATAACTAAATGATTTAATTATATGTTTATAACAAATTCCCGAGAACCAAATCCTAGATCGATTGAACGCCAGGTTCAAGATCTAACTTATTTAGATTTTGAATTTGTATTTATATGCTCATATGAATTATAATTCCTTAGGAGGAATTTACTAGCTTATCAACATCACACGAGAACTGAGGTGAGTTCAAGCCCCACTATTTTACTAAAACTCTTTTGGGGGAGGTAGCATATTGGTAATGTTACAAACGCTTTTTATATATTTAAGATGTGTATGGATATTAATATAGTGCTGTTATCATGATACAAGTCCTCACACTTTCGAATTGTTAATATTGGATAGCGGGGAAAGTTGAGTAGTACTACTGGGTGTGACGAGCCCCACCTGTGTGACTTGAGGTCAACCGGGTGCAATTTGTCCTATGATTATTCGTCACGATATGGTGAAGTCGTGACGGGAGGCAAACATAACATAGTCAGCTTCAATGTCGAAATCACTATTTAATATCATTTGTGAATGGACTAGCTAGCCATTACAATGCACATGCTTAAATATACGCTATTGTTAAACTGTGACGTTTAACTGTAAACTCTTGAACTGATCAACCGTTGGGTTGATACACGCTATTGTTAAACTGGGATGTTTAACTGCAAACTCTTGAACTAAACCATTGGGTTGATTACACTTTTGTTAAACTGTTATGTTTAACTGCAAACTCTTGAACTAATCAACCATTGGGTTGATTACACTTTTGTTAAACTGTTATGTTTAACTGCAAACTCTTGAACTAATCAACCATTGGGTTGATTACACTTTTGTTAAACTGTTATGTTTAACTGCAAACTCTTGAACTAATCAACCATTGGGTTGATTACACTTTTGTTAAACTGTTATGATTAAATGCAAACTCTTGAACTAACCAACCATTGGGTTGATATACCCTTTTATTAAACTGTTATGTTTAAACGCAAACTCTTGAACTCACCAACCGTGTGTTGACTTTTAGTATGCTATTCTCAGGTCAATAAATCTGGGCTGCTGTTAGGAGCACTACACGGGTCAAGCATGCATCCTAACGCTTAAACAATGATATATATATGTTTATCTTTATATTTTGGGTTTGTTTTATTTGTTTAAACGCTTCCGCATGTATTACAAAGTTTGAACTTTGGTTTGTTATGTTAAACGTTGCATATAGAGTCGTTCCAAGTAACTATTGACTGTGATCCTGGTTTGTTCACACGCCTCGCGGTAGAACTCCGCACGTGGATTTTGAGGGTGTGACAAAGAGCAACACTCACGTATGGTAGATGAAATCCTCAACCTTCGTGAAGTTGTATAGAGCAATTCTTCATGTTTTGAAGTGTATAAATCGATTGTTCCCAATTTGAAAATGCCCGCCCATTTGAGTAGCACCGATCCCGCCCAATCGAGAAGTGGAAATCCTCATATCTGCGGAAGAAAAGAAGGTTGCAAAGCTTCTTCTTTTGTCTTGAGGGTTCTGCGATGTCTAACTTTTGTCTTGGCGGTTCGAGAAGTGTATGATGGAGACAATATTGGAGATGGTGACGGTACTCTGGTCGAAAGCACTGTTCCAGCACCAGGGAAGTCTCTAGTCTGAAGATGATGAGGGTTCTGCAATAAGAGATTGTGTAATAGAGTTGTACCTTGTGCATGAAGAGATGTACATCTCTAATTTTAAGAAATTATGTAAAATGACATGTTTGCCCTCCTCAAATAAATATATATATAGTATAGATATGTATATATATAGATTCATATACATCAATATATATACATATATATATGTATATATATACATATATATATATATATACATATATATATATACATGTATATATATGTATATATATACATGTGTATATATATACATATATATGTATATATATATATGTATATATATATATATACATGTATATATATATATATATATGTATATATATATATCTGTGTATATATGTATATATATGTATATGTGTATATATATATATGTATATATATGTGTATATATATATATATATAAATATATATATATATATATATATGTGTGTGTGTGTGTGTGTGTGTGTGTGTGTGTGTGTGCAGGACCGGTGAAGGGTAGCACTTACAACACAACAACACAGTGAGGAGAGTGTATAAGAACACTTAACAGATCAAATAGGGAACTGGTTATGATGATGCAAAGAACACAAGTAAACTTAGAAACAGAACAAGATAACAACACAAGTAGTTGGTTTTCAAGGATGTTATATATTGCTTCTCAAGTTTAAAGTTACAAGTATTCAAGCATAAGCATTTGCACACCTTCTAAGCTACAGGACTTGAGACACTATATACTACAACCTACAGCCGGCCATACTATGAAAGCCAGCTGGATACATAAGATTAGACAACTACAAAATCAAATGTAGAGTCAAAAGGTAGATTGCCTTTTGACAGGTGACTATGACATGCCATAGCTCACATCCTAATATATTACAAAAAGGATAAAGGTACATAAAGTAGAAAGCACAGACTCAAGACCTCAATGTATAGTTTTCCTAAAGCATGGACCTTTTCACCAACTCATACAAGTTGGTGACCAACCAGAGTGGCAACAAAAAGTGGTTCAGCTTTATAGAAAAAGTACATCAGATAAAAGCATGTCTGATAAAAGTCTTTGGAAGAATCTGTCTTGGTTTTTTGACTTCGGAAGACTTTGTCTTTGAAGCTTCGGAAGACTTCATGTCTGGCTTCGAAAGATATTGGTCTTAGATTCAGAAGATTTTTTACACTTAGAATATTTCTGAAATAAAGTGTAAAACTTCCGAAGCATTTCTACTTCATGTTCTTCTGTGCAGCATGCAGGAAGACTTAGAGTGTTTTGGCTGCATCAGACTTATAGGAATCCTTACAAACTCCCCCTAGGCTGATGCTACCAAAACACTTGAAGATATTCAGCTGTTCACAGTCCTCAACATGATCATGACCATTCCTTTCTTCATTAGAGGGTCAGGATCACTTAGACTTAAGAAGTATCTTCTCATGTCAAAAAGATCATGCAGAGGTAAATGGAAGAGGTCTTCCCAAGAGTAGACATTCTCTTCACCTTGATCTCTGACTACATGCCACCTCTCTGGATTAGTTGAATAAGTCCAGGATAAGATGGGTCTTCCTGATGCAAGATGAGCCATTTGAATTGAAGGTGATTGGGCTTCCTCTTCTTGCACTTCCTTAGGATATTCTGATTCACCCTGAGGATCAGAGGAGGTTGATTTTGACTTCTTCTTCTTCTTTGACTTTGATCTACAAGCCATCCTCTTCTTTCTCTTTGCAGTCTTTAACTAAGAAGACTGGCCTGCAGCACCTTGTTAACCAGCTATGTCTTCCTTAGTTGGGTGTTCCTCCCTCACAGGTTTAGAAGGAAAGGGAGTTTGACCCTGTTTTGGGTCAGATGATGAAGTTGGCCTTTGACCTTGTTGTGGGTCAATAGATGAAGAGGCTGGCCTTTGACCCTGCTGTGGATCAGAAGATGAAGCAGAAGGTTCAGTTTATGTTGTCTCATGTTGTTCAAACTTAACCTCTACTTGTGGTGGAGCTTGACTTAGAGGAGTGTGTAAGTCAACAAGCTCTCCACTCTTGATCTTCTGCTTGATTACCCTGATATGCTCATCCATAGTGGATAGAGACATAGGGCCAAGTCTCCTTCCGGAGAATCCATACAGCTTCATGAAGCTCATCATTCTTTGTCTATCAGCAGACTTTTTCAAGTTCTTCTGAATGAGAGCTCTTGACTTTGCAGCTTCTTCCCTTACCTTTTTCTTTGTTGACTTGTTCTCTTTGAGTACTTGAAGTTCAAGTTGTTTGAGATACTCAAACTCAATGTACTCATAGGCCAAGGGAAGAAGTACTTCTGCCTGGTAGAAACCTATGGCACTCAGGTAGTTTATCATCCTTTGTCTATCTGTTTCTTTATCTACCTGAGGTTCTTGTGTAGCAGCCACAGTCTCTTGCACAGGGCTTTCTTGAACTGGTGAGAGAGTGGGAACATGCTTGTATAGCCTTTGTTGTCTTTTCTTCTCTTTGATCTCAAGAAGAATTCTTGCATCTTCAGCTTCCTTCCTCTCTATTGACATTTCCATGTCAGCCAGATCATTTAATTCCTCTAAGGGGAGAGAGATAATCTCATCTATGTCATAGTTCCTGGTCTGTAAGTAAGTAATCCTGACTGCCCTCAACTCATCATCTTGAGTGTAACACCCTGCCTCTCACACCAACAATATTGCCTGCTTCGCCCACGAGGAGCTCACGGATTTGCTTTTGGTTGCCCGGGTGAAAACTTCCCAGGGAGGTCACCGATCCCTGGATTGCTCCCACCTGAAGAAATTGATCTGCCCAAGATACATATTAAATTGATATGGCTAGTGTGATATGATCCAAGTCGGGTCATACCCAATAACAAGCCAAACAAACACCGATGAATATTTATTCGTTGATAAGATCATACAAATAAATATTAGCACCAATTCGGAAACCGGGATTTCTAAATTGTTGCTTTTGTAAATGAACAAGATTATATGGATAATTTGTTCATGAGAGATTGTTTTTGTTTAGTTATTTAATTAATTAAACAATGACAAAATAGTAGTGAGTTAGTGTTATAAAATTAAAAGGGTTTAATTTTATAAAACTTAAGAGATGAGAGTGTGATTTTAATAAAACAATTTTGGGGGGAAAACCCATTTGCACACGGATTCGGCCGCCCCTTGGGCTTTATGTCCCACCCACTTTTGTCTTGTAACTTGCAAGACTCATTTGACACACACTCTCCAACTCACTTCTCTCTCTTACATGCAAAGGCAACAATTCTCTCATCTCTGTCTCTCTCTCTTTCAATCGGTTTTTAGAGAAGAAAGAAAGCTGAAATTTCAGCATCAAAAGTGAGTTTTAGTTGCTGAAAGTTGGTGTCAAGAAACCTAGCATTCAAAGCATTCAAAGGGTTCGTTTGTGGCTTGGGGTATCACCTTCTTGAGGTCTTCTAGCTTGAAGATTTAGCCACAAAATTCATCAATCACACCTTCAAAATCTCGGTTTCTAACAACTTGAAAAGGTTGTCTTCTAACCATCCTATGATTTCTTTATTGTATGCATTTCGTATATGGATCCATGGTTTGGATTTTACTTATTAAATGGGTTTAATAATCAACTTATTAACAAGTTTTAAACTTATAATCCGCTGCGTTTTTTTCATATAAACAAGCTTATATGAACTTTGATAAACTTGTTAAATCCCTACACCACAGCCAATACGCCCAAAACGCATTGTTGATATTAGAGACCAGACATTCCTTATGAACCAGGAATCTGTCCTGTCCACGGCCGATGTGGGATATGTGTAGGGTGTCACAAGCACCCCCTGTTTGGACTCATCGTCATCGATGAGCCCGAGAAGTCACCATCATTGGTGAGGTATGTCCCACACCCCGAATGGCACAAGAGTGGCTCTGATACCATTCTGTAACACCCGGCCTCTCACACCAACAATATTGTCCGCTTCGCCCACGAGGAGCTCACGGATTTGCTTTTGGTTGCCCGGGTGAAAACTTCCCAGGGAGGTCACCCATCCCTGGATTACTCCCACCTGAGCATGCTTAATTATGGAGTTCTCCTCTCATCCACAGCCAATACGCCCAAAACTCGTTGTTGATATTAAAGACCAGACATTCCTTATGAACCAGGAATCTCTCATGTCCACAGCCGATGTGGATATGTGTAGGGTGTCACATTGAGTGTTTGGTCTGGGGGCAGCCCTGATTAGAGATTGCATGAAGCTTGAAGACCCAGTGGAACTTACTCCCCTTAGCTTCCTCTTTCTCTCTCTTTCCTCCTCCTTAATCTCCTCAGGGGTTAGAACCCTTTTCCATTTGTCACCCGCAGACCTTTGTGACTCAGGGTGGAGAGAGCTTTGGCCTTCATTGCTTGGTGTAGTATCCAAGCTCTGGCCAGAGAGAGACTGTGATACACCTTCACCAGTAGGTGTTTCACTAAGGGGTTGAGTTGCTGAAGTAGTTGTTGTTGTGACAGGTGTTTCAATCTTTGTCACTTCATCAATTGATTGTAAGACAGGGCTCTCAGGCTCTAGCACTGGGCCTTCAGTCAAGGTTTTCCCTTTGAAGCTAATCTTAGGGTCTGCCTCAACATCCAATTGACCAATGACATTACCTGATTTCTTTGGTCTATCTTCTTCAGCTTCTTGAGTACCCTGAGCCAACCTACTAGCTTGTTGAGGTTGAGTTGTTTGAGTAGATGGCTCATGAAGGATGATGGCTCTTCTATGAAATGGCATTGCCCTTGGTATACCCTCCTCAAAGAGACTCTAAAACAAGTAGTCTAGGAAGTTCACATCAATGTGAACTTGAGGAGGTTGCTGAGCAGGTACAATTACAAGAGAGGATGGTGACTCCTCAATGTCCATACTCCTTGAAGAACTCCTAGGTTCTGTGATTGTAATGACTTTCTTCCCCTTTTTGGTAGCATCACCCTCTTGTATAGGTGAGCTAGGAGTGAGGTCAATCACATCCACAGGTTCTTGTGTTCCTAGTTAAGCTCTTCTTAAAGGTCTCCCAGCTAGTTTTTCACTAAAATAAGATATCTCAAGTTACTGATCATTGACCCTCTTATTTAAGGTGGTCACTTGAAATTCAAGATGACTAGCCTTTGAGACTAAGTAGGTGCATGTTTTTGTCAGTTTTTGCACCTTTAGTCTCAGATTCCCCTCATTTTCATTAGAAGAGTCATAGGGGGATGATAGAATTGGACTTAAGTTCTCACTCTCATCACCAGCTTGGTATTCTGGGCTGCTGGATTTCCTCTGCTCATTGACAGCCTCAGATGAAGTGTCAATGGGCTGAGTTACCATGGTTGAGGTCTTAATGATGTAATCACTTGCAGAAGTGAGAGCCTCTTCCATATGGATCGCTAGAACAGGTTCAGAAGGACCCACCTCAGCAAGGGGTGACTGATGTGGGGTAGACATAGGGAATTCAGAAGCGCTCCTCTCTCTTTGAGTAGGTGATGAGTAGAGAGATTCATGGTGCTCACTGAAGCCTAAGTCCTCATCAGTGTAGAATTCAAGGTTAGGAATTTGGTTATTTAAGTCCAAAGGCTGGGGATGGTAACTGTCCCCTGAAGGTTGTTCACTTGAGTGTTGAGACTCAGAGTGAAGGCTTAAGGTAGTTGGGCTTATGAGCTCATCAGGCTGATCATGAGGAACATCAGCAATGATTCTTGAAGAGATGGGAGTGGTTCGCTCCTCAGGAGAAGTGGGAGCTCTAGTATCCACTTCTTCCTGCATGGGTGAGTGTATGGGGGCCTGTACAGGCTCAATAACTTGAGCAGGGGTTCGTTTTGATTTTCTTTGGTAAGTGTGGGTTATATGGGGTCTTTTTGAGGGTAAGGAGATGATAGGTGTGGGTTCAACACTAGCTTGTGTTGCTAGGTTGTCACCTTGAGCAATGAGCTCTAACATTTTGGGGACAAGGGCTGTTTCTACCCCTAAGAAGCCTACAGTTGGCTTTTTCATAATCTTAAAGATGCCTGGCTTCATCTGTCCCAATTTAAGAATATTGTTTGTTTCCCTCAACTGTGAGCCAAGTTCACAGTTGAGAATGTGTTGAACATATCTAGGAAACATATGGTATTCTAAGGAGTCCAAGTTAGCAAGCAAGTTTACATATACAAATTGAGAGTACCTGAACTTGACCCCTTGCACCATACCATGAACTATAAAGGAGAGATCCTCAGGAATCTGGTCCCACCCACCATGCTTGTTAGACAAGCTGTGAATCACTACATGGAGTAGGTATTTCCACTGGGATGAGACCTTCCCTTTCCTGAAGGTCTTTACAAAGAAATCTCCCTCATAGCCCATCTACTCAAAGGAATAGTTAACAGCTTCCTTTGGGAAAGACAGTTCACCTTCTTCATCATCCAGCTGAAGATGGGTGTTGATGATGACTGGAGTGATAAAGACTGTCCTCCCTTGCACTGTGGCAGATAGTGCCTTCTCCCCATCCATGATAACCTCTTGACATGTCCTCCAAAATTCAAGCAGTCCTCATAAAGAGTAGGATCAATGGTGAGGGAGGTGTAGTAATTGGATAGAGCCAGAAAATGGCAAACCTCTGAGAAACTATCATCTTTCTCAAAGTGCAACAGAGCAACTTGGTTGTGTTGCCTGTGAAGTTGCATGGAGAAATCAGGGTTGTTTCTGTTGTGAATGTTGGCCATTTTGAGAAGCTTAAGGTTGAAGAAAGGTGAAGAACAGATGCGGTTTGAGAGAGATTAGGTTTGAGGTATGGTGTGAATTTTGGAGCATGTAGAAGAAAGAGGGGTAACCGTTGGGTATTTGTATAAATTGGATTTGAGACAAAGGAAATGAAAGAGGATAAACTTTTAAATCCGTGTGTCGGTCCCACCTCTGAAAAGTAGTTTTCTTTTGCCCAAAAAAATAGTTTTCTTGGAAGTCGAGAAATCTTCCGAAGGTTATTTAACTTCGGAAGTTTTGACTGAAAAGCTTCCGAAGGCAAATTTTGCCTCGGAAGATATTTAAAAAATTTTGAAGAATTTTGCTTCGGAAGCAATTTATACCAATTTCATTCTGAGATAAATAAAAGCCTCCGAAGGCAACTTTAAATCTTCCGAAAGATAAAAAGAGTAAAATTCTAAAAAATCTAAGGAATATCTTAAAAGTTTTTTCTTCCGAAGAGAAACTGGGCTTATTAAAGTGATAGAATGGACAACATAGAACACACCTAGTTTTAGAAATAATATGATTAAGTTTTAAGAAAAGCTACTCAAAGTTAATCATCCCAATAGCTGATATAAGATATTTAAATCTTTGTTCATCAAAAGCCTTTGTGAAGAGATCAGCATATTGTTCATTTGTGTGAACTTTGATTAGTTTGATTAATCCCTTTTCAAAATTATCTATAATCAAATGATACCTGATGTTGATGTGCTTAGTTCTTGAGTGCTGCACAGGATTCTCTGTGATTGAGATAGCACTGTTGTTGTCTATGTGAATGGGAGTCTCTTTGAAGTTGAATCCATAGTCCAGCATCTGATTTTGAATCCAAAGCACTTGAGCACAACAGCTTGCAGCAGTAATGTATTCAGCCTCAGCAGTTGTGGCAGACATACAGGATTGTTTCTTGCATTGCCAAGACACTATCCTTCCACCAAGAAATTGACATCCCCTGATATAGACTTTGCAGTCATATTGCATCCACCATAATCACTATCTGTATATGCATACAAATTGAAGTCAGTGTTTTTTGGATACCAAAGGCCAAGAGATGGAGCTCCATTAAGGTATCTTAAAATTCTTTTGACAGTGATTAGTGTGACATCTTAGGGTTGGCCTGATATCTTGCACATATGCAAGTAGCAAACATAATATCTGGCCTGCTAGCTGTAAGATACATAAGAGACCCAATCATAGCCCTGTAGAGATGTTCATCAACACACTCCCCCTCAAGATCAGGTCCAAGGGAGTGGTTTCTAGCTATGGGTGTCTTAGCAACCTTACATTCAGTCATGTCGAATCTTTTAAGTATGTCTTGCACATACTTTGACTGACTTATGAAGATACCAGTGTCAACTTGCCTCACTTGAATACCTAGAAAGAAATTGAGTTCCCCCATGGCACTCATTTCAAATCTATCCTTCATCAGCTTCTCAAAGTCTTTGCAGAGCTTTGGATTAATTGATCCAAAGAAGATATCATCCACATATACTTGAACTAGCATTAAGTCATTCCTTGTTCCTTTGATGAAGAGAGTTCCATCAATGGTACCCCTTTTGTAGCCATGCTGACAGAGATACTGAGTTAGAGTCTCATACCACTTTCTTGGTGCCTGATGTAGCCCATAGAGAGATTTGTTAAGCTTGCAGACATAATCAGGATGATCAGGATCTGCAAAACCAGATGGTTGTCTGACATACACCTCTTCATCAATCACTCCATAGAGAAAAGCACACTTGACATCAAGTTGATAGACCTTGAAGTTCTTGGATGCAGCAAAAGCTAGGAATATCCTAACAGCTTCAAGTCTTGCTACAGGAGCAAAGACATCTGTGTAGTCAATCCCTTCTTCTTGAGTATACCCTTGAACAACTAGTCTAGCCTTGTTTTTGATGACAAGTCCTCTATCATCCTTCTTATTCCTGAAAACCCATTTTGTACCTATGGTATTCTTCCCTTAAGGAAGAGGACATAGGTTCTAAACCTTTTGCCTCTTGAATTGAAGCAACTCCTCTTTCATAGCTTCAACCCAACTTCCATCCTTTAGAGCTTCATCAATCTTCTTTGGCTCTATTTGGGACAAGAAACAAGAGTGAAGACAGATGTTGGCATTATGAGACTGTCCTCTTGTTCTTACACCTGTACCAACATCTCCAATGATGTTTGTAGAAGGGTGAGACTTGTGAATCCTTAGTTGAGGGATCACAGCAAGTTGTTTAGACAGATCTAAATTGGAGAAATTCTGATCTGGCAAGGAGGATTCACCCTCTACAGCAGTACACTTATCAAGATTAACTTGATCCAATGAGTGTGTGACATCATTGAGATTTTCTACAATGGGATGGTTCTCAGCATCAAGAAATTCCTGATCACTGTCACCACCACCATGTTCTCCAACATTTGAAGTTCCTACATTTTAGTTTTGTGCCTCAAAACTGGAAGATGAAGGCAACTCAGATGTATCAGCAGGATTTGTCATTGATGTGCTGGTAGAAGCTTATTTGCAGGATTAGTTACCACTGGAGCTGAAGATATGTAGCTTGAAGTCTTCTTAGCTCAAATCTAGGATCAGAATCACCTGTAGGCAATATATTTGTGGACCCTAAAACATGCTCATAAGATTTGTTAAAATAGTTGGTAACTAAATCAAGATCAAACAACCAATCCGGACCAGAACCTTTCACACCGGGAGTGTGTTCATTGAAAATGACATTGGCTGACTCCTCAACTACTCTAGTTCTGAGATTGTATACTCTATAAGCTTTAGCTTGAGAAGAGTATCCAATGAAGTGTCCATCATCTGATTTCTCAGCAAACTTGGCAATATGATCTTTGGTATTGAAGATGGTGCAAGGACACCCAAATGACCTGAGAAAACCAATAAAAGGTTTCCTCTTGTGCCACAGTTCATAAGGAGTCTTACCATGTCTCTTAACTACTAAAACTCTGTTTTGTACATAGCAGGCAGTGTTGACTGCCTCTGCCCAGAAGGTGATGGACAGTTTAGAGTCAGACAACATAGTTCTTGCAGCTTCAATTAGCGTCTTGTTTATCCTCTCAGCAACACCATTTTGCAGAGGAGTCCTGGGAGCACTATATTGTCTTGTAATACCCTTTTCATCACAAAATGTATCAAGTATTTGATTCTTGAACTCAGTTCCTTAATCACATCTGATGGTTTTGACATTGTGATCACATTGATTCTCAATCTTTAAGATGAAATTCTTTAGAAACCCAGGGGTCTCATCTTTAGTTCTAAGAAAGAAGACCCAAGTGAACCTTGTAAAATCATCTGTGATCACTAAACAATAAGAAGTCCTTCCTAAACTCATTACACTGGTGGGGCCAAAGAGATCCATATGTAACAAGTGTAGGGGATTAGTGATGGAGTTTCTTTCCTTAGGCTTGTGAGATATCTTGTGTTACTTCCCTTTCAGGCATGCAACAGAATGATCATCACTTGTAAACTCTCTTTTTGGTATTCCAGTTACCAAATCATTCTTAATTAATTTATTCATGTTATTAAAGTTTACATGGCACATTCTTTTATGCCAAAGGAAAGACTCATCACTATTTGCTTTAGATAGAAAGCAGGAAACTTCTCCTGAGGGAGATGTTACTTGCAAATCCACCTTGTACATGTTCCCTTTCCTGGGGGCTCTGAGTAGGATGTGCTCATGAGTAATGACCACCCCGGGTTTGAGAACAATGCACTCATGTTCAGTAAATAGCATGTTATGATTCTGATCACAAAATTGAGATACACTCAAAAGATTGTATCCAAGCTCCTTGACAAAGTTTACCTTATCAATGCTGAGCTTACCATTTGTGACCTTGCCCCTTCCAGTAATGTAACCACCTGCATCTCCTCCAAAAGCAACTGGTCCTCCGTCAATTCTTTCAAACTTTTGGAGTAGTGACCTATTGCCTGTCATGTGCCTGGAATAACCACTATCAATGATCCACACATTTTTGTTTGTCTTTAGTTGTTCCTGCATAAAGAGATAGCTAGTTACATTTGGAAACCCAAGCCTTATTGGTCTTGGGCTCATTTAAAACAGTTGAAGATAATGCAACAGTAATAGATCGTATGGTTGTGCTTTGAGGATCTTGTGCTGTTGTTGATGAAGAACCTTTAGTCATTTGGCCTTTCTTTGACTTCCACACCACCTTTGGAAGTTTGGACTTGACCTTCAATACTTTGGAAGTTCTTGAAACTTCTAAAGTTTTGATGACTGGACCTTCGGAAGAACTTGCCTTTACTTCAGCAAGCTTCAGTACTTCGGAAGCATTCCTTTCTTCCAAGACCAATTTTCTTCCGAAGGCAGTTTTCCACTTGCCTTCTTCTTCATTTTGGAACTTCTGAAGGAAACAAATTTTCCTTCTAAAGCTAAGTTCTTCTTGGAACTATTGGAAGTCTCTTTGTTCATCATGTGAAGAATACCTTTAGGATTATATGGACAATCCTTGGCCAAATGAGAAGTACTCTCACACATGACACACTTCAGTTTCTTCCTCCCAAGAGTCATCTTCATAGAGGAGGACTGACTTTGGTCACATCCCTTCTCCACCTTCACCTTTGCAGGAGCTGAGATAGTTCTTTTGGGTTGAGAACTGTTCTTGGAGTTGGATGGTCCAGGCTGTGTAGCAGTAACACACAACTGGTCAGTCTTCTTCTTGTTGCTGAGATGAGTTGCACATGAACCATAGTTCATGTCATCAGTCTTAATTACTTCAAACCCTGCAGAGATAAAAACTTGTTTATGCTTAGAGTCAAAAGTAGCCTTGATCTCTTGAGCCTTCTTTGATTTTCTTTTGGCTTTCCTGATCAAGTTCTTTCTTCTTGACTTGGTCATCCCAACAGCTTTACTCTCCTCAGAGGAATGGTGACCCTTCTTAGAATGCTTTTCTTCACTCAAACCAGAGTCATTTTTCACCATCTCCTCTTCATCCTCTTCAGTCAAAGGATCCATGAGGGGAAGGTCATCTTCACAAGTTCCACACCTAGGAGATCTTACAGACAAGATGGTGTGTGGAGGAGCTATCTCACTAGATCTCAGTCCCTGCTTATTTTGATAATACACTTTTGCATGCAAGGATGAGGATATTATGTTCTTGAAGGTTTCTTCTTCAAGAACACAGTTTTCTGCCTTAGCTTTGCTGATCACAAGCTCAGCCTGGCATTCAATTAACTTAGCTATGAGATCTTTGATCTGAGTCCTGTAATTTGTTAGCCCATGTTTAAGAGTTGAAATGGTTTTCTCTAAATCATCTATTTTGAGTTTATAATCATTTTATCTCTTTTAAAATCAGTTTTTAAGATGTTTAAGGACTCAAGGTCAGATCTCAGCTGTAAGTTATGTGACCTGTATCTATTAACTTTAGCAATGCATTCAGAAGAGCAAAGATTTTCGAATACCTTGGTTTCATCATGGTCTGCCATAAGAGCTTGGTTTGGAGATGCATCTTCTAACTAAAAGCTCCAGTCAAAGCCTCCTTCTTCAACAACAACTGCAGCTTGCTGCTTTGGCTTCTCATTCTGGTGAGCTTTCTCAGTGTAGTTTGGTCTTGTTTATGTTTGGCCACCATTTTTTCTTGGTGCCTTACACTCTCTTGCAAAGTGCCCCATCTGGTTACAGTTGTAGCACTTTACTTTGCTTTTGTCGAGCCCAAACTTTCCACTGGATGTATTGCTTGGAATCTTTCTCCCAGTCCTCTTGTAGAACTTCTTGGCCCTGTGAGTGAGAAGAGCCATTTTCTAAACTATCTCCATATACTCCAGATCATCTGGATGGATACAGTCCAGGTCTTCAAGAGTGAAGAGAAAGTTTCCAGAGGTTTCATCAGCTGAGACAAAGGCATGAGAAGAACTTGTCTCTTGGAAGGGACTTCCTTGAGTGTAGCTTTCTCTTGGTGTCTCTAGGAAGGTGATGAAAGTCCCCTTTTGAGAGTTGTCAGGGTAGCATAGTAATTGATGTTGTGGTTCAATGCTTTCCCTTTCATCCACATGAAGAGCTGAATTCAGTTGGTTATTGGAGTTACCATAGGAGTTTTGCATGTTCATCTCCATCTGGAATGCACTCAGGATACCATACAACTCTGTAAGAGTAAGAGTCTTAAGTTCCAAAGTACTCTTGATCACAACACAATAATGTGTCCATAGTTTAGGAAGAGAAGACATGAACTTCCTTACTATGTCCCTCTTCTAAAGAGTTACTCCAATATCCACTAGAGTGTCCACTATCTCAACATACCTGAAGTGTTGTTGAGTCAGAGTCTCACCAGCCTTGAAGGTGAAGTTCTCAAACTGCTGCTTTAAGAGATCCTTCTTGTTCTCTTTAGTTTCCTTGGATCCTTCATACATGAGCTTCAGTGCTTCCCATAAATCTTTAGCTGTCTTGCACTTCTTGAAGCCTCTGTAGATGGAGTTTGGAAGAGCAGTTTGAAGAGAAGTCATGGCCCTTTGATCAAGCTCTATTCTTTTCTATCTTCTTCTGAGTAATCATCCATATCTTTTAGGATGATACGATTACCAGTAGCAGAAGTAGTGCTTGGTATGAAAGGACCATTAACAACTGAGTCCCACATCCTTGAGTCTTGACACTTGATGAAGCCTTCCATTCTTGTGCACCATGTCTTGAAGTCTTCAGGAGTGATCAGTGGGGACTTGGTCATGGTACCAGTTTCCATATCAGCTTTAGAAAGAGTTGTCATTTGAGTTGTTAAGTATTTTGTGTGTGTGAGGGATCTTAAGATGGTGAGATCTTATATCAAGAGCCTGGAAAGCTCTGATACCAAATGCAGGACCGGTGAAGGGTAGCACTTACAACACAACAACACAGTGAGGAGAGTGTAAAAGAACACTTAACAGACCAAATAGGGAACTGGTTATGATGATGCAAAGAACACAAGTAAACTTAGCAACAGAACAAGATAACAACACAAGTAGTTGGTTTTCAAGGATGCTGTATATTGCTTCTCAAGTTCAAAGTTACAAGTATTCAAGCATAAGCATTTGCACACCTTCTAAGTTACAGGACTTGAGACACTATATACTACAACCAACAACCGGCCATACTATGAAAGACAGCTAGATACATAAGATTAGACAACCACAAAATCAAATGTAGAGTCAAAAGGTAGATTGCCTTTTGACAGGTGACTATGACATACCGTAGCTCACATCCTAATATATTACAAAAAGGATAAAAGTACATAAAGTAGAAAGCACAGACTCAAGACCTTAATGTACAGTTTTCCTAAAGCATGGACCTTTTCACCAACTCATGCAAGTTGGTGACCAACCAGAGTGGCAGCGGAAAGTGGTTCAGCTTTATAGAAAAAGTACATAAGATAAAAGCATGTTTGATAAAATCTTCAGAAGAATCTGTCTTGGTTCTTTGGCTTCGGAAGACTTTGTCTTTGAAGCTTCGGAAGACTTCATTTCTGGCTCCGGAAGATATTGGTCTTGGCTTCGGAAGATTTTTTACACTTAGAATATTTCTGAAGTGAAGTGTAAAACTTCCGAAGCATTTCTACTTCATGTTCTTCTGTGCAGCATGCAGGAACACTTAGAGTGTTTTCGCTGCATCAGACTTATAGGAATCCTTACAATATGTATATATATATATATATATGTATATATATATATGTATATATATATGTATATATATATAGGAAAATGTTCAAGCGAGAACCCTCTTTTATTGCGAGAACTTGCAAAAAACAATCAAGATCAATAAATATTATTATTATTTTTGCTTATATAACATAATTACACATATAGAAGATTATGATATTTTATTGTGACATCCGTCACCGAAATATCCGTTATTTAACGTGACTTCCGTTAACCTTTCTTTGATTGTTCATTCTTTGTCTTTATAAACTATTCATGTGGTTATTATCTTTGCTATATCATCATTTTACTTGTGTCCTCGTCGTTAGCATTGCCCTTATTGAAACCTTTACAGTCATCGTTATCGTCATTATTAAACCTATCATTATTAGTTATTATTATTACCATTAATAAAACCCTTGTTAAAAATACCAATGTCATCATTTATATTTTTATCATTATTATAACTAACTGAATTCGGGTCAATTTTGACAAAAGCAAACTTAGAAATTGGGGATTTAAAGTGCAGGGACTAAATGTGACATTTTTCCAAACTTGGGCTGGGTATAAAACACCCCTTTATCAGCCCTAACCCCAAACTCTCTTCTTCTTCCTCCAACCGCCCCCTTTCTCCTCTCTTGCACAAACCAACTTTTTCTTCGCGCTTACTCCGACAAGACCTCGGCATTAGCCTAATCTACCTCATTTTCGCAGGTAGACGACCTTGGTCATCCTTTTTCTTCATTGTTTCTGCTGTTTTTGGGTAGTTTCAGGTGCTTGGGGCCAACCCGAGAACATGGGGTCGTGAGATCGCGTGTGGTGTCTTTCTGCGCATCCTTCTTGGTTGTGTGTGTGCAAAATGTGTTTCTGGAAGTGTTTGTGGTGTGAATCGAGTGCACGCAGCAGCCGAAGGCTGCTCTGCACCTTCTACAGTCGCGATCTCTGCGTATGCGACTGGGTCCTGTCATGCGACTGAGTCGTGCGACTGACTGTGTCGTGCGACTGAGTCATGCGATTGAGTTTATGTATGCAACTGAGTCATGCGATTGAGTTTATGTATGCGACTGAGTCATGCGATTTAGTTTATGTATGTGATTGAGTTTATGTATGCGACTGAGTCATGCAATTGAGTTTATGTATGCCATTGAGTCTTGTGATTGTGTGTTGTGACAACCGGCCTGAAGGTCAATTTCTAACCCTAACTGCTTACATCATCACCCGTCTTATGAGTACTAATAATAGAAACAATCAACTCTTAGTAGTGAATTTTGAATCATCAACTTCTATTATTTACATTTCTATGATTTTATGTGATTTTTGTGAATTTTAGTTAGTTAAGTTTTACCTTTTTAAATTAGTGTCCCGGGAAAGTCAATTAGTCACCGTTACAAGGAAATCAATTCATTATTGAAACAATTAAGATGTGTGCATACACATACTTAATTTTCAGCCTAAGACATACTTAACAAATAACTAAAAACTTTTACCATTCAAAATACTACACTACACAACAAATTAATACTACATAATATTAATTTACATTAAAATTTAAATCAAAAAGCCTCACAAGAGGCCAAATCTCAGCCGCCCCCTCTTGGCCAATGCATTGCCTCCTACACCACCAACACATCTCACCATACACTTTACATGCATTCTTACAAACCCACACTCCACCTTCAAGCCTTCTCCTCTCTCTCTCGGATTCTCCCTACAAGAAAACACACACACACATTCGAAATCCCTCTCATTCCAGCTACAAAATCTCGAAGAACAAGCATACATCCATCGGCCAACATCAAACCGCAAAGAAAGGGTCCATTTTGTGAGCTTTTGGTGCTTGGAACTTGCAAGACTTGTGGTTGCCAGCCTTTGTTCGACTTCTACAGCCTTGTACAAGCAGTTCCAGACCATTCTTGCCTCTCTACACCCTCCAAATCATGAACCACACAAAGAGTAAGGTTCATCTCACCCGAAACAAGCTATATCTTGAGTTTTCTTCACTTTTCTCTTAAAAACCTTACCTTTCCTTGTTGTAGCAGAAACTTCTCGCCATCATCTTGTCATTGAGGAGATTTTAACTTCACTAAAGGTATCTTACATGTTAGATTGGTCATTCTTAAGATGGAACTCGATTTCCACCTTGAAAACCCTATTTTTTTGGTGTTTTTGCACCATTTAACTTGTGTATCTTGTAACCCTTCAAAAAAAAATGTGTAACCTGCATATTAATGGGTTTTAAGACTACTAATAACCTGCTTTTAATATCTCAAAGAGTATACACCACCAACATGTGGTTATAACATGAATTACACCTAAGAAAACCCTCCATTTTACATGAAATAACACTACTTAAACACTTGGTTGAAAAACCCTCTCAAAAAAGGGTCATGACCTGCACAAGAATGACTTTTAATCACCTCAATAATCTGATTTTAAAGTTAAATGAGGTTTTGGTAATGTTTAAACTCAAGTTACAATTATTTACACATGTGTAATGGTCGGTTAGAGCATAAACACTACGTTTATAGTTTGTTGATATGTTGAACACTAGGCCGACTTTGGGACTGAAATTTCAGAAGTTTTTGATGAATATTAAGAGTGTAAATAATGGTTAATCTCTGGAAATGAAGGACATGTTGAGATTAGACCCATTTTAGTCACTTTCGGGACCCGAAAACATGGTAAAACAACTTAAAAACAAGAAAGCTTAGACTTTAAACTTTTTAAAGAGAAATCCAGGTTCATTAAGAGTTAATAAAGGTTTCTGGATTTTATGGGTAGGTTATGTGGTCAAAAGGTAAGTTAAATGGATTTTTAGTTAAAAACGGATACTAACCGGGAGACGTTTTTGAGGAAAAATCTAAGAAACATGAGTGTAGAGTTAAGATCTACAACATCCATGTAATTCAAGTAATTTAAGTGTTAAAATACCTAAAGGATTTTAAATGTTGGTCAAACGAGCTTTTAAATAGTCAAATTCGGTTAAAAACGCGTTTTAACGGGTTAAACGTAAAAACGAGTCTTTCAACTATTAGAGGCAAATTTTTGTGATTAAAAGGGATGGAAAATTATAAAATGTCTTGAAAATGTTAGCTACTGGTCCAAGACTCAAAAACATGAAAGCTCATACTTAACAGTTAAAACCCTTCGGCTTTACCGTAACCGGGAATGTTAAACACGCAAGTATCATACCGAACCTGTAATCTGAAAATTTGTGTACATTTTCTTAAAACTAAGTTAGTTTAAGGTCATGAACCTGATTTTTGGTTATAAAAGTCATCTAATACAAGAAACCAAACTTGACGGTAGAAACTGTCAATCTTGAAAACTTTAGGGGCTAAACTGTAAAATTTTGCCAAACTTCATAACCAACTCATATGAGGTTAATAATCACTTGTGAAACATTATTTAGCCTAGATCATTAGTCTAATGGTGTAACATCCTAAATAACATAAGAAACCATGACTTTCCATAAAAGGAAACTTTTTACACAAACCCTAATTGAATCAAAGCCGAAACCGACAACTAACTCTTTGGCACATTTTATATACACCTTGATTGAGTTTAGAGCAGTAGTTTATCACTTAATATTGATGTTAGGGTACTAGACTTGAGACATTCCCGGCACACGAAGAGCACTTTTGCTTAACACTTAAGGTGAGTTCTAGTGATCCCTTTTTACTACTGTTTTGGGATGAAACATGCTCTGTTATTTTATAAACTGTAATTGTGCTTTACTTGATTCTTGTATGTGGGATTTATGGATACCTGCTAATACTTACATCATGATCATTAATTCTTTTGTGAACGGCTTGTTTTATGTGGATAGATCTATTTGGGGAAACCCCCACACAGTGGCTCCCGCCACAGGGAGGTACCCACTGAGATCCTGAGGGGTCGTTTGTGGCATGTGACAGGTTTTGCTAAGAATCTATGGTGAACCATCTAGGCAGGTACGGTTCACTGGTTTGGGGCTCAATTCTCCCCTTTTTAGGGGTTAACCGGTTAAACACAACTTTTGAAGAGGCTAACCGGGATTGAGTGCAGGGTTGATTGTGATACTCCCACGAAAATGAACTATGATTCTTTCCTTCTTATCAAATGAAAATTTTGTTAAGTACAATTGTTTTTAATCTTTAAGCACTTGAATTCACCAACTTTTTAGTTGACATAATTTTCTTTTTGAGCATGTTTCAGGTAATCCATGAAGAGATCTTAGCTACTGTTGAAGACCTAGACCTATCCCCGAGACCATGGCATTGGCTTATTTTTGCTTATTGAATGATTTGGAACAATTGAAAAATTTATGTTAAACAATACAATCTGTTTTTATGTTGACTGTATAACTAATTTGGGGGCTAGATCTATGTCTAGCCCCGATAACTTTGAAAACATTAAATGCAATGTGATATCTCTCCTTTGAGCTCTTGTATTGGTTTGTTTCCGCTGCCATATATTGTTGCTAGTCTGTGACATCCCACCCTACCTGGGCCCGGGGTGTGACAGATTGGTATCAGAGCAAAAGGTTGTAGAGAAATCGGGAATACCATAGTGGAACTTAGGCTACAACCCTGATACCCTAGGACTATCCTTGTGGGAAGTGCTGGAATGATCGGGTTTGGTAAATTGATGATTACACTTCATCAATGTAATCATGAATTTACCGGATGTGTAATTTCCAACACGAACCTTTAGGAAATGTTTGGACTTTTCTGATTCACATTGATGACTTTGAAACTTATTTTAAAACAAAAAGGGAGATTTAAATGATTTTTATGGTAAACTGTGTTATCTGATACTATTTAAAGAGACTATTGATTCTTATATCATTGATAAATGATATATTGAAATGTCCGATACTACTGCCATTACTACTATTACTAGTACTTTTAATATTATAAACATGAGCTATGAGAAACCAAATTACTCATGAAGTTTCTATACAGGGCACAAGGACTATGGCAGACAAAGGTAAGGCGCTCGCACACCCAGACAATGAGACTACCCCTACTGGAACCCTTAGAAGAGCGAAGCCTCAGACTGAGTACGAGGCATACCTCCGGAGATGCGGACACCCAGGATGGATATCCATCACATCGGATGACACCGAAGCTTCTGAGGACTCTTCCTCAACGACACCTTCCAGGAGCCGGACACGCTCCCACTCTCCACACGTTGCCGCTTCTACTCACTCGCCTATCCCACCTATCGGGAATAGGGGAGCATGTGTTGTCACTCGTCCACGCAAGAGTGCTAGGCCTGGACCTTCAGTCTCATTTAGGATGCCACCTCCTCCTCCACCATCTGTTAGGACACCAATACTCACACCACCGCCGTTTGACCCACTCCGAGGCCACCCATATGATGAGCCCTGGATGCCACCAAGGCACAGTATGTACAACGGCCCTAGCATACTGGCAGGTGATAGGTACTCCCAATCCAGCCGCCAGGCAAGTGACGAAGGACCCCCTGATGCAGCACTGGATGAGATCTTAAAGATCGTCCGTCGCCACGAGCTGACTCTTCAGCACGCTACCCGGACCTCCCAGTCTGCTCAATTCCAGGCTATGATGGCTTCACATGGGGTGCAGAGGTTGGAACAGGAACAGAAGAAGAAGAACTCTAGATGGCTTGGATGGCTGAAGAAACGGTGGATGTGAGAGTAGGGATGAGAAATGGGACTATCTGTCTTTAGATAGTTGAAGGAAACAATCTTGACTAATGTTTGATACTATTATTATTACTATTATGGGGGTAATGGCACCTTCCAAATTGTAAGAGCATGACTCTGATTCAACTGGCTTGCTGACACTACTATCACTGTTTAACTATGAAACTACTTGTTTGGAATATGGTTATTGGATTATTTGTGTTAACTTGCATTGTGTTAATTTATGCTTTGAAATTGTCTGTATCCATACTGATTGATTGCCTAAACTGCTATAATATACTTTGAATTAAACCTTATAAGAATTACATAGTGGGTTGTATATAAACATATAAATATATACACACCACGATCTCTCCTCCTGAGGCTAGGTATAATAGGGTAATGATGCATGAACTATTCGAAACAAACTTTGAGATGCTAAACGAATTTATCTGTAATACTATCAGAATGCCAACTAGGAGGGGAACACGATTTGGGAGGCGAGGAGCTACAAGGGGCCGCCATGAGGAGGCCAAGCAAACGAGAACCCAACTTACCCCACTAGGAACTCCCCGCAGGGAAAATGCTAACCAAGAATACGACGAGAGGATGACTAACCTAGTAGCACAACAAATTGCTAACGCCATCTGACAATTATCGCCCAGATCAATGCTGACCGGAGTAATACTAATGGGAATAATGGACCTGAGAACCACAAGGACCGCAACGAAGAAGTCGAAGCGATAAGGAATGGGTGCTCCTATAAGACCTTTATGGCATGTAAACCCAAGGATTTCTACGGCACTGAGGGTGCTATAGAGACTTACAAATGGATTGACGAGATGGAAGCTGTTTTGGATATCAGCAAATGCAAAATGGACCTTATGGTGAAATTCGCTTCTCAATCACTGAAAGGATCGACATTAGAGTGGTGGAAGTCGATCACTCAAGCACGTGGAAGGAATGCTACAAGTCGAATAAGCTGGGTAGAATTCAGAGAGCTGTTAACCAACAAGTATTGCTCCATCAATCAACATAAGAAGCTAGAGTCAGAATTCTTGGGTCTGGAAATGAAAGGTTTCAATTACACCGAGTACATCAATCGATTCTTAGCCCTATCTCGACTGGTTCTTCATCTGGTGACACCTGAATCTAAAGGCATAGCATGATTCATATGGGGGCTATATCCTAGAGTTAGGGGAATGGTCCGCTCCTCTAAGCCCTTGACTCTACAATCCGCAGTTGACCTCACCAGCAGTTTGACTGACGACGTAGTTAGGTCTGGATGGACCGAGCAAACTAGGACTGATGAAAAGAGGAAGTTTGTTGGTGAGAAAAGAAGGTGTTTTGAAGCAAAGAAAGTAGTTGGAAGCAGTAGCGGGTCAGGAAGAAAGAGTTTCGAAGGTGCGAGACGCGAAGATCAGGGAGGCAAGACTCGAAGACTGTACTCGGGGACAAACCCATTTTACAACAAGTGCAAACTAAACCATCAATAGGAATGTAACCCGATGCCCTATTTCAGATGCAAGAGGACAGGTCATTTAATCAAGGAGTGTACTTACACACCAGGAAAGCAATGCTATGAATGTGGGGATCCAGGACACATGAGGAGCAAGTGTCCTAAGCTGGGTAGAGATAAGGATGCCCAACCCAACAAGCCTAAGGGAAGAGCATTCGTGATGGATCCGGCTGGAGCTCGAAAGGAACCTGTTGTGGTTAACGGTACGTTCCTTGTAAACAACCATCCTGCTACTGTTTTGTTCGAAACTAGAGCGACTGCTAGTTTTATCTCTAGTGCTTTTAGATCTTTGATTGACTTAGATACGTGTACCTTAACCGACGTGTTTACCGTTGAATTAGCTGACGGTAACATTTTAGAAACTAATGAGATCATCATGGATTGCTCGTTGAATCTTGAGGGAAACACATTTAGAATAGATTTGATGCCCATTAAGCTAGGAGGGTTTGACGTGGTGGTTGGTATGGACTGGCTAGCTAAGAATAGAGTCGAAATTGTATGCGATGAACGCCTACTCAAGGTACCGTTGAACGACAAGGAAGTGTTAGTGGTGTAAGGAGAAAGTAGTAACACTTTATGCCCCATGATATCCCATTTAAAAGCTACCAAGAGCTTATGCAAGGGATGCTCAGCTTTCATAGTCTACGTGATGAAGACCAAAGAGGAGAAGAAGATTGCAGATATCCCGGTAGTTTCTGAATACCCAGAAGTGTTTCCGGAAGACCTACCGGGACTTCCCCCAAATCGACAAGTTGAGTTCCAAATAGATTTGCTGCCTGGCGCTTCACCAGTAGCCAAGGCACCGTATCGACTCGCCCCTCCTGAAATGAAGGAACTGATGATGCAAATTCAAGAACTATTGGACAAAGGATTCATACATCCGAGTGTCTCTCCATGGGGTGCCCCGGTGCTATTTGTGAAGAAGAAGGATGGAACCTTACGCATGTGCATTGACTACCGGGAGTTAAATAAACTGACCATAAAGAACCGTTACCCTCTTCCGAGGATAGACGACCTATTCGACCAACTACAAGGAGCAAGCTACTTCTCCAAGATAGATTTGAGATCCGGTTACCACCAACTGAAGATAAGAGAAGAAGACATACCCAAGACGGCCTTCCAAACTAGGTACGGACACTATGAGTACTTAGTCATGCCCTTTGGACTGACTAATGCACCAGCAGCATTCATGGATCTCATGAACCGTGTATGCCGCCCTTATCTTGACAAATTTGTGATCGTGTTCATAGATGACATCCTAATCTACTCCGGTAGTAAGGAAGAGCACGAGAAGCATCTCAGACTAATTCTTGAGTTACTCAAGAATGAGCAACTATATGCCAAATTTTCTAAATGTGAATTTTAGATGCGAGAGATCCAGTTTCTAGGGCATGTAGTGAATGAGATGTTGGGTTTGTAAGAACACAAAATCAAAGTTTAACCTCTTAAACTTACTGAAAGCGCAGCGGAATAATTACTTTAAAACATGATTGTAAAGCTGAAAAATCATGTTGTTTAGGTGATTTATATATGTGTAAAACAAACCCATATAACAAAGGATCATTTATGTGAATAAGCAAGCTATGAACATATGTAAAACTACATAAAATCACAGCTTCAATGAGTTGTGATATCTACCTTATTCAGCAGCAAAAACGACCAAAGAAAGAAGATTTTGGATGCTTAAATCGGCCAGGACTTCAAGTGTAGAGGTCCTCAAGCTTGTATACGCCAAGCCCTTTGCTAAACACCTTCTTGTTAGGAAGAACACCATAAGAAATCACTCCAAATACTCTCCTTTTGCTGCTGCCTGGCCGAAGGATTAGAGAGAAAAGGAGAGGTGATTTTTTTGTCTATTTCATGTTATGAGATTGGATGGAGAAAATGGAGTATCCAAGACAAGTTAATGTGTGTGTATTTCAAAGCAAAGTTGGTCTAATAATAAAAAGGGGGGGCGAATACCAAGTTTAAAAGGGGTTTTCCCCCCTTTAAACAAGACACACTCACACATTAAAAAAGTCTTGTAACTAGACATACAATTAACCATTTAATTGTATGTACAAGTTATATAACTTATACAATTAACCATTTAACTTATAAGTTATAATTTCTCATTATTATTTGGTGTCATCTTACTAATTTAAATAACACTTCAAATAATATTATTGAACAAAATATCCTAATAAGTTGTTCCCTCTCATATGCAACTTATTTAGAAAACCCATTTTCTAAATTGGTGTAAATATTTAATTGCATGATCATATCATCAATTAAATATTAATTGGTATTTGCTAAGCTTGTTATTGGGTATAACCCGACTTGGATCATAACGTACTAACCGCATCAATATTCTACATGTCTTGGGCATATAGAATCCTAAAATCTCCCACTTGCCCAAGATTCATAGAAGATTGATGCAAATAGTAAATACCGCCTAACAACGGTTTACTACCCTTAATATGCATGACTTATGGCCATTCAATAACATCTTCCCATTCAAGTACCCTACTTGAAATGATTTAGGTGAATTAATCATCTATCCTTTTGTTACAGATGTCATGTTAATCCAAGGACACAGAATGATCATTCCTTGTTGATTTAACTTAATCAGGCCTTAGACATCTTGCTCTCAACGAATAAGAGGAACAAATTCCATCTTGACTACATACGTTTCTCACAAACACCTCGTGTCATACCTGAACATACCCTTATGTACTGTTCACTATTTCAGGACAGTGAAGAATTAGCTCAAGGTATAATACTTGGTGAATATCAAAACCCAATATGTATCTCAGGTCGGAGGATACCAAATGATATTCGCCTTTACTCAAATTTACTTATGATCAATCAATAAGATTCCATGTAGTAAAATTTGAGATGCGGGTTAGTCCAATATTTGTATCCCACAAATATCTATGAACCTTAGTAGCAACCTATTGCTCTATATTCATCCTTATGAATATCAACCAATCCAAGTTCATAATAATCTTACCCTCATACTTGTTCCCACAAGTATGAACGACTAGGGACATTTAGAGTAAACAATTTACTCATGGATTAAACACGCTAAATTGGAACATTAATTGAAGCATTATAACCAAATAATTTTATTCAAATAATAAAGAGTTCCATATATCCAAATACAAAATTTACATATCAAATCCAATCACTAGAATATCGAAGTCCGATGGCACAAGTATGACCTTCATGCTTTGCCTTTTCAAGGAGCTTCGTGAGAGGATCCGTAATGTTTTGATCCGTGTGAACTTTGCAAATACATATCTTTCCCTTTTCAACTTCATCTTGTATGTAGTTGAATCTCCGCTCAATGTGCCTAGTCTTTTGATGAGCACGAGGTTCCTTGATTTGAGCAATCGCACCCTCGTTATCATAAAAGATCTCTAGGGGGTCTTGAATGGAAGGGACAACCCCTAGATCAGCAATGAATTTCTTCAACCATGCAGCTTCTTGAGCTCCCAATGAGGCGGCGACGTATTCTGATTCTGTAGTTGATAGAGCCACCACATCCTGTTTGGAGCTCTTCCAAGAGACCGCTCCACCATTCAGAATGAAAATATATCCCGATTGTGATCATGAATCATCACGATCGGTTTGGAAACTCGCATCCGTGTAATATTTTACAACGAGTTCCTCATCTCAAGATCCATAGATTAGGAACATATCTCTTATCCTCCTTAGGTACTTAAGTATGTTCTTAACAGCCATCTAATGACTGTTTCCAGGATTTTGCTGGTATCAGCTCGTCATGCTTAAGGCGCATGACACGTCCGGTCAAGTGCATATCATCGCATACATGATGGATCCAATAGCAGATGCGTATGGGATTGTCTTCATTTTATCTTGCTCATCCTTTGAGCTAGGACATTGAGTCGTACTCAATATCGTTCCTCTTTGAATAGGTACGGTACCTTTCTTAGAGTTCTCCATCTTGAACCTTTTCAAGATTTTATCAATGTATGCACTTTGATTTAAACCAATCAGCCGCCTTGATCTATCCCTATAGATCTTAATTCCCAGAATATAGGCGGCTTCACCAAGATCCTTAATGGAAAAACAACTTCCAAGCCAGGTTTTTACACCTTCCAAGGTTGGAATGTCATTTCCAAATAGTAGTATGTCATCAACATACAATACTAGGAAATTTATTGTGCTCCCACTAGCCTTCTTATACACACAAGCCTCATTAGCGTTTTTGATGAAGCCAAATTTCTTTACTTCCTCATCAAAACGGTGATTCCAGCTTCTCGATGCTTGTTTCAATCCATAGATTGATTTCTTTAACTTGCATACTTTATTAGGATGTTTCGGATCGACAAAACCTTTAGGCTGAACCATATAGACATCTTCCTCAAGATATCCATTTAGGAAAGCGGTTTTGACATCCATTTGTCAAAGCTCATAATCATAATGAGCAGCTATGGCAAACAATATCCTTATAGACTTTAGTATCGCAATAGGTGAGAAGGTTTCATCATAATCAACCCCTTGAGTTTGAGTGAAACCCTTTGCTACAAGTCTAGCTTTATAAGTATCCAAGTTTCCATGCATATCGGTTTTCTTCTTGAAAACCCACTTACTTCCAACTACCTTGGAATTAAGAGGTGGTACAACAAGTTCCCAAACTTGATTGTCATACATGGATTGCATCTCAACGTTCATGGCTTCAAGCCATTTGTCACAATCCGAATTGGACACTGCATTATGGTATGTGGTTGGTTCATCTGAATCTACCACATAGCATCCATCCATGAAAAATCCGTATCTTTCAGGTGGATTACTAGTTCTACCACTTCTACGAACGTCTTGTGTGTATTGATCAACCCCTTGATCATCCTCAACATCCTCATGTTGAGTGCTAGTTTCAACCAAACGTGCATCGGGTTGTGGTTCTTGATCCTCTTCAAGATCCACTGTTCTACTGCTAGCTCCTTCCATAAGGAACTTTGCTTCTAAGAACTCACCCTTTCTGGCAACAAACCCCTTTTGTTCCAGTGGATCATAGAAATAATATCCCATAGAATCTCTAGGATATCCAACAAAGATACACTTGGTGGATCGGACTTCCAATTTGTTTGGGGTGGGAGTCTTAACATAAGCCTCACAACCCCAGACCGTTAAGTATGATAGGGATGGAACTCTTCCATGCCATATCTCAAAAGATGTCCTTTCCACCTTTTTGGTTGGGGCCATATTTAGAATACGGGTCGCGGAGAGCAAAGCGAAACCCCAAAATAATAGAGGCAATGTGCTTCTAGCCATCATAGATCGGACCATATCCAATAAGGTTCGATTCCTCCTCTCAGACACACCATTATGTTGTGGTGTTCCAGGTGGAGTGAGTTGTGAGACAATCCCACAACTCCTAAGATGATCTTGAAAAGCATCACTTAGGTATTCACCTCCTCTATCGGTACAGAGAACTTTAATTGACTTGTTGAGTTGATTTTCTACTTCATTCTTGAAGATTTTGAACATTTCAAAATCTTCATCTTTGTGCCTTAATAAGTACACATACCCATAGCGACTATAATCGTCGATAAAGGTAATGAAGTATCTTTCACCATTCCTAGTCATTGGTTTAAAAGGGCCACATACATCCGAATGTATGATTCCTAATAAATCTTTTGCCCTTTCGTTAGTTCCACTAAAGGGTGCCTTAGTCATTTTTCCTTGTAAACAAGATTCACAAACATCAAATGAATCACATTCATTTGTTTTTAAAAGACTATTCTTTTGAAGTGTTTGTATGCGTTTCTTGTTTATATGACCAAGACGACAATGCCAAAGATAGGTATCACTCAAATCCAATTTGAGTTTCTTGGTGATAGTTTGGTACAATGAACTATTTAAAGTATTTTCATGAACCAATTCATAAATACCATTGATGGGAATAGCTTTAAAATAGAACATATCATTTAAAGAAACATGAATATCATTTTCAACAAAGGATAATACATAATCAAAATGTCTTAATTGGGATACAGAAATAATGTTCCTAGTCAAACTAGGAGCATACAAAACATTCTTCAAAATAGCATCCAAGCCACTTGGAAGTTTTAGGATGTAGTCCCCACAAGCTTCAACTAAGACTTTAGTTCCATTGCCCATGAAGAGGTTAACATCCCCTTGATTGAAGTCCCTACTTCTTGTGAACCCCTGCAACAAATTGCAAATATGAGTTCCACATCCGGTATCCCCATGTGTTAGAAGATGTAACATTAAGATCAATATGAATCATGTATATTGTACCTGAGGTCTGCCCGGCATCCCTCTTTGCTTTCGACTCTTGGAGATGGACAGAACAATTCCTTGCCCAATGTCCAATCTCCCCACACTTGAAGCATAGGTCATTAGTAGCAACCTTTTGCTTCTTCTCTTATGGTTTAGGTGGCACCCTTGCCACCCCCTTCCCCTTTCCCCAAACGGGTCCCTTACCCTTGGCAATTTTTGCCTTAGGTGCGGGATGAGGACTTTTGTTGTTCCCACCTTCATTGATGGTGAGAACGGGTAAAACCCTTTTACCCATGGCCGCCTTGGCTGTTTTGAGCATTGAGTGAAGCTCACCAATGCTTTTGTCCTAAGCATTCATGTTGTAGTTCAACACGAATGTCTCGAACTTCTTGGTAAGGCCATTTAGGATCAAATCCGTGGCCAATTCCTTCAAGACGGGACAATTAAGCCTCTCGAGGCGGTCAATATGACTTTTCATCTTAAGTACATAAGATGAAATAGATTGGTTGTCGTCCATACGACATGCATGTAGTGCTCGAACCGTTTCGAAGCGGTCAACCCTTGCTTGCTGTTGGAACGTTTCCTTCAGCTGGGTTATCATGTCGTAAGCTCTGTGATGTTCATACTCCTTTTGGAGATACGGAGTCATGCTCGCTAGCATGAGACAAGACACTTGGATGGAGTCCTCAGTGTACTTCAACCAATCGTTGTAGGCCTCCTCATCATCCTCAGTAGGTTGATCGGGGATAGGGTCGTCTAAAACATATGATCTTCTCTCTTGCTTGAGAACGATTCTCAAGTTTCGATACCAATCAATGAAATTATTATGATTTAGATGTTCCTTTTGGAGGATCGCTCGTAATGATTGGGTGGACGCGGATGAGTTATCATGATTGTCATTATTGGTGGCCATCTACAAAATTTAACAAAGATCTATTTTAGTATTTTTGATATTGCTATTTTTTTAATAATTAATGCCTTTTAAGGTCATTTTTATATTAAAATCTAGAATCCAACATTACATTTAAATTGTGGTTAGGTGACCTTTATCCCACGATTTAAATTAATAAGGTGGTCAACGATTGACAGTTACAACCATTTGCAACTTCTAGAGGTATGGGATCGACTTTAAACATCATATGTAACATGTTAATCCCATCAACACCATTTGGAAACCATATTGTAGGTGATCCATTTAACATGGTTTGCAAATCAAGTTACCCTACTTGCACACACATGTGAGTTTACCAACATAAGTGGTTAGGTGACCTTTATCCCACCAATGTGGTATCCCCACCTTGAGTCACAAGTTCCCTTTAAATGGTTAGGTGACCTTTATCCCATTAAGAGTTTCCAAATGACTCAAGTATTGTGCAAAAGGATGGTATTAAACTTGTTTGTTAAATGTTTAGAGATTTCATAATTCTAGTTTAGAAAACTCTTTGTACTTGTATTTGCATGCTTTCAAATACAAGATACCCTATGGTCCTTTTTAATAAAACCCATTTTATTACGAAATCATTAATCCTTTTAATAACCATTTATTAACACTTAATGATTAAGAACCATTTTTATATTAGATTGTTAAGATAATTTTTATTAAGATTGATTATCATATCCAAATATCATACAATCATTCATAAAATCACAATCATACAAGCATAATATAAACAACCACAATGTGCATAACCATAGCTACTATTGTGACCACACTTGTTTACCATCACAAGTGTGGTCATTTCGTCTTTCCTAAGGGTTGAATACAACACAAAATTGAGGTCTTCATAGACCCCCACTTGAACTTGCATCCATATGCTTCAAGTCCTTCTTTTGTGTCTTCCTCTTGTGCTTCCTTCCCGAGCATCTTCTTTTACAAAATATATATCCTAATACATACTTTCTAGTAAAAGAAAAATACTCCTAATCTATTATTATATCCCAATGAATAAATATACAAATTACATTTTTAAACAGAGCACAAATTAATATACTACCCAATTGAATAAACCAAAACCAAACATTGCAAACATCCAAACAACACAAGGCCAAAAGCTAGGTTATGCACCAATATGAACATTCATCATACCATCCAAATATAACTAAGAATCCCCATTAAAAACCATGATTTTCAGCCAACATAAACTGAAAATTCGGGTTTCAAACATTGTCCAAACAATGTACATATCATCATAGATATCTTTAAAGGTTTAATCACAAGCATGTGCGATATAACCTTGAAAGCTTGGGGATTCAACATACAAGAACATTTCAGCCCTTAAAAGGGTTATAAAATCCCATAAAACAAATTTTTAAAGGATACTAACAAGCATGCTATCCACATAACCGGCTCTAGATGTCATTGTTGGGTTTGTAAGAACACAAAATCAAAGTTTAACCTCTTAAACTTACTGAAAGCGTAGCGGAATAATTACTTTAAAACATGATTGTAAAGCAGAAAAATCATGTTGTTTAGGTGATTTATATATGTGTAAAACAAACCCATATAAAAAGGATCATTTATGTGAATAAGCAAGCTATGAACATATGTAAAACTACATAAAATCACAGCTTCAATGAGCTGTGATATCTACCTTATTCAGCAGCAAAAACGACCAAAGAAAGAAGATTTTGGATGCTTAAATCGGCCAAGACTTCAAGTGTAGAGGTCCTCAAGCTTGTATACCCCAAGCCCTTTGCTAAACACCTTCTTGTTAGGAAGAACACCACAAGAAATCACTCAAAATACTCTCCTTTTGTTGCTGCCTGGCCGAAGGATTAGAGAGAAAAGGAGAGGTGATTTTTTTGTCTATTGCATGTTATGAGATTGGATGGAGAAAATGGAGTATCCAAGACAAGTTATGTGACACACCGTAATCTCAGGTTAACACTATTCAGACTATTGTCATTATCATTGCTACATTATCGTTATTAACCGAAACGTATACAAGCATCGCCACCGACATCGTTAAATAAATTATGATATATAATACTAACATTGGTGTTGTAGAGGATTCAAATAAACGGGATTACTTAAGGAATCCTCTTAATTAACATAGCTCGCCCATTTAAGTCGTTATCAACCGAAACAAACTCGGGAACTCGGGGACTAAGTACGAGGACCAAACGTGACAAATTGCCAAACTAGGGCTGGGTATATAAACCCCTTCCCAGCCCTAATTTTCATTTCACTACCATTTCTTCTATCTTCTTCACTTTCTTCCTCTACACCTTTCTACCACCTACTAGCACCAACAATCGCCTCATTTGAGCTCGTTTTCGCCGGCTAAACCACGCTACAGCTGAGATAGCACGTTTCTAACAGGTAGGCGACCTTGGTAGTCCATTTTGTTGCTCGTTTCACTGCTGCAAATCTAGGGTTCGGGTGCTCGGGTTCAACCCGAATGCATGTGGTCGTGGGGGTGCGTATGAGGTCAATCAGCATGTGCATTTTACTTAGACATGTTAGGGAAGTGTTTCTAGAAGTCCCTGATGTGTGAAAACCATGCACGGGACAACCAAAGGCTGTTCAGCCCCACCAGCAGTCGCGATCTGCTGCAGTTCGCGACTGTGCCAGTCGTGCGACTGAGCCGTACGACTGGGCGTATCGTGCGACTGGGTGGTGCGACTGGGGTGAGTCGTGCGACTGAGTTCAGGCGTATGGGCTTGTCATGCGACTGAATGCATGCGATTGGGAGTGTGTGCGATTGAGTCAACCGGATGGATGTATGCGACTGTGCATCGCACGACTGAGGGTCCAATCGCCCGAATAAAGGTTTAGTAGTGTGAATGGCCGTTGAGTCGTGCGAATGGGTGATGTGTGGTATGACTGAATGCTGAGTCGCACGAATGAGGGTTCAATCGTACGAGTGAAGTTGATTCGTTCGATTGAAGGCCATTCGTGCGATTGAAATGTCCAGTTGTGCGTCTAGTCTTATTATGCGATTGGAGTCATTGTGAGTGAGTTCTTCTTATGTGCGGTGTGCCTATTGTGTGATGATAAGGTAACAATCAATAAAGTGTCATTTCTTGACCCAAAGATTAAAGTCAACGGTATCAACAAGCACATACTTTTTCAATCTCAAATAACCTAACCGTTTACGATTATCGACAACCCATTTGTGATCTACATAAAGTTTGATATGTGTGTGCTTGCTTGTGTGTGTCACCCACGACCAAACCAATGTGACCCGACCCGACTAAACATTTCTATTAACGCTAAACACAACATTAACGCTTAACATAACTGTCAATAGGTGTTTGACAGCTCATCGTAAACAACACTTGGGAGACTTTCATCCTACATACTTACTACATCATCAGTGAGTCTTCACGGCCCCTATTTCACTTTCTTTCCTTTTGGGGGAGAAAACATGCAAACAGATTTACATAAATGGTTGTAGTATTATTGATATCGCTTGTTACTTTAGTGCAAACACACATAACAGTCCTGACACTCTCGAACCGTTAGTAATGTGTAGCGAGGTAATTCTGAGTAGTACTACTGGGTCTGACAAACCCCGCCCGGGCTAGTCGCGCTAGCTTTATTGGAGGTCAAACGGGTGCATAATTGACCTAACATTTGTCACTGTCTGGTGAGACGTGATGGGGATACAACAAACATATAGGACGCAAACAGTCAGCTTCGGTTCGAAAGGCTAAGTAACATGATCATAGGCTAGCTACCTAACGATATGCTTTATATACTAAACCATTGAAACGCTTTCAGACACATTTTCTTGTTGATTAAACCTGTGAACTCACCAACATTTTGTTGACACATTTTAGCATGTTTTCTCAGGTCACAGGAACGCATAAGTTCATGATGCACGCTACAAGAAACGCACTCAGGACATGCATTCATCTATCTTATTTTCCTGCATTGAACATTTTGTTTAGATTTTGGCACTTGTAACTTTCATGTAATGGATTTACATATCATGTATACGCTTCCGCACTGTTGTTAATTTCATTTATGTTTCGTTGAATGAAATCAAACGTTTATTTTTAAATTCATATAGTGTCGTTCGATATGACTGTGTCTGAGATCCTGGTATGTCACATGCCTAACGGTAAAACCCCATTTGTGGAAATTGAGGGTGTGATAGATTGGTATCAGAGCCACAGGTTATAGAGAACTACGATTGCATTGCATCTAGACTATAGCTTTAGACACAACACTAGTATTGCACAGACACTTTTACATGATTACAACTGTTGTACGAGTATCTTCCTGGTATACTAACATTTTGTTGCTGAACGAACATAACCATATCGGTATGACATGTGTATCATTACCGACTGACAGAGGGGCGGAGAATCCCGCTCGCTCACTCCCAACATTTACACTTGATTCTTCACTCTCGGAGTTGAAGCAACGACAAATTGAACCTAACATTACCACATTGAAACACAGAAACCTTTCAAACTTGCACGACTAGCCTAACAATGACAAACAAAGAGAACAACACCTTACTCTTCCAACTCTTTCACACTTGTTACCATTCCCAACATATCCTATCTTCTACACTAGTCCGAGCAGTAAATGAGGGACAACTAAAAGATTCAAAGTCTATCAGAGGATTGGACTTAAACATTTAAAAGCCTAGTACTTCAAAGGGAAAAAGGCCAAATCATCTTGATTCCCCTTTGTTATCTTAACCTGAATCCCTTGTATAACCTTAGTACAACCTTAGTTGGTTGACCCTTGGTATAACAAATATATCTTTGATACCTCTATCATTGATAACACTCGGTACTTGATAAGGTATGTTACCTCGAATGGGAGGAACCATGAGTGACCATGCAAAGCAAATTAGAATTACGGGTGCACACGTAATTGTGATTTGTCGTGCATGAGAATTCTGGCAACTCTATTGAGAGATAACGGACATGATCAGTGCCAATTTTCATTTCCATACTTGGAGACATGAGGTCTCGGTTCTCATAAAGCCTCACTATTGATATGCAAACAGATCCTTCATTCCTACTAGCACGATACAATTTATTATTATCAATAATTATTATCCGATTAGTGACTAATATGTATTGTAAATTAAAGAAATCATATCTGGAAGAAGAGCTGGGCGCTCGGGTGGACGAGGAAACATCACCCTGACTCAAGCTGAGCTGAATGCTATCATCAATGAGCGTGTTGCTGATGCGCTTGCAGCCTATGAACATGCCCGCAATCTGGACCAGAATGACCAGAATTTGAATCAAGGAGGTTCGACAGTCTGTACCTTCAAGATGTTTATGGATTGTAAGCCTCACTCCTTCAGTGGTTCTGATGGTGCTGTTTCATTACTTAGGTGGCTGGAGAAGCTCGAGTCGGTTTTCTCCATGTGCAACTGTCCTACAGGGAGTCGTGTCAAGTACTCCTCCGGCACACTGGAAGGACCAGCTCTGATGTAGTGGAACTCACAAGTCCAAACCTTAGGACTTGATGCTGCTAATGGTTTGCCATGGGATGATTTCAAGATTTTGATGAAAGAAGAGTATTGCCCCAGAAGCAAAGTCCAGAAACTAGAGGTGGAGTTTTGGAATTTAAAGATGATTGGTTCTGACATTGAGGAATACACGACTCGTTCGCAAGAGTTGGCTGCTTTATGTCCTCAGATGGTGACCCCGGCCTACAAACGGATTGAGAAGTACATTGATGGTCTAGCTCCTCAAATCCAAGCTAGTGTTATGGCTACTGATCCTTTCACTATTCAGCAGGCTATCCGACTAGCTCACAAACTCACTGATCAGGCAGTGACACATGGTACTTTGCCTAAACATGGCGCTGCATCTGGCTCATCTGATCACAAAAGGAAATGGGATGGTAACAACAGCAAGTTTTCAAGCTCCAATAACACCCAGCAACAACAGACCAGAAAGTTTGACTCATCAAGAAGCTTTACCAACAACAGTCAGAACAACAGCAACAACAACAATGGTCAGGGATCGAGCAACTATGCGGGCAAGTATCCGAAGTGTAACTGGTACAACTTTCATCATCATGGCCCGTGTGATCGACTCCGTTGTCAAAGGTGTGGAAAGATGGGTCATGCAGCTAAAGACTGCAGGGGTGAACTGATGACTCAGCAACAACCCCAACAACAATGCCAGGGCGGAGTGACTAGAGGCTGTTATGAGTGTGGTAAGGAGGGCCACTACAGGAAGGATTGCCCACAGTTAAAGAGTGGAAACAAGGGAAAAAACGGAAGCAATGCTAAAGGTCGTGATTTTGTGATTGGTTCTGGTGAGGCAAGGGATGATCAGAATGTAGTTACTGGTACGTTTCCCCTAAATGGATGTTTTGCTTCTATACTGTTTGATACCGGCGCTGACAAGAGTTTTGTTTCCAACAAGTTCATTAAGTTCTTAGACATAACCTTAACTGATGTAGAGCCTAGTTACACTGTAGAATTAGCTAACGGGAAACTAATCGAGGCAACTCACGTCATTAAGGGATGCAAGTTAGGATTATGTGGTCATGAGTTAGATATAGATTTGATGCTTGTCACACTTGGTAGTTTCGATGTAGTTGTGGGAATGGACTGGTTGTCCAGGAATCAAGCTAAGATCATCTGTGGTGAGAAAATCATTCGTGTACCACTTCCTAGTGGTGAAATTTTATCAGTTCAGGGTGAAAGGAGTGGTACGGTCTCGGGAATCATCTCCTACATGAAAGCCCAGAACTGCTTGCGTAAGGGTCATACCGCTTTCCTTGCTATGGTCACTAAAAAAGAAACCGAGGAAAAAAAGATTGACGATATTCCTGTTGTACGTGATTATCCTGAGGTTTCCCCGAAGACCTACCCGGTCTCCCACCACATCGCAAAGTCGAGTTTCAGATTGATTTGGTACCGGGAGCCGCACCCATTGCGAGGGCACCGTACAGATTAGCTCCAAAGGAACTACAAGGGTTGTCTACGCAATTGCAGGAACTATTGGATAAAGGGTTCATCAAGCCTAGCTCATGACTGTGGGGAGCCCAGTCCTGTTTGTCAAGAAGAAGGATGGAACCTTTCGTATGTGTATCAATTATAGAGAATTGAACAAATCAACGGTTAAGAATCGTTATCCTCTCCCGCGAATCGACGATTTGTTCGATCAACTACAAGGGTCGAGTTTCTATTCCAAGATAGATCTAAGATCGGGTTATCACCAACTACGGATTCGAGATGAAGACATTTCAAAGACTGCTTTCAGAACTAGGTATGGCCACTACGAGTTTTTGGTAATGCCATTCGGGTTGACCAATGCACCAGCGGTTTTCATGGACCTCATGAACCGAGTGTGCAAACCCTATTTGGACAAGTTCGTCATTGTCTTCATCGATGATATCCTTATTTATTCAAAGAATAAGGAAGAACATGAGGAGCACCTTAAGCTGATTTTGGAGCTGCTGAAACGAAAACAATTGTACGCAAAATTTTCAAAGTGCGACTTCTGGATACGAGAGGTCCATTTCTTGGGTCATGTGGTCAATGAGAATGGGATACATGTTGACCCGGAAAAGATAGAAGCCATCAAGAACTGGGCTACGCCTAAGACTCCGACCGAGGTACGACAGTTTCTCGGGTTGGCTGGATATTATCGGCGGTTCATTGAAGGGTTCTCAAAGATTGCTCAACCTCTCACCGCATTAACTCATAAAGGCACTATGTACAATTGGGGTGACAAACAAGAATCCGCATTTTAGGTTCTGAAATAGAAACTCTGTACGACACCGATTCTATCCCTGCCTGAGGGAACAGACGATTTCGTAGTTTACTGTGATGCTTCTATTCAAGGTCTCGGTTGCGTGCTAATGCAACGCAATAAGGTGATTGCTTATGCTTCCCGACAATTGAAGGCTCACGAGAAAAACTACACGACACATGACCTAGAGCTTGGAGCAGTCGTGTTTGCACTCAAGATATGGAGACACTACTTGTACGGTACCAAGTGCACCATTTACACCGATCACAAGAGTCTCCAGCACATCTTTGAACCAGAAGGAGCTGAACATGAGACAACGTCGTTGGGTCGAGTTGTTGAACGACTACGATTGTGCAATTAAGTATCATCCGGGCAAGGCTAATGTAGTAGCAGATGCCTTAAGTCGAAAGGAGACACCTAAGCCAAGACGAGTTCGAGCATTGCAACTCACCATTCACACTGGATTACCCGATCAAATACGTAATGCTCAACTTGAGGAATTAAAAGACGAGGACCTGAAAGCCGAATCGCTACGAGGAATGGAGAAGCAACTGGAAACCAAATCTGATGGAATCCGCTACTTCATGGACCGAATATGGGTTCCTTTTTATGGAGACCTATGAGAACTAGTAATGGACGAAGCTCACAAGTCACGGTATTCTATTCATCCGGGTTCAGACAAGATGTATCACGATCTAAAAGTCCTTTACTGGTGACCAAACATAAAAGCTGACATTGCCACATACATAAGCAGATGCTTAACCTGTTCTAAGGTTAAGGTGGAGTATCAACGACCATCTGGTTTACTCCAACAGCCAGAAATACCAATATGGAAGTGGGAGCAGATATCAATGGACTTTATCACGAAACTGCCTCGGACTCCCAGCGGATGCGATACCATTTTGGTAATTGTAGATCGTTTGACAAAATCCGCACACTTCTTACCAATCAGAGAGACTGATAGAATGGAGAAGTTAACACGTATTTACCTAAGGGAAATAGTCTGTCGGCACGGTGTGCCAATTTCCATTATCTCTGATCGTGACGCTCGATTCACTTCACATTTCTGGTAATCATTACAACGAGCATTGGGTATATGGTTAGACATGAGTACGGCGTATCATCCCCAAACTTATGGCCAAAGTGAGCGTACGATCCAGACTTTAGAAGACATGTTACGCGCCTGCGTGATAGATTTTGGCAGCAGTTGGGAAACTCACTTACCGCTAGTTGAGTTTTCTTACAACAATAGCTATCACACATCGATCAAAGCTACTCCATTTGAGGCATTGTATAGGCGTAAGTGCCGATCACCTATTTGTTGGGCGGAAGTTGGAGAGAGTCAACTTACCGGCCCTGAACTTGTGCACGAGACGACTGAGAAGATCGTGCAGATCCGTAACCGTATGGCAGCAGCTCGTGGCCGACAGAAGAGTTACGCTGATAAGCGTCATCGACCGTTGGAATTTCAAATTGGAGACAAAGTACTTTTGAAAGTGTCACCATGGAAGGGCGTGATTCGTTTCGGAAAACGTGGGAAACTAAGCCCTAAATACGTGGGACCATTTGAGATTGTCAAACGGGTCGGCCCCGTGGCCTATCAGCTGAACCTACCTGAAGAACTCCGTGGGATACATGATGTGTACCATGTTTCCAACTTGAGGAAATGCCTGGTAGACGAGACTCTCGTCGTTCCGATAGATGAGATACATTTTGACGAACAACTATGTTTCATCGAGGAACCGGTGGAAGTCATGGACCGAGAGGTCAAGACGCTCAAACATAGTCGTATCCCTATCGTCAAAGTCCGTTGGAACTCAAAGCGTGGACCAGAATTTACCTGGGAACGCGAGGATCAGATGAAGAAAAAGTACCTGCAACAGTTCCAAAATCAGGCATCTACCTCTTAAGATACGCAGAAACTCTATTCGACATACGTTACAAACCGTTGAGCCTCGTATTCCCCGTTGAACCTCGTAACATGATGTTCTAATTTTTAGGACGAAAGTTCCTGCAACAAGGGGATAATGTGACACACCGTAATCTCAGGTTAACACTATTCAGACTATTGTCGTTATCATTGCTACATTATCGTTATTAACTGAAACGTACACAAGCATCGCCACCGACATCGTTAAATACATTATGATATATAATACTAACATTGGTGTTGTAGTGGATTCAAATAAACGGGATTACTTAAGGAGTCCTCTTAATTAACATAGCTCGCCCATTTAAGTCGTTAACAACCGAAACAAACTCGGGAACTCGGGGACTAAGTACGAGGACCAAACGTGACAAATTGCCAAACTAGGGTTGGGTATATAAACCCCTTACCAGCCCTAATTTTCATTTCACTCCCATTTCTTCTATCTTCTTCACTTTCTTCCTCTACACCTTTCTACCACCTACTAGCACCAACAATCGCCTCCTTTGAGCTCGTTTTCGCCGGCTAAACCACGCTACAGCTGAGATAGCACGTTTCTAACAGGTAGGCGACCTTGGTCGTCCATTTTGTTGCTCGTTTCACTGTTGCAAATCTAGGGTTCGGGTGCTCGGGTTCAACCCGAATGCATGTGGTCGTGGGGGTGCGTATGAGGTCAATCAGCATGTGCATTTTACTTAGACATGTAACGAAAGTGTTTCTGGAAGTCCCTGATGTGTCAAAACCATGCACGGGATAGCCGAAGGCTGTTCAGCCCCACCAGAAGTCGTGATCTGCTGCAGTTCGCGACTGTGCCAGTCGTGCGAATGAGTCGTACGACTGGGCGTATCGTGCGACTGGGTGGTGCGACTGGGGTGAGTCGTGTGACTGAGTTCAGGCGTATGGGCTTGCGTGCGACTGAATGCATGTGATTGGGAGTGCGTGCGATTGAGTCAACCGGATGAATGTGTGCGACTGTGCATCGCACGACTGAGGGTCCAATCGCACAAATGAAGGTTTAGTCGTGCGAATGGCCGTTGAGTCGTGCGAATGGGTGATGTGTGGTACGACTGAATGCTGAGTCACACGAATGAGGGTTCAATCGTACGAGTGAAGTTGATTCGTACGATTGAAGGCCATTCGTGCGAATGAAGTGTCCAGTCGTGCGTCTAGTCTTATTATGCGATTGGAGTCATTGTGAGTGAGTTCTTCTTATGTGCGGTGTGCCTATTGTGTGATGATAAGGTAACAATCAATAAAGTGTCATTTCTTGACCACAAAGATTAAAGTCAACGCTATCAACAAGCACATACTTTTTCAATCTCAAATAACCTAACCGTTTACTATTATCGACAACCCATTTTTGATCTACATAAAGTTTGATATGTGTGTGCTTGCTTGTGTGTGTCACCCACGACCGAACCAATGCGACCCGACCCGACTAAACGTTTCTATTAACGCTAAACACAACATTAACGCTTAACATAACTGTCAATAGGTGTTTGACAGCTCATCGTAAACAACACTTGGAAGACTTTCATCCTACATACTTACTACATCATCAGTGAGTCTTCACGGCCCCTATTTGACTTTCTTTCCTTTTGGGGGAGAAAACATGCAAACAGATTTACATAAATGGTTGTAGTATTATTGATATCGCTTGTTACATTAGTGCAAACACACATAACAGTCCTCACACTCTCGAACCGTTAGTAATGTGTAGCGAGGTAATTCTGAGTAGTACTACTGGGTCTGACAAACCCCGCCCGGGCTAGTCGCGCTAGCTTGATTGGAGGTCAAACGGGTGCATAATTGACCTAACATTTGTCACTGTCTGGTGAGACGTAACGGGGATACAACAAACATATAGGACGCAAACAGTCAGCTTCGGTTCGAAACGCTAAGTAACAGGATCATAGGCTAGCTACCTAACGATATGCTTTATATACTAAACCATTGAAACGCCTTCAGACACATTTTCTTGTTGATTAAACCTGTGAACTCACAAACTTTATGTTGACACATTTTAGCATGTTTTCTCAGGTCACAGGAACGCATAAGTTCATGATGCACACTACAGGAAACGCACTCCAGACATGCATTCATCTATCTTATTTTCCTGCATTGAACATTTTGTTTAGATTTGGCGCTTGTAACTTTCATGTAATGGATTTACATATCATGATACGCTTCCACACTGTTGTTAATTTCATTTATGTTTCGTTGAATGAAATCAAACGTTTATTTTTAAATTCATATAGTGTCGTTCGATATGACTGTGTCTGAGATCCTGGTATGTCACACGCCTAATGGTAAAACCCCGTTTGTGGAAATTGAGGGTGTGACAAGTTAATATGTGTGTATTTCAAAGCAAAGTTGGTCCAATAATAAAAAAAGGGGGGGCGGCCGAATACCAAGTTCAAAAGGGGTTTCCCCCCCTTTAAACAAGACACACTCACACATTAAAAAAGTCTTGTAACTAGACATACAATTAACCATTTAACTGTATGTACAAGTTATATAACTTATACAATTAACCATTTAACTTATAAGTTATAATTTCTCATTATTATTTGGTGTCATCTAACTAATTTAAATAACACTTCAAATAATATTATTGAACAAAATATCCTAATAAGTAGTTCCCTCTCATATGCAACTTATTTAGAAAACCCATTTTCTAAATTGGTGTAAATATTTAATTGTATGATCATATCATCAATTAAATATTAATTGGTGTTTGCTAAGCTTGTTATTGGGTATAACCCGACTTGGATCATAACGTACTAACCGCATCAATATTCTACGTGTCTTGGGCATATAGAATCCTACATGAGAATGGGATTCAAGTTGACCCTTCAAAGATTGAGGCCATAAAGAATTGGAAGATTCCTGAAACTCCCACTGAGATTAGGCAATTCCTAGGATTGGCCGGATACTACCGACGATTCATAAAGGACTTCTCACGCATTGTGCAACCCTTGACCGCACTGACTAAGAAGAACAAAATCTTTGTGTGGGAACAAGAGCAAGATGAAGCATTTGAGACGCTTAAGGAAAAGTTATGCAGTGCACCTGTTCTAGCCCTCCCAGAAGGAGTCGAAGATTTCGTAGTCTATTATGACGCCTCGCGTCAAGGACTGGGGTGCGTGCTAATGCAACGCAACAAGGTCATTGCCTATGCATCTAGACTACTAAACGATCACGAGAAGAACTATACTACACACGATCTGGAATTGGGTGTCGTGGTGTTTGATCTCAAAATGTGGAGGCACTACCTCTATGGCACGAAATGCATCATCTACACTGACCATAGAAGTTTGCAACACATTCTTGACCAGAAGATGGTAAACATGCGTTAGAGAAGATGGGTTGAGCTGTTAAACGACTACGAGTGTGAAATCCGTTATCATCCCGATAAAGCCAATGTTGTGGCAGATGCTTTGAGTAGAAAGGAGAGGGAAAAGCCTCTTCACGTACGAGCCTTAAGGATGAGTGTGTACACCGACCTGATTGCAAGGCTAAAAGAAGCTCAAGTTGAAGCATTAAAGGGAGAAAATTTAGCAGGAAAAGCCCTGACAGGAATGGAAAAGCGGTTAGAGAGGAATGATGATGGTACATATAAATATGAGGGTAGAACATGGGTGCCGAAGTACGGAGGAATTAGAGAGGTGATCCTCGATGAAGCACACAAATCCAGGTACTCGGTTCACCCCGAAAGCGACAAAATGTACCAGGACCTAAAGGCACTGTTTTGGTGGCCTGGAATCAAGAAAACAATCGTTATGTATGTTGGGAAGTGTCAACATGTGCCATGCTAAAAGCTGAAAACCAAAAACCATCGGGGACGTTGCAACAGCCCGAAATCCCAGAATGGAAATGGGATAACGTCGCAATGGATTTTGTTACAAAGTTACCTTGAACGTTTAGAGGTCATGATGCTATTTGGGTAATAGTAGATAGACTAACTAAATCAGCTCACTTCTTGCCGATTTGAGAAGACTACGACCTGTCGAAACTGGCTAAACTATACATCGATGAAATAGTGACTAGGCAAGGTGTGCCACTATTGATAATCTCCGACCGTGATAGCCATTTCACTTCTTGTTTCTGGAAATCACTCCAGCAGGCCTTAGGAACCGTCTGGACTTAAGCACTGCGTACCACCCACAAACTGATGGTCAGAACGAAAGGACCATTTAAACTTTGGAAGATATGCTGAGAGCTTCCGTGATTGACTTTGGTGGGAACTGGGATAACCATCTCCCTTTGGTAGAGTTTTCCTATAATAACAGTTACCACGCAAGTATCAAGGCAGCTCCGTATGAGGCTCTCTATGGTAGGAAATGCCGGTCACCATTGAGTTGGAATGAAATTGGTGATAGCCAAGTATTGGGACCCGACATCGTGTTGGAGACCACCGATAAGATTTTCAAAATCAAGGAGCGTCTACGGGCAGCAAGGGACCATCAAAAGAAATACGCTGACAGGAGACAAAAACCATTAGAGTTTCAAGTGGGCGACAGGGTAATGCTAAAGGTAGCACCATAGAAGGGAACCATGAGGTTCGGAAAGAGAGGAAAGTTAAGACCGAGATACATTGGACCATCCGAAATACTTGCAAGAATTGGCCCTGTGGCGTACAAATTGAAACTGCCTCAGAAACTGAGTTGTATACATGACACCTTCCATGTGTCAAACCTGAAGAAGTGCATGGTGGACAAGACCCTGGAGCTACCATTGGAAGAAGCAAGGATCAATGACAAGTTGAATTTCGTGGAAGAGCCCATAGAGATCACAGACCGCCTAGTCAAGCAACTCAGGCGAAGCTCAATATCCAAGGTCAAAGTTAGATGAAATTCAAAATGAGGACCGGGATTCACTTGGGAACGTGAAGATGAGATGAGGAAGAATTATCCACACCTCTTCAAACCAACCCTTTCAGATTCTAGTCGAAGCTAAAATTTCGGGACGAAATTTCCTAAACGGTGGGAGAATGTGACAACCGACCTCAAGGTCACTTTTATAACCCTAACTGCTTACATCATCACCCGTCTTATGAGTACTAATAATAGAAACAATCAACTCTTAGTAGTGAATTTAGAATCATCAACTTCTATTATTTACATTTCTATGATTTTATGTGATTTTTTTGAATTTTAGTTAGTTAAGTTTTACCTTTTTAAATTAGTGTCCCGGGAAAGTCAATTAGTCGCCGTTACAAGGAAATCAATTCATTATTGAAACAATTAAAATGTGCGCATACACATACTTAATTTTTGGCCTAAGACATGCATGTGCATGCACCACACTTAACAAATAACTAAAAACTTTTACCATCCAAAATACTACACTACACAAAAAATTAATACTATATAATATTAATTTACATTAAAATTTAAATCAAAAAGCCTCACAAGAGGCCAAATCTTGGCCGCCCCCTCTTGGCCAATGCATTGCCTCCTACACCACCAACACATCTCACCATACACTTTACTTGCATTCTTACAAACCCACACTCCACCTTCAAGCCTTCTCCTCTCTCTCTCAGATTCTCCCTACCAAAAAACACACACATACATTCGAAATCCCTCTCATTCCAGCTGCAAAATCTCGAAGAACAAGCATACATCCATCGGCCAACATCAAACCGCAAAGAAAGGGTCCATTTTGTGAGCTTTTGGTGCTTGGAACTTGCAAGACTTGTGGTTTCAAGCCTTTGTTCGACTTCTACAGCCTTTTCCAAGGAGTTCCAGACCATTCTTGCCTCTCTACACCCTCCAAATCATGAACCACACAAAGAGTAAGGTTCATCTCACCCGAAACAAGCTATATCTTGAGTTTTCTTCACTTTTCTCTTAAAAACCTTACCTCTCCTTGTTGTTGCAGAAACTTCTCTCCATCATCTTGTTCTTGAGAACATTTTAACTTCACTAAAGGTATCTTACATGTTAGATTGGTCATTCTTAAGATGGAACTCGATTTCCACCTTGAAAACCCTATTTTTTTGGTGTTTTTGCACCATCTAACTTGTGTATCTTGTAACCCTTCAAAACAAAACGTGTAACCTGCGTATTAATGGTTTTTAAGACTACTAATAACCTGCCTTTAAATTCTCAAAGAGTATACACTACCTACATGTGGTTATAACATGAATTACACCTAAGAAAACCCTCCATTTTACATGAAATAACACTACTTAATTGAAAAACCCTCTCAAACAAGGGTCATGACCTGAAAAAGAATGACTTTTAAACACCTCAATAATCTGATTTTAAAGTTAAATGAGGTTTTGGTAATGTTTAAACTCAAGTTACAATGATTTACACATGTGTAATGGTAGGTTAGGGCATAAACACTAAGTTTATAGTTTGTTGATATGTTGAACACTAGGCCGAATTTGGGACTGAAATTTCAGAAGGTTTTGATGAATATTAAGAGTTTAAATAATGGTTAATCTCTGGAAATGAAGGACATGTTGAGATTAGACCCATTTTAGTCACTTTCGGGACCCGAAAACATGGTAAAACAACTTAAGAACAAGAAAGCATAGACTTTAAACTTTTTAAATAGAATTCCTGGTTCATTAAGAGTATTAAGTGTTCTGGAGTTTATGGGTAAGTTATGTGGTCAAATGGTAAGTTAAATGTATTTTTAGTTAAAAACGGATACTAACCGGGAGACGTTTTTGAGAAAAAATCTAAGAAAGATGAGTGTAGAGTTAAGATCTATAAAATCCATGTAATTCCAGTAAGTTAAGTGTTAAAATACCTAAAGGATTTGAAATGTTGGTCAAACGAGCTTTTAAATGGTCAAATTCGGTTAAAAACGCGTTTAAACGGGTTAAACGTAAAAACGAGTCTTTCAACTATTAGAGGCAAATTTTTGTGATTAAAAGGGATGGGAACTTATAAAAATGTCTTTAAAATGTTAGCTACTGGTCCAAGACTCAAAAACATGAAAGCTCATACTTAACCGTTAAAACCCTTCGGCTTTACCGTAACAGGGAACGTTAAACACGTAAGTATCAAACCGAACCTGTAATCTGAAAATTTGTGTACATTTTCCTAAAAATAAGTTAGTTTAAGGTCATGAACCTGATTTTTGGTTATAAAAGTCATCTAATACAAGAAACCAAACTTGAGGGTAGAAACTGTCAATCTTGAAACTTTAGGGGCTAAACTGTAAAAGACCTAGACCTATCCCCGAGACCATGGCATTGGCTTATTTTCCCTTATTGAACGATTTGGAACAATTGAAAAATTTCTGTTAAACAATACAATCTGTTTTTATGTTGACTATATAACTAATTTGGGGGCTAGATTTGTTTCTAGCCCCGGTAACTTTGAAAACATTAAATGCCATGTGATATTCTCTCCTTTGAGCTCTTGTATTGGTTTGTTTCCGCTACCATATATTGTTTCCGTTGCCATATGCATGCGATTGAGTCTATGCGGATGAATGTGTGCGATTGTGCGTGTATCGCACGCCTGTATGCGCACGAATGGAGGTTCATTCGTACGAATGATTCTAATAAGTACGAATGAAGGTTGATTCGTGCGTATGAATGTTGAGTCATGCGATTGAGTGCTGTGTGGTACGACTGAGTGCCGAATCGTACTAATGAAGGCCCATTCGTATGAATGTAGCTGATTCGTACGAATGAAGGTTTATTCGTGTGGATGGAGTATTGAGTCGTGCGTCTGGTCCTGCCGTGCGACTGAAGTTATTTGTGAGTGTATTCCCTTCTTGTGTATGGTGTGTGTATGTCGTGTGAGGATAAGGTGACATTGACACGGTTACCATTACTAATGACAATATTAAAGTTAACACTATAAAACTTACTAATATTACCTCAAATCAAATCAACGATAACATTTTTACAATTATTAAGAACTGATTTGCAACCACTAGAATTTACTAAGTACTTATCTAACAACAATGAAACCTTTACACTAATATCATCGGCAATGGCGATGATTCCAAGTACTTGGATCCATATAAGATCTAATACTTATGTCTGCTTGTGTGTGTTCCGCGTGACCGAACCGATACAACCCGAACTGACCGAACGTTACTATTTTCATTAAACGTATCATTAATGCTTAACGATAACTGTTAATAGGTGTTTGACCTTTTATTGCATACAACATTTGGAACTTGACCATCCGTACTTACCACCAAACAAGTAAGTTTCATGACCCCTTTTTATGTTTATTCAATACTTCAATCATTTACCAACTTAGGGGAAAAGTATGCTCACCCATTTTTATGTTGTACAACTTACATTCTTGGAATCAACGTGTTACTGTTTTGTGAGTACTTATCTGATACATACATGAGTTCGCTGTGTGGTACTTTCTTTACAACCATTTAATTCCGGTGTTGGAACCGACGGATAAGTATTGGTAGTACTACCAGGTTGACACCCCCACCCTTGTTTGTTGGTATACTAGTTGGTACCAATAGTGGCCAGGAACGGGCCCTTGGGTTAATATATTCCGAAAAGAATCTGTGTGTACGTGTGTAGGTTTGTTGTAAAGCTCATTGTTATGTGATTTTGCTTACTTATAACTATATACATGGTATTCCGCAAAACTATTATGCAGCATCAATTTACTTACTATTTAAACCTGCGAGCTCACCAACAAATTTTGTTGACCATTTTGAGCATATTTTTTCAGGTGACAATGCTAATTGAAGATAGAGGTGTGCTGCCTTAGTGGAGACCCTAGGATGCATATTGAGACTATACAATACTTGACAAACATTCTTTTGAAAAATTGTTGGTCTGATTACATACAATTATTCTTTTGAATACTTGTTCTCGGGTTGTGGGAATTACATTACAATGATATTATTTTTGGTTATGTGAATAATTACAATGTTTATGCTTATGGCTATGTTGTCATGAATATTGACTAAACACTACACAAGTCTCTTTTGTGTCGGGTGTCGTCATGACACGCTTACCATCATTTATTTATATTGCATCTCTATTATTTACAGTGTGTTATGACGATCCCGTCTCGTTACATCCCCGTGTTTCCGCTTTAGTGGGGGTGTGACAGACTGGTATCAGAGCCATTGGTTATAGAGAATTAGGCAAATCACTTGACCTAGACTATAACCTAGGAACCTTCATGTAGAATGCATGCTACGATTGGCGTGCATCTGATATTGCATGTATGTTCCTCTATACTTGTTCTTTATCTCTATGTCTTGTTATCTGATCATTCTGAGGAAAGCACTATTACTCTTACTCTTTCCTCACGGGATGCCTTCTACTGGAATCTTCCGTTCCCATGCGCGCCGTATTATACTATTAGGTCTGGATACCCAACATGAAGGGATCTTCACAGATCATGCGAAGCGTTGATCTCGGATATTGAGTCCGACCCTGAGATAGTTATGCCTGAGGTCCCGAAAGAAGAAGGGATAGGCAACTTTTGTTAGACCAATTGAGATTATAGGCTTGGATTCTATTTGTTATGACGGACTACTATTGGAATACTATTGGTTCATGGACATGAGAACTCACACAATCTGTGTATGATGAATGGTGTCAACACTATGATGTTAACTCGGGTAGGTGAAGCTGAGGGGGATCATGCAAGGCAAATTACCATTACGGGTGCACACGTAATTACAATTTGCAGTGCATGTGAAGCCTAGCTAATCTTACCATGAGGTAACGATCATAGTTAGTACAAGTCTTCCATTCTATACCATAGGACCCTAGAATCATAATTCTAGTAAGACTTTGTAAATGGTGATAAAAAAATTCATAACCTCTACTAACTTAAGTCCTGTTCTACTTAGAGCCTTCATGGGATTCAAATTATGATATTGGTCTTATTCTCTATGAAACATTGCTCCGCCTAGCATTTCAGTAACTATGGAACTGACTAAATGCTTAGAACGAATGTGGACTTCAAAGAGTTGTAGAAGAATAATGATATTCCCTACACATGCATTACGTTGGAACCGGTTTTAGCATCATAAATCTTGGTATTGAGATGCAGAAGTTTGAGCAGGAGTTCTAGAATCATGTTATGGTAGGAGCTGGGCATGCAGCTTCACTGATCGTTTCCATGAGTTGGCAAGACTGGTTCCACATCTGGTGACTCCGGAATCCAAGAGGATCGAGAGGTATATTTAGGGACTTGCACCTCAAATCCGGGCAATGGTAACAGCAGCAACCCCTCCTACTATTCAAAGTGCGATTCTAAAGGCTGGTACTTTAACAGATGAGATGGTGAGAACTAGGGTTCTGGGGAAAGGAGCTGAGAAGAGGAAGGATGTTGGCGAAGCGAGTAGGTCGAGTACCGGGAAATTCGACAAAAGGGCCAAGACAACCAGAAATTTTGTGGCCGTGACACAAGGCAAGAGGGAATACGTCGGGCCGCACCCCGAATGTGATAGGTGTAACTTTCATCATCCCCCAGTGATGCAGTGCCGTGTGTGGGTGAACCGTAGACGCCCGGGGCATCTAGCGAAAGACTGTATAGTAGCGCCGAATCTGGTTGTGCCGTTTAATGTGGTTAACCCCGCTGGAAATGCTAGGGTTTGCTATGAGTGTGAAAGCCCGGTCACTACCGGAATATGTGTGCCAGACTGAATTGGGCGCAGGGTCAGCAAGGAAACAACCAACCATAAGTGATGGCCATAACCGGTAATCAAGGCCAAGGAAATCAAGGAAATGGTGCCAGAGGACGTGCGTTCGTTATCGGAGAAAATGACGCCCGTCAGGACCCAAATGTCGTTACGGGTACGTACTTGCTCAATCACCACTTCGCATCTATATTGTTTGATACTGGAGCAGACAATAGTTTTATATCCTCTGAATTTGCTCACATGCTTGACTTGAACCCTAGTAGGCTAGAAACTAGCTACTCCGTAGAAATGGCCAACGGTAGAATTGTACAGGCTGACGAGATTATTAGAAAGTGCTCAATAATATTGGAAAATCATGCCTTCGATATAGACTTAATACCTTTTGAGCTGGGAAGTTTCGATGTGATTGTAGGAATGGATTGGTTGTCTAAACACGGAGCTGAGATTGTCTATCGGGAAAAAGTAGTACGAATCCCCATGCCAGATGGGGAGGTACTCAGGATTCAAGTGGAACGATCGGGGAGAGTCCTAATCCTTATCTCTTGCATGAAAACACGTCGATGTTTATGAAAGCAGTGTTACGCATTTCCGGCCCATGTAGTGGAAAAGAAAGAAGGGGACAACAAGTTGGTAGATATTCCTGTAGTACGAGACTACCCGGATGTATTCCCTGATGACTTGTTGGGTTTGCCTCCTCCATGACAGGTGGAATTTCGTATAGAGTTGGTTCCTGGAGCTACACCGGTAGCAAAGGCGCTGTATCGGTTAGCACCATCAGAAATGCAAGAGTTATCTAGTCAATTACAGGAACTACTGGAGAAGGGTTTTATCCGGCCAAGTCACTCACCATGGGGAGCACCGGTATTATTTGCAAAAAGAAAGACGGGTCGTTTCACATGTGCATCGACTACCGCGAGCTGAATAAGCTGACACTGAAGAATCGATATCCACTTCCCAAGATCGACGATCTGTTTGATCAGCTACAAGGAGCCTCGTATTTCTCCAAGATCGGCCTTCGTTCGGGATACCATCAACTAAGGGGTTTCGAGGATGACATGCCAAAAACAACATTTAGGACTCGTTATGGGCACTATGAGTTCTTGGTCATGTCGTTCGGGTTGACTAACGCACCAGCTATGTTTATGGACCTGATGAATCGGGTATGTAAACCTTACTTGGATAAGTTTGTGATCGTATTCATAGACGATATACTTATCTACTCCCGATCGAAAGAGGACCATGAAGAACACCTTCGGGCAATACTGAGTTTATTACAAGAAGACATACTTTTCGCTAAGTTCTCAAAGTGCGAGTTTTGGCTGCTAGAAGTGAAATTTTTGGGACACATGGTGAACGAAAATGGGATTCACGTAGATCCCGGAAAGATTGAAGCGGTGAAGAAACGTGATGCACCCCAGACACCTTCAGAAATACAGCAATTCTTAGGATTGGCCGGATACTATCATTGCTTCATCGTGAATTTTTCAAAGATCGCTCAACCATTGACAATGCTGACTCAGAAAGACAAGAAGTTTGATTAGGGACATGCACAAGAACAAGCGTTCCGAACGTTAAAGGAAAAGCTATGCAACGCTCCGTTATTGTCCCTCCCAGACGAAACTGATGATTTTGTGGTGTACTGCGATGCTACACATCAAGGATTAGGATGGTGCTAATGCAGAAGGATAAGGTAATTGCCTACGCTTTGCGACAACTTAAGGTGCATGAAAAGAACTATACAACTCATGATCTGGAGTTAGGCGCTGTAGTATTTGCACTTAAGATATGAAGGCATTACCTGTATGGAACCAAATGTATCATCTACACAGATCATAAGAGCCTCCAACATATCCTGGATTAGAAGGAACTTAATATGCGTTAGCGACACTGGGTAGAGTTACTTAGTGACTACGATTGTGAAATACGGTATCATTTGGGGAAAGCAAACGTGGTGGCTGATGCGTTAAGCCACAAGGAACGCGTGAAACCACTACGTGCACAAGCGTTAGGGTTAACTATTCAAACGAATTTGAAAGCCCAGATCCAAATTGCACAAAGTAAGGCGTTGAAAGAAGAAAACACTGAGGGAGAAGAATTTCGAGGGTTGGATAAACAGATGATTTGCAAGGAAGATGGCTCACAGTATTTCATGGATCGTATATAGGTACCCAAATGGGGAGACGTACGTACTTTGGTTATGGACGAAGCATATAAGTCAAGGTATTATGTTCACCCTGGTGCAAACAAGATGTACCACGATCTCAAAGATTTGTATTGGTGGCCAGGCATGAAGAAAGACATTGCTATGTATGTAAGCCGATGCTTGACGTTCTTGAAAGTTAAAGCTGAACATCAGAAACCATCAGGATTACTGCAGCAACCGGACATTCCTGAATGGAAATGGGAAAACATAGCCATGGAATTTATTACCAAACTTCCTAGAACGAGTAGTGGGCACGACTCGATATGGGTTATAGTGGACTGTATGACGAAGTCCGCTCATTTCTTACCGATCCGGGAGGATTACAAGATGGATAAGTTGGCGAGATTGTACATAAAGGAGGTCGTGACAAGGCACGGAGTGCCGGTGTCAATCATATCTGACCGTGATAGCCGATTTACTTCATGATTTTGGCAGATACTGTAGAAAGCGATGGGCACTCGATTGGATATAAGTACCGCCTATCACCTACAGACAGATGGTCAAAGTGAACGAATGATACAAACATTGGAAGACATGCTCAGGGCTTGTGTAATCGATTTTGGTGGTAGCTAGGACACTCATCTACCATTAATTGAGTTCTCTTACAACAACAGCTACCATACGAGTATTGGATGCGCTCCATTTGAAGCTCTGTATGGAAGAAAATGTAGATCTCCAGTTTGTTGGGCAGAGATTGGTGAAAGCCAGTTGACAGGCCCAGAGATCATTCAGGAAACAACCAATAAGATTTTCCAAATCAAAGACAAACTAAAAGCAGCCAGAGATCGTCAAAAGAGCTACGCCGACAACCGTTGGAAACATCTGGAATTCAACGTGGGAGATCACGTTCTACTTAAAGTCTCTCCCTGGAAAGGGATTGTACGGTTTGGAAAGAAAGGGAAGTTAGCCCCGAGATACGTAGGACCATTTGAAATCACAGAAAGAATTTGTCCAGTGGCATACCGATTAAGGTTACCATCAGAACTCAGTGGTGTACACGACACGTTTCACGTGTCAAACCTCAAGAAGTGCTTGGTGGACGAAACTCTTCATGTACCAATCGAGGAAATCAAGTTTGACGAAAAGCTTCATTTTATCAAAGAACCTATAGAGATCATGGACCGAAAGGTCAAACGACCAAGGTTTGAGGAAATCGAGGTTTGTTATTTAACATGACTTCCGTTAACCATTCTTTGATCGTTCAATCTTTTTCTTTATAAACTATTCATGTGGTTATTATCTTTGTTATATCATCATTTTACTTGTGTCCTCGTCGTTAGCGTTGCCCTTATTGAAATCTTTACGGTCATCGTTATCGTCATTAGTAAACCTATCATTATTAGTTATTATTATTACCATTAATAAAACCCTTGTTAAAAATACCAATATCATCATTTATATTTTATCATTATTATAACTAACCGAATTCGGGTCAATTTTAACTAAAACAAACTTAGAAGTTGGGGATTTAAAGTGAAGGGACTAAATGTGACATTTTTCCAAACTTAGGCTGGGTATAAAAATCCCCATTATCAGCCCTAACCTCAAACTATCTTCTTCTTCTTCCTGCAACCGCCCCCTTTCTCCTCACCTGCACAAACCGACTTTTTCTTCACGCTTACTCCGGCAAGACCTCGGCATTAGCCGAATCTATCTCATTTTCACAGGTAGACGACCTTGGTCATCCTTTTTCTTCGTTGTTTCTACTGTTTTTGGGTGGTTTCGGGTGCTCGGGGCCAACCCGAGCATATCGGGTCGTGAGGTCGCGTGTGGTGTCTTTCTACGCATCCTTCTTGGTTGTGTGTGTATGAAATGTGTTTCTGGAAGTGTTTGTGGTGTGAATCAAGTGCACGCAGACGCCGAAGGCTGCTCTGTAACTTCTGCAGTCACGATCTCTGCGTATGCGACTGGGTCCTATCATGAGTCCGAGTCATACGACTGACTGTGTCGTGCGACTGAGTCATGCGATTGAGTTTATGTATGCAACTGAGTCATGCGATTAATTTTATGTATGCGACTGAGTCATGCGATTGAGTTTATGTATGTGACTGAGTCATGCGATTGAGTTTATGTATGCGATCGAGTCATGCGATTGTGTGTGTCGTGCGATTGAGCCAATGCGGATGAGTGTATGCATGCGATTGAGTCTATGCGAATGAATGTGTGCGGTTGTGCGTGTATCGCACAACTGAATCTAAACACGACACAAGTCTCCTTTGTGTCGGGTGTCGTCATGACACGCTTACCATCATTTATTTATATTGCATCTCTATTATTTACAATGTGTTATGACGATCCCGTCTCGTTACATCCCCGTGTTTCCGCTTTAACGGGGGTGTGACATTTATGTATATGATAAATTCGTAAGTGTAAAAGAGTGTACATTAGTGTAAGTTTTGCAAAAAAAAACATATATTTAAAGTTGTAAGTAAAACTTACACCAATGTAAACTTTTTTACATTTACGAATTCACACATATATATAAAATATCATAATCTTGTATATATGTAGTATTGTTATTGCAATAAAAAAATTATGATTTCTATTGATGTTGACGGGTTCTCACAAGTTCTCGCAATAACACATGGTTCTCATTTGAACCTTACCCTATATATATATATATATATATATATATATATATATATATATATATATATATATATATATATATATATATATATATGTATATATACACACATATATATACATACACATATATTAGGGGGTGTGAATTCATGTGTATATGACTTATCATAAATGTGTATGTATGGGTCATTACGAAATTTGTGAGGTGTGGGTAATGTTTTATTAAATGTTTAGGTTTTATTTTAAAAAGTCTTATAATTAGAAATATATAAAAAAATACTTTCTTGTTTGATCCAGACTATACGCGAATATTGAGCTTCATGCTTGTGAGAGTTTGCGTATGATTGTGCTTACATGTGAATGGGTGAAGACCGATGACTTGCATTGTAGTCTTGCCCTGAACGCGAAACCGTATAGTTCAATTCATTAACATTAACGTGTATTAGTTAAATATTAATATGTATTCAGGTTGTTTGTTAACCTAACTGCTTGTGCTTGCATTATTGAACTAATGTGCTTATAAGGTGAGTTCTCAGCCCCACTTTACTCATACTCTTCTGGGGGAGAGAAACATGTACTTTAAAATGCTCTTTCATTTGATCAGTATTACTATAATTATCACTTGTTTACTAGTGTTATACCAACTTAAGTCCTCACTTTTAAACCGTTAATTTTAATTTATGTATTTTAGCATGGTAATTCTGGGTAGATCTACCAGGTTTGACAAATCCCACTCGGGCTAGTCGTGCTAGCATGTCTACATGTTAAATGGGTGTTTAATTGACCTAATTTCTGTTGTTGTGACCTGGTAACCGCAGCCAAGGCATTCGTTTACATTGTCAGCTTAGGTTGCGAACTTTATACACTATGTAACTTGTTATGTAGACTAGCTATCTACTGATATTACCTTTTTTACTGGATCTTCTTTCTATGATGTTACTGTTTATCAAAACCTGTGAACTTACCAACCTTATGTTGACACTTTAACATGTTTCTTTTAGGTTCTTAAGGTGCACACAATTAGGATCATCACTGTATTCATCATCATTTGGTTTAAATGAACAATTCACATTTCTACAAATTACATTAAATTGGTTTTTGTGTGTTTTGCGTCATTTGAATTATGATTGATTTTGCTTCCGCAAGTATTTTTAAGATTTTGTTCTTAACTATGTTTATAGGGATTTATGTTATTAATAAGAAACTATGTTTTGTAATTAACTTGTCGTTTGGGCTAACTATCGGCTGAGATCCTACTATGTCACGCGGCTAACGGTAAAACCCTGTTTGTGAAAATTGAGGGTGTAACACCTCCACCAGTCTTCTATCTTAAGTCTCATTTCTCTCTCTATGCTTTAGAGGAATTCTTATGTGTGTGGGTTTGGAGCTGTATGAACTATGTGTGGGTGGAGGCTAGAAAGCAAGGATTGAGTTTATACCTAGGGTTAGTGTGTCATCCAGCACAGTATGCTATTGACACTGTCCTCCACGTATTACGTCCCGTGTCGAGTCTCTGTCTTTTATGAAAGTTCATGAATCTCATTTCATTTATGGACGTGTAATAAGTTTTATAATAACCTGTTATTTTAAACATATGATGGTGACGTCTAAGTCGGTGTTTTCGAAAAGTCACGTATTTAACTTTTTGTACAAATCTGATTATCGATCGCGATCTGAATGCTCTGATTATTTATAATTATAAATGTTATATCTAAAAATAGATATTTTATAATATTTACTATATTTGATCTACGTATTATTTGGTATATTTGTTGTTAGTCACAACCATGTTATCATTGTTATAGATTGTCAGTGTATGCTTGGTTCGCCAAGATTCCTCGAATATTTTTTTGTTCATATGCAAAATACATTCATACTTTTTTGTTTTACTATTTTTGAATTATCACAAGGGGTTTCAGTTATTTCCGGATATCATTTCGTGATTAATCGTCTAACAATTCCGTACACAGATTTCTTGTTGCGTGATCATTTAATCTTAGAAAGAAGCCCTCACATCATGAAATTTTTTGCTAACATTTAAAAATAATACTTTTTGGTTTGACTTATCTTATTAGGCCATAGCTAGGCTAGTTTTCTTATTGGGATTTGATCGCGTTCAACACAACGTTTTGGGCTAAAGAAAAGAAAATTTATGGCCCGTATTTCTGGGTTGTCACATATATCTTATATATATATGTATGTATATATATATATATATATATATATATATATATATATATATATATATATATATATATATATATATTTATCTGTGTGTGTGTACATATATATGTATGTATGTGTGTGTGTATTCATAAGCATGGTTGTGTGTGTTGTGCGTGTATACGTAATATGCATGTAATTATCCATAAGAATATGTGTGTGGGTGAATATGTATGTGAATGACATGTATGCATGTATGTGTGGAGCATGTGTGTGTGCATGGGTATAATTTTCATTCTATTATAGATTTTTGGGAAGATTTAACTAGAATTTTAATGGATCTGAAAGCAATACTGATTTGCATAGATGGGTTTGTAGGTATTGGTTAGTTTGTAGGTGATTTGAATATTTAAGTTTCTAACAGATTTAGTTTTTGTTTTATATGACTTAACTTAGTTTATTTATAAAAGTCTAGTCTTGAGATTTATAGAATTGATTAATATCATTAAATTTAAGTATGTATAATCTTTTTAGACATTTATAATTGTTGAATATGTATAAATCTCTAACTATAAAAGTACATCTTATTAACGTTGTTGATTTTTATATATGAGTTTTTTAGCTACTTAATTTCATTAACTTAATACTTTTGTTTTATGCACTCATGTATGTACGTTTTAAATTATTAAATGTTTGAATCATCATAGCTTATGGGTTCTTTTATTTAGTTTGCTTATGGGGCCAAAATGATAGATTTTGGATTTCTCTATTGTTAGGCTTCCCATATCTAGCTCTCATAGCTTATGGGCCGAGTCCCATTTAAGTATAAGTAACATTTCGGCCTATTAGGTATCAGGCCTAAGCCCATTAAGGTTGGTGAATTATAGTACATCAAAACATAATGGCCCAATGGCTTGTTAGGGTTTTATGGGTTAAGCCCATTAAGCACAGTGGCCTTATAACCCATTAAGGTATGTGTGTATGTGTAGGCCTAAGCCTAGCATAGTTGTGCCCATTTCGTGGGCTTTCATTTCTAAATCAACTCCATTATCATTGTGTGACCCATGTTGGTTTATAAATATATTTTTCGGGCCCAAAAATCAGGGTTGTCACATCCTTTTCAACTTGTTGGACCTCAACATTGAGACTGAAGCTTACCAAATTGAAGATCAAGTTCAGTTGATTTATTGGTGCTGATCACGATGAAAGACGTTGATAATAGTAGACTAAGGGGGAATATTGTTGGGTCTGAAGGATAGTCTAATATTATCAACACAGTCAAAGTCAATAATGTCAACGTCAACGGTCAAAGTCAACGCTACAGTCAACATGACGCGTTCGGGTTGAAGATTAGAGATAAGACGTTGAAGATATAGTTGTCTAGGATGTTTATTGTTAATAAATATATTTTGTGTCGACAAAATATATTTAATCTTGTTTTTAGACATTTTAGGTTTTAATTGTAATTTTTAATTGTCATAGTTTAAGGTCCTAAGTGTCATTAGTAAATTGTCAAATACTATAAATAGTAAAGTATAGCAATTAGGGTTTTAAGCTTGGAGGAGCTAGTGATTAGGGTTTCCACTTTCAAATCATTTTGTAATCATATTTTTGGATCAAACAAAGGGGTTTTAGTGTGATCATCATTATTTTGATCTATAATCTTTATGTTTTGATTCAAGTGTGTTTAAACCTGGGCCAACAATATGGTATCAGAGCCATATTGAATCAAATACGTTGAAGATTTGAAGAATTTGTTGCTGAATTTTAAAGGTGTTCATCAAAATTTTAGAGAGAGAAAGTGGGGGTTTAGAGAGAGAAACTAGATCTGAAATTCAAATTTCATCAAAATCATCACATCTACAAAGTATTACAAGGAATTTGAAGATTTAGAAGTTAGAAATCAGATCAGCTCCTAAATCTATACAAGATTCAACAAATAATTTTCAGATGCGGAGATTTTCTCTCACACACACTAGTGTGTGTGTTCTTGGTGTTCTTGGCAGCCTTGAAGAACCTTCAAATCTTCATCCAGTGAAATTAGCACCATTCTGAACGAAAGTTCAAAGTTTCTCGCGAAATTACAGCTGAAACTAGCAGTTTCGCTCGTTTTCCAGCGAAACTACTTACTCCGGCGAAACTGCAACAATTCCGGTGAAACTAACCTGCGAAATTAAAGAAAAATCAGCGAAATTATAACAAAAGGGGTTGCGAAACTATAAGAATCATTCCGCAAAATTATCACCACTACCATCAACAACAAACCCAAACCACAACCACTATCACCACAGTCAAACCACAGTCAAACCACAGCCACTGCCCACCGGCAGCCGCTCCTACCCACCGTCGCTCTAACCATCTGCGACCGCGACCCCCATATCACCACAGCCACCCTTCCGGTTGACCACTGCACCTCTCCCCATCCTCACCCGTCGCGACCCCCTACCACAACCACAACCATCGATAACCGACCCCTTCCCCTCAAATTCAAACCCTTTCCATCGACTCCCCCCACTCGTCGACCTCCACCACCGCGATCACAACTATCGCACACCCTCACCCACTGTAGCCACCATACACCATCACTAACCCAACTGCCACACTCACCATTACTCTCCGTGAACCACCACCACTACACCACTACATATCTCCGTGAACCACACCACCATTGGAACCAGCATGACGAGGGGAAGAAGGTGATATATTGTACGTACCGTGACTCGCCAGAAAAGTTCACCGGAACCCTAGCGGTCGCCACCTTCTCTCTTCAATATCTCCTTGGTTATTGATTTTCAGAGCAAACCGAGCACACCATTGGATTTAGGAGGTTGTGTTTAGTGTGGGTAGAGGTTCAAACGGACATATCTCACCGGAAAATTTTTTCGGCCACCGGAAAACTCGCCGGAAAGGCGGTCGCCCGCCGGAAAATGGATTGATCCGCCGGAACCCTAGCTCATCCGGCCTCTCTCTCTCTCTAACACACTTAAGTGTGTGTTTTGTGTGGAAGTTATAGTGGGTTAGGGTTTGTATTTGGTATTTGAGAAGTTATATTGGGCTGAATTATTTTTTTTAACAATTGATGCGTGGGCTCATTAAAATCAAACAGATTGGGCTAACAATTGTTTGAATCTTAACAATGTGGGCTAGTTAAAGATTAAAAATTGGATTGCATTTTTCTTTAAAAATGAGGTGTGGGCTGTTAAGAAAAAAAAATTAAAGATGACTTTTTACCTTATTTGGGATTAATGGAGTTCATCCTGATCAAGAAATTTTCATCAATTTTGCAAGATTTATAAAAAAAACATATTTTCTAGCGTGACATTTAAATAATTATTTTTCCCGGGGAAGAATTATTTTACAATTTTTGGGAAAAATATTTTTGGGTCGTTTAGTTGTTCAAAAATATCATCTTCAATAAACTTTAAATCAGATAATCTCACAACGGCTCAAAGCCGGTTTGACTACTTTGCAGGTATGAAGAATGAAAAGTTGTCTGATTTCATTGATCGATTTATATCTGTGGCAAATAATCTGAAGAAGCATGACCCCCAACTCACCAACTATGAACAAGTTCAATAGCTTATTAAATCTCCTCCACCCGAGTGGAGTTCTCAGGTTACAATGCTTAAGAAAGAAAGAAATTTTCTTGATTACAAGTTGATAGATGTGATCAACAAACTGAAATCTACTGAGCTGGATATCAAGAGAAGAGAATTTCATGAAGCCATGTTTCCATCTCAAACTAACAGAATGAATGTATCTATTATCTCTTCTGCGACAAGCATTCTTGATTACAAAACCGAGATGATTGAGAGGTTGAAGTTGATGGAAATTCATTCTGATTCAACTGATGAAATCAGAGAGACTGTAAAAGAGAATTGTGAAGCTTTGAGAGCTGGTAATAGAAGTGAACATGTTTGTGAGAGAACTGATGCTAATGAAACTGAGAAAAATGATGAAGGAAAGAAAGAAACTGAGGATGAAGAGACGCTAAAGGCCAAGGAAGAGGAACATAAAAGAAACATAAGGGTCTGCAACTGCGAGAAAGCCTTAGAAGCTGAAAGAATTGTCACGGGACTTCCATATGAGACAGTTCAAGACATGTGCTCATGTGCTTGCAAAATTCGTTTGTTTGAGATCTATAAAGCAAATAGGTTATTGCTAGATAACAAAAAAGAATTAAAAACCATAAACAAAGAACTCAAGCAGAATGAAATTGTTTTTTCAAAGAAACTTAATGAAGCATTGGCTGAAATTGTTCTTTTGAAAAGAAATCTTTTGGAAAGAAATTTAGAAATTAATATTTTAAGAGAAAGAGCAGTTCTAGCTCAATTTGAAATGACTCAGATTCAAACAAAGCTAGATAAATGGACTCTTTCACAGATGAAAAAGGATGAGCTTATTGCTAAACAACAATGGGTGCGGATAAAACATGGGATTGGATATAAATCTGATGGTGAAACTGTATTTAATTTAGTTGCACCCCCTTCTACTTTATGTTATTCACCAATCCCCAGACCTCATCCTTCAAATGATTTGTTTGAACAACCTACTAATAGTCTGCATGCAGGTTTGAGCGGTGTCAATCTTAATGAGGTGCGAGATGATTATGATTTTACAACTGGTATGGGATACAATAAATCGAATGCTGACAGTCAAGCTAACAATTGTTCAGTCCCAGTTGTTTGTAAATCTATATCTACTATTTCTTCTAACTTCTTTGATATGTTTAAAGCATGTGAAATTCCTACTTTTGAGCCTGTCAGGGTTATGAAAGAAGAGATAAATCAGGAATCACCTAACCATCAAGTTCCAAAAACAACAACACATCATATTCCTGTCAATCAAGATCCATCAGAAGCAGATTTGTGTATACGAGACCGGATAAGCTCAGATGATGAATCAAACACAGAGGAGCGTGTTGGTTCCTCAAAGATCAAGAAATCTCCTGAAATTGTCGTCTCAAAAGCTTCCAAAAGCTAAATCAAGACCTATCCAAATCTCATCCCCAACTGCTAAACAAATCAGCAGTTCCTCTAAAGGTCAGCAGAAGTACTCACCATCTTCATCTTCTATCCATCAAGCATGTCACAAATCTACCTCAAAGTGTGCCAAGTCACCAATCATACAAAAACGTTCTCATAAGAATGTTCAGTTCTCATCTTCAGGAACAACATCAGAACAGGCTCCATCCTCCCTAATATCCACGGGACTAAAAATAACCAAAAGCCTTTCAAGGCTTGTTTTAGATGTGGAAAAGAAGGTCACGTGCTAAAGAAGTGCCCTCAGGTTCAGAGGAAAGTTCGAGACGATAAAGACGACACGGGTTGCTTTTCTATTTCAAGAGGTAAAAAGCACACATCTTTGAATGGTTGGATGATGAACATTCTATCCAAACCTTTTCATGTGAAGCCGATTTCGCATGATTCAAAGATGAAAATGACCAAAGGTTCCAAATCAAATTCTTTTCCTTCCGGTCTTAAATAGAAAATGATTTCCAAATTTAATTCATTCAAATCCAAATTAATCGAACCGAAAAGAATTTGGCAAATTAAAAGGAAGGATACAGAAATCCCCGATCTTTCCACAAATTGTGTGCCGAAGCAGGTTACTTATATTGATGAAAAATGAACTCCCAGAACTTCGATGGCCTGGGTTCCCCTTTCTAACTAATCTGTTTATGAGTGCAGGAACAATTCAGGAGGACTATTAGTCCGGTTTACTGACAGAGATTGTTCCTAATTCAAATTTGAGGCGGAACAAACAGGTTAAGGTCGTGGTATTTTATCCACAATCTGGATTTTTATCTGCATAATCACAGTTCTCACTTCACCATCTTTGCACATTTCTTAAGAATTCATTTCTTATCTAGATATCAGTGTAGTTTGGAAGACCTTGTTTTATAAATTTCTATTTTTGTACAGTTTTAAAAATATAAAAAAACATAAAAAAATATTAACAAAAATTTAAAAAAAAACAACAACAAAAATTGGTTTGCTAAAATAAAAATTTAGGGGAGAGTATATCAAAATTAAATAAAATGAAAAGAAATGAAAAGAAAACTGGGAACTTGATTCGAGATGACTGAGAAATGATTGTATATCATCTTGAAGTACTTGTCCTTGCATAACTTGCATTTTAAAATGAGAAATAATAGTAACTGATGCTGTTATCTGATTCGCATCTTAATTTTAATTGCAAATAATAGAAAAACAAATAGAGTCTTTAATGATATGCTTGGTAGACTCAGCCTGAAGAATAAAGTAGACAATAACATAATGATTTAAATTAAAATATATGCTTAAGGATGTCTAGATTTACGCAATCATTTTGGCCTGCATGAAAACTGAGTCCCGACAAAAATTGGATTGAGAATTGATCTTTCACCCACCATGATATAAATCATATAAGCCATATATTTGAGCCATGATTGGTGTATTTATATGTCTTGTGTTTGTGCTAATCTCCTCTGCTGTACGGAAGTACTGACCTGGAGTGATGATCTCCTCTGTTGTATGATAGTACTGACCTGGAGCTTTTATCGGCACAATATGATGATCTCCTCTGCTGTATGATAGTACTGACCTGGAGCTCTCATCATTTTACATTAAGTAGTGTCAAATCATCTAAACAATGAATTCATCAGAGAATGTAATATTCTATTGATAATCACTTGCACACTAATGCACAAGCCTTGCTCTATAAATATCATAACAAAATTCAATAAATCCTCAGGTTGGGTAAGGGTTTTTGCCAAATGATTGTAGGGTCCTAGCATTCTAAAGTGCGTAATCGAACCTTAACGAATCATCTACTGCTTGTTGAAAAGGATAGGGCATGGGTTTAAGTGGACAAACATATCAGCAATCGTTATTGATCTGTTTGAGAATTTCAAAATCATTCAAAGACTGTGATTAGATTCAGTTATCAGTATGATCTCATTGCTTGTCGATGATTAATTTCATCTTTATGCTAAAGTATATTTTGAGGATGTGATCTCATGATCGATTCAGTTCTTGGTTATAAAAAATTAATAGATATATAAAATTAAAAAAAATATAATAAAATATAATAAATTTTCATTTCAAAATTCTTTTAGGTCTTCCATATTAAACTGTTACAATTTTATCATTTTTCATGCATTTCACAGAAATTGCGCACAAACGAACACGGGTTCGCTTGTTTTCATAAACAGATAAACACTGGTTTATTTGTTTTGATGAAATAATCTAACGAGAAATGTGTAGAATGTGTTTGTGTTTGTGTTGCAGATTGTGCTACAAAAGATGGCCGATCATCACATGAGCAATGAACCAGACCAGAGAACCTGTTCCTCAAATTTACAGAAGATACCGAGCTAGGAATCCTCCTCCTACATCTTCTGAAGCACTCAGAGATTCAAGAAACCGGTCTTCGTTATAACTGAAAGGATGCACATGACAAGGGGGAATATAGAAAAAGAGGGAACTTGTGAGATAAAGACCTTAAGCAACAAAATTTGGGAAGCATCAGTCTAAGGGGAATATTGTTGGATCTCAACATTGAGACTGAAGCTTACCAAATTGAAGATCAAGTTAGTTGACTTATCATTGTTGATCACGATGAAAGACGTTGATAATAGTAGACTAAGGGGGAATATTGTTGGGTCTGAAGGATAGTCTAATATTATCAACACAGTCAAAGTCAACAAAGTCAACGTCAACGGTCAAAGTCAACGCTACAGTCAACATGACGCGTTCGGGACGAATATTAGATATAAGACATTGAAGATATATTTGTCTAGGATGTTTATTGTTAATAAATATATTTTGTGTCAACAAAATATATTTAATCTTGTTTTTAGACATTTTGGGTTTTAATTATAATTTTTAATTGTCATAGTTTAAGGTCCTAAGTGTCATTAGTAAATTGTCATTTACTATAAATAGTAAAGTATGACAATTAGGGTTTTAAGCTTGGAGGAGCTAGTGATTAGGGTTTCCACTTTCAAATCATTTTGTAATCATATTTTTGGATGAAACAAAGGGGTTTTAGTGTGTTCATCATTATTTTGATATATAATCTTCATGTTTTGATTCAAGTGTGTTCAACCTGGGCCAACACAACTTACAGAAAATCCATCCTCAAAATTTGCTTATGGTTATCTTCTAAATTTCATGCTCTTAGTCTGATATATTGCTAAGTTCATTAATTTCTAAAAACATGAAATAGTATATGGTCACAGGAAATGGTATTATGGTGCTGGGTTCGGGGCTTCACTGGCGCTTTCAGTTGTTCTATAGGTAGATATCCTGGATTCCAACAACTATAGATACTTTATCTTAATCTCATTTTCTCGTTCCCATATGAATTCAGGTCCTCGTTTGGAATTCCACTTAATATTCATGATTGGGATTCTATCACGTCTAAGCTTTTTCTATTATCTCCCTATAATTTAGAATGGTTCATAAACTGCTAAATCAATATTTCTCTATCATTGAGTTTGGATTTAGAATTCATCATATTCAAGATCTAAAGTGAAAATTAAGATAATTATGAGTACAATCAAAATAATAGGGGTCAAGGTAGGCCAGTGAAAATAGATGATGATGATGATAAGATGATTTCACTGATGTTGATGAACAAATTACAATGATAATCATACAATAACAATGAAAGATCAAAGTCACCCAGAGGAGAATTTCTCCTTGGGTGGATGATTCATACCATAGAAAATAAACATACATGAATAATAATAAAATAAGTACATTCTATTACAGTTTGCCATGTGTATAGCTAAATCATAGGTAAATGCCACAGTTTTTTTGTCCATTCCTCAAGTAACTTTCTTGTATAACTCGTATGGGTTCTTGTGTAGTTCTTCAAAAGTGTGTCTTCTAAGAACTACAAATCATGTATTCAAAATTGTAAATCCAAAGCTTGAGGAGTCTAACGAAGACTCCCCCCTTATAATCAAACAAATACTTGAAACACAAACTCAAAAGATGTTAACATAAAGTTGGTGAGCTTATGTTTTTATGTATTAAAATTCATAATCATACATAAATATAAGAACGTATATCACAATTAGTGGTGCATGAAAAAATATATCATAATCAAACCTCAACTCGGCTAGCCACCCGAGTGCTAAAACATCCCTAACCCTTACCTTTTATTGTTATAGGATTAAGTGTGCCCTCCTAAGTATGGTTAAGCTGCACTAATTGTAACACAAAAATTATTGAATCTTAGGGGGGGGAGTTTCCTATTGCTAGATTAATATTTTAGATTTAATGAGTATGTATTTTAGGATTCATCATGTTTATGATTAAATAATGGAAAATTAAGATGGTGTGAGTATGTGAATCTAAGAACATAAGAAATAGATGATGATAATAAAATGAATTCATTGATCTTGATAAACAAATTACAATGAAATTCATACATGATTCATGAAAAAACAAACCCACCCAAAGGAGAATTTCTCCTTGGTTTGTGGAATCACACCATAGAAAACACAAATAAACAAGTGGACGAGTGAGTCTCTATTTATAGGTGTCTGTGGATTACTTTATAAACCCTAATTTTGATTTTTCTTTTTCTTGATTTTGACTTTTCTGTGTTGACTCTTGATTCTTTTCTTTTTCTTCTTTTAATCAACGTGGTCTCTAAATCTATACAATGAGATCTTCGATCAGTCGGCTATAAATACGATATGTTAAGCTTCAGTTTATCATCTTGTTGTAAGGCCCCGTTCCCGGAGACCTCACAGTTGGTCATTCATAGCACTAAACATACATAATAATATAAATTTCATAAAATATCACAGCGGAATTCGTTAACAAAATCCATTCATTTTATTAATAATTATTGTTGTTATGCAATACATCATCATTAAACTACAAAAGAAAACATTCTTTAATTTCATTACAAAACAACAATAATAACATGCGTGAATGGATGCCAGTCTTGCCCTTTCTAAGTAGCCTCCCTGCGTGCCATCCTCTATAACCATTACCTGTCAACTGAAAATGCATAAAAGTCAGCGTTGCTGAGTGAGTTCTAGTTTTAATGTATTAAAATACTTTATATGTTTCGTATAGGAAAATACTATTTTCCTTAAAATACTTTCTTTACTTTCGCACGTGATCATTTATCATACATATAATAAAGTATAATCTTGTTCATCATTCTTTATCACACGTATTCATTCGTTTCATACTTTATTTTTATCATTCGTTTCGTAGTTTATCTTTATTGTTCATTTCGTACTTTATCTTTATCTTTCACTGATTCTACATCTTGTCAAGCTTTTCCCCCATCGTGGCCCGAAGCCACCATTCCGGGTACGAAGCTCAATTCTATCTGGCACAAAGTCGTATCATATCTTAGCACAAAGCCCGGGGTCGAATGACAAGGATCCCGTTTCATACTATGGATTCAGTCACCAAGACTGATCCCCCTGTGTGAACTCTCATGGGTTAGTGTAACACCCGGAAAATTCTGTTTGGAGTGTCATGCGACTGGGGCATCCATACGCATGGGAGTCATGCGACTGGAGTCCCATACGCATGGAAGTCGCACGACTGGAGTGTTCAATCGCATGGAGCTCAGGTGACTGGAGTGCCCATATGCCCGGAGCTCGGGTGACTGAACTGTAGCATTTAAGGGAGAGGGCAGCCCTTACCCTCTCCCCACACTCACAAACATCAGCCATAGAGAGAAAGAAGAGAGAAAAAGGGAGAAGAGAAGAAGAAAGCTTGGTTCAAGCGGGTTCGAGAGTGCGAAATCGACGTGTAGCGAGTTAAATCGAAGCTCTACTCGACGGGATCGTCTAGGTGAGTTCTAGGACACCTCTTTCATACGTTTTTGAATGATTTTGGGGCTGGAACACATCTGAAAACCGTTTTTGGGTATTTTGGGTGTAAACCCGTTTATGTATGTATGTTTATGTGTATGATTCATTTGGGGCTTGATTTTAGGCTTGGATAGGCTTGAATGAGGCCGTGGTATGTTTCCTTATGGATTAGGAGGGTTGATTTGAGCTCAAACGAGGTTTGGAAGGGCTTGAAGGTCGAAAGTCGCGGCTGCATTTCGTGAGGAACTACAGTCTGCGCCCAGTTAGGGCTAGGGGACTGGAGGGCCAATCGGCCGACTGAGGGGCGACTGGAGTTCAATCGCACGACTGAGGTTCAATCGCACGACTGGGTGTCCAGTCGCACGACAGGACATACGACTGAGAGTTCAGTCGCATAGGTCCATTCGCATAGTGTCCAATCGCACGATTGAGGGTCCATTTTCACGATTGGAGGTTCAGTCACATGGGAGTTCATTCGTAGTAGTCTAGTCGCATGATGTTCAGTCGCATGGAGGCCATGCGACTGAAGGGTGCCCAATCGCCCAAGTAGGGCTGTTGTGTACGAGGAGAGATATAGTTCAATTACTGGCCTTCGGGAAAAGAGCAAGGGTAAGTAAAGGTGTGATAGTTCCCGTAAGTACGTGTGAGACGGTCGTCGAGACCTTAGAAGTGATGTTGGGCATGACGATGATAGAGTTGCATGTTTATGCATGATGCTTGTATGTTAAGTACGACGAGGCCCTATATAATGCTGATGACTGATGATATGTAAATGTCGATGCTCCCTATTTTGATGTATGTTTATCTTTCCGTATTTTTACGTGTATTGTTTATGAATGAATGAAAAGTATTATGTAATGTAAAGTGAAAGATATTAAAAGAGGAACGTAATGAATGAGTGCATGCATTAATGAATGAATGAGCGAACGTAAGGCTTGCAAGCATAGGTATGAGGTGAGCGACTCTGTGTCTCAACAGACTCGAATGGGATCTTTGTCGCGTACTCCGGTACTGTGTCAGTCTTCGAACATGAGTCGGGGGTTTGTGTACAGATCCCGACACAGTATCAGTCTTCGGACATGAGTCGGGGGTATTGCATGAGACGAGATAGAGAGGTGAGAAACTTTGTGTTGCAACAGAATCGGATATAGTTCAATCCAGGTGATTGACTCGAAAGGGATCTTTGTCGTGTATCCCGGTGCTGTGTCAGTCTTCGGATATGAGTCGGGGGTTTGTGAGCAGGCCCCGACACAACATCAGCTTTTGAGCATGAGTCGGGGATATTGCATGAGACAGGATCTAGTTGGATGAGTAGAGGATCGCATGCTCCGGTACTGTGTCAGTCTTCGGACATGAGTCGGGGGTTTGTGTATAGGCCCCGGCACAGTATCAGTCTTCGGACATGAGTCGGGAGTAGTGCGTGAGAGTGAGATGAGACGAATGAGGAACGGATCACGTGCTCCAGTACTGTGTCAGTCTTCGGACATGAGTCGGGGGTTTATGAGCAGACCCCGGCACAGTATCAGTCTTCGAACTTGAGTCGGGAGTATCGCATGAGTTGATGAATGAGAGAGATAATTGTGAAAGAAAGAAAGTATGAAATGAACGAAGGATAATGAATGTAATGAAAGCTAAAGAACAAACGAATGGAAACAATGGACGGAAGGAACATAGTAATAACGCATGAAACGGGATCCTTGTCACTCGACCTCAGTAATCATGGCTGTGTGCCATGAAGAGGGTAAGTATGACCGGATCCAGATAGAAGTAAAAGACAAAGAATGAATGACAAAAGAAGATAATAATGATATTATCTATGTGTATGTACGTATGATGTGTGTTCATTTACGAAAGTATAGTATGTTTTTGTAAGAAGTAAAGAACGGTTTTTACGAAAGAAAAGTATGTATTTCATATAAAACTAGAGCTCACTCAGCAACACTAACTTTTGATGTATTTCCAGTTGGCAGGTATGTTGCTGAGGATGTCACGGGGCGACTACTCAATTCCTTTGGGATGGCATCCATTGTTATAATGCTTTTATAATAAAATGATCTTATGTAATAAATTGTAATAGTATTTTGTAAGAGCAAAGATGAGAACGGGGAACCTGAACTACTAGAGGTCCGTGTGACAACCCGAAAAAAAAAAAATTTATATTTATGTGATCATACCAATTCGTTTTTATATTTTTATTATTATTATTTAATAATAATATTGATAATAATAAAAATAATAATAACATTAATAATAATAACATCATGACAATAATAATATTTCAATTAATAATTTATTAAGAAACAAATATAAAGATTTGATATATAAGTTCAGGGACTGATAATGTAATTTAAGAAACATGTTTTAAAAGGTTTTTACATGAATTAATAAAACTAGTAAACTACAGGGACCAAAAGTGAAATTTCTTTTAAAATCCCAAACCCCCCGCCCCTTCCCGTTGACTCCCCTCCGGCCACTATTCCGGCGGCTCTCCGGCGACGCACAAACTTCCGAAGTACACGGCTTTAATCAAATCCAACTATCCCGACAACTTTGAGTGGATGACTCGAACCTTCACCTTCTTTTAATTTAAAAACCTTAGTGCAAATTCCACCCAACCGAACCACCTCCACTGTCGGCCGGGTTTTCGGCCATTATCGAGCACCAAACACCAAAAGTAATCAAATTAAATACGCACTCACGAACCTTTGATCATTTATAAATTGTTGGTGAATTCAATTCGATCTAAAACACACTAAAACACCCATTTCGATCAAACCATTTGGCCACGACCTGCAACTCATTCGAAACCATACTTAAACACATTATATACCCAAATTAACAGAGGGATATCTATCCTTAACACCTATAGAAGCTATCTGTGCAACCAATTTGATTATAATCGTCATTTGAACATCAATTCGAACCCACCTTGGTCGCGACCTGTTCATCGAGAGTTGGTCATCAATTCGAACACAAAGCAGGTAATTAAAACTACTATAATGCTCGATTTTATACGGGGATTGAAAGCCCTAACCATAACTTGATTAACAACAACGATTTGGGTTTCAATTTGGCTAGGATTCGAAACTAGGGTTCTTATGGATTGGGGATGATTACGGGTTGTGTATATAATAAAATGGAATGGGGTTCTATCGCAGATGAGTCCCTTGGCTCACTGGTTTGGTACGTGTGTGGTTGAGTTGGAGGTCACGGGTTCGAACCCGGCCCCCAACATATTTTTTAAAAAAAAGCCTTTTAAGTCTTTTAAAAATGCAGAAAAATTATTAAAATTATAAAAATAATTTTTATAAACTTTGTCTATTTTAGAAATTATATAATTATCTTCTGGAAATTTATTTCATTAAAAACCTAATTAATTATCCATTTATAAAAATCATTATTAATGTTATAAATGGTTATTTTTATAAAATTGATTTTAAATAATAATTTAAATCATCAAATTATTACTAGACATTATATTATTAATTATGGATTAATCCTGATAAGATAAATGTAAATTTTTTTATAAATTAAATATTTATAAAATCTTAATTAAATTACATACAAACTTATATGTTTAAATAATGTCTAAAATTTATTTTAACATAATGACATGTTAAAATCATTATTAAATTAATGAAATGCAATCTTTATTATTAAAGAATTAACGAATAATTAAATGATTTAATTATATGTTTACAACCAATTCCAGGAAACCAAACCCTAGATCAATTGAACACCAGGTTCAAAGATCTAACTTATTTAGGTTATGAATTTGTATTTATTTACTTATGTGAATTATAATTCCTTAGGAGGAATTTACTAGCTTATCAACATCACACGAGAACTGAGGTGAGTTTACAGCCCCACTTTTACTTTATACTATTTTTGGGGGAGAGAAACATGCTGTTTTCATAAACGTTACATTACGTTGGATTGTTGTGAGTTTACAGCCTCACATTTACTTTATACTATTTTTGGGGGAGAGAAACATACTGTGTTCATAAACGTTACATTACATTGGATTGTTGTGAGTTTACAGCCCCACTTTTACTTTATACTATTTTTGGTTTTATACTATTTTTGGGGGAGAGAAACATACTATTTTTCATAAACATTACATTACATTGGATTGTTGTGATACTGCATATACATGATACTATGTTCGTATACTTTGCCCTTCGGTCCGTTACTACGCAAGTAGAAACGTGGAAACAAATTCATTTTCATTGATCAGTATTATTGTAATATCACCTGTTTACTAGTGTGATACCACTAAAGTCCTCACTCTCGAACCATTAATGTATGTAGTATAGCGAGGCAATTCTGAGTAGATCTATTGGGTTTGACAAACCCCACCCGGGCTAGTCACGCTAGCACAACGTTCGTCAAACGGGTGTTTAATTGACCTAAGTTCTATTGACTGTGATCCTGGTTTGTTCACACGCCTCGCGGTAGAACTCCGCACGCGGATTTTGAGGGTGTGATAGATTGGTATCAGAGCCATTGGTTATAGAGAACTAGGTTGCATACACACTAGACTATAACCACACACAGTTAGTTAGTTACTTGTTCCTAGTATTCCTAAACTTAACTTATCATCGTAGGTTCAATTCCTTAGACTTTATATCTGCTCTATGAAAATCTTATCGAGGTTTTGAATTCCATAAACCAAAATAAACTTGTGTGACACATAGACACCTGTATTCTGGATTTCCTGGCAAAAGGCCATCGGGCTAAGGCAAGCATATCGTATAAATCTCATTGCGAGACCAGTTATGTTTACCTGGGGATTTCTGGGATGAGTGATAAACTATGGTCAATACACAAGTCTATAAGGTAAATGGGTCAAGTATATTAAGTCTATGGATTTAATATTACATGTATGTTCCTCTATGCCTATTTCTTGTCTCTATACCTGATTCTATCCATATGTGCTTGCTATCTGATCATCCTGAGGAAGACACTATTACTCTTAGTCTTTCTTCATAGGATACCTTTATACTAGAACTTTACGTTTGTATACGCACAACATCATATCATTAGGTCGAGATAACTTCGGTGATCACGCGTAGCGTCGATCTCAGATACTAAATCCGGCCATAACATGGTTATACCTGAAATCCTGAAAGTATGAAGGATAGGCAGCTATCATTAGACATATTATGCTTATGTGCTTGTAGTTTACTTACTATTACTTAAGTCCTGTCCTACTTAGAGCCTTTATAGTATTTCCAATCATGACATTAATTTTATCTTTTAAGAGACATTCCTCCACTTAGCATTTCAGTAGCTGAGGAACTGATTAAATGCTTAGAATGGAAGTAGACTACAGGAAATATAGAAGAGTGATGATACTCACTATACATATTCTTTGGGATAATGCTAAGGAAAATTAGGATGTCGTGTAACCGGTTTAAGCACATTTTTAGTATACCGGTAATGCTTATAAATGGGGTTACTATTATTTAAGGAATGAAATGCAAAAGTTGGAATTGTAATTCTAAAATCGTGCAATGGTAGAGTTAGGTCGTGCTCTTTATACTAACAAACTCCATGAATTGATAAAACTGATGTCATACCTTATGACATTAGACCAAATAGAATTAAGAAGGACACTGGGAAAATCTAGTGAGTAGTAGAAAGAAGTTGGAGGTTCGAACAAGCAATCTAGCAGTAAGGTAGATAAGAATGCCAATGTTGTGAATCTAGCTATTTTGGTTGATACGATTAAGCTAACATACGTTAAACAGGGACATTAAGAAGGTTGGAGTTCCGACCATTACCATCAGTGTGCCCTAGGTTGATTAGGACCCCAAGACAAGTAGAAATAATCAGAATTAGGAAATGGCTATAACTAGAAAGTAAGAATAGTTAAATTATGGAATTAAAGGACATATAAATCAAGGTAATACATCACGCGATCATACATTTATGACTGAAGCAAGCCACATTTGACAAGACCAAATGTTGTTACATGCACGTACCTTATCATCGGTAGCCACACATCTATTTGATACCAGAACTGATAATAGTTTTGATTCTTCTGAAATTATTCTTTAACCTAGCATTAACCCTAGTTGCTTAGAGATTATCTCTAGACACGGAGTGTCAGTGTCTATCAATTCTAATCGTGACGCACGATTTACCTCTATCTTTTGGGATAAACTTCAGAAACCTCTAGGCACTCGCCTAAATATAATCACAGCTTATCACCCTCAGACTGATGGTCAAAGTGAAAGAACCATACAGACTCTTGAGGATATGCTTAGGGCTTGTGTTATTGATTTTGGAAAGAACTGGGAAGGTCATCTACCTTTAGTAGAGTTCTCATATAATAATAGCAATCATTCGAGCATCAAGGCGGCACCATTCGAGGCCTTATATGGACGTAAGTATAGATCACCGCCTTGCTGGGTAGAAGTTGGAGATAGTCAACTTACTGGCCCAGAATTGATCTTTGAGAAAATTGTCCAGATAAGAGAACGCTTGCTTGCTGCCAGGGATCGCCAGAAAAGCTACGTTGATAAACACCGCAAGCCACTTGAATTTCTGGAAGGAAACAAAGTTTTGCTAAAGGTATCTCCCTGGAAGGGAATTATACGCTTTGGGAAACGAGGGAAATTCAATCCTCGCTACGTGGAACCTTTTGAAATTGTCAGAAGGATCGGCCCAGTAGCCTATGAATTAAATCTACCTGCTGAACTTGGTGGTGTGCACAATGTTTTTCACGTATCTAATCCAAGGAAGTGTTTATCCGATGAATCACTAGTTGTGTCTCTAAAAGAGGACTCTGAAATTATGTTGTGCCCTTACTTTGATAAATCTCTATTCGTTTCAATAAATGGTTTCCAATTGTTTGGATTAGGGTGATTTCCTTATCTTAAGGATTGACTTCAACTATTCTCATTGGAACTTACATTTCACAAATGACATGATCTCACCAAAAATAGGATTGAAATCCGTACCTTGGTGACAAATGACAATCTTCGATTGTTTTCTTGTTATTATGAAATTCAATCATCAAGATGCCATGAAAACCATACCTTGATGACTAATCTCATTTCTTGATCTTCAACTTACCATGGTTGTAATCAAGTGACGAAAAGCATGAAGTAACTTGAAGGGTGAATCAATGTTGGTGATTCGACCTATCAAGCCAGCATGATCTCTGAACCTAAAAGGAGACCCGATCGTTTTAGGTTAAAATTTTATTCTAAACTTGGAGCACTTAAATTCTTAAATCGATTTCTCTCCCTTTATCCTCGTGTTTTGACCTGGCTATATGGAATCATTTATTCCTAAATCTATCGACTTTCATTTTGAGCTATCATCAAAACATGATTGTGCGATGGTAGCCTTCCTAAGCAATCTCTCTGCTGAAGATATTATCAACTTATGTTCATGACTTTCTAGTCATACAAACGTTCTTAACTGTGCTTATGGTTTGTTGAACTACGTATGTAAACTTACTTAGATATTGCTACCTTGCAAAACATGTTTACAAATACCTTTCCTATTGTTCGCATCACTTCTTGAGTCGCTTTTGAATCCTTAACCTTGAAAATCATTAAAAATTCTATCTTGGATTTAAACAACAAGACTCGTTATTATCCTCATTGCGATGTGGATATAAAGGTTCATTAACCTTCGTAACTTGTAGACATGGGTTTGGTCTAAAGGAAAAGACGTAACTTGGTATGTGTCCAAGTGTCTTACCTTCACAAGTAACAAGACATAACCTTCGTGATCCTATGGATCTCCTGTTTAACTTCCCTTTCAACTAAAATGCTTCTTATCTTAGAGGTCATGATGACAATTGGTGCATTATAGACCGATTGACTAAAAATTCAATTCGACCCATCATCTCAAAACGTCGAGGAATTAACCTGTATCTGTTTCAAATATTCGAATACCGTGATATGACGTTAAAATATCGATCGTTATTTGAATGATGGATTCATTTTTCTGTTTTAATAATATTCGTGAACTCATTCCAAGATCTTCGCATAGCGTATTATTTCTTTAGACCGATGGTTGGTCAAAGGAGAAATACATATTCATAAGATATGTGTTAAGATCGTTTCATATGGTGACGTTTGGGATTCTTAAATTCCAACGGATAACCTTTCTTATCATTGTTGGTCTTATCTTGATTTCTAGAAATCAACTTATCACGAAGTTATATTCTGGAAATTATGGATCGGAAAGTTAAACAACTAAAGCATAGCAAGATTCCGATTGTCAGAGTTCGGTGGAACTCCCGGTGTGGTCCTGAGTTCACTTGGGAACGAGAGGACGAAATGATACGCAAGTATCCTAACCTGTTCAAGGATGTTGCCAGTACATCATAATTTTCAGGACGAAAATTCCTCTAACAGGGGATGATGTGACAACCTGAAAAATTTTTTTTTTTATATTTATGTGATCATACCAATTCGTTTTTATATTTTATTATTATTATTTAATAATAATATTGATAATAATAAAAATAATAATAACATTAATAATAATAACATCATGATAATAATAATATTTCAATTAATAATTTATTAAGAAACAAATATAAAGATTTGATATATAAGTTCAGGGACTGATAATGTAATTTAAGAAACATGTTTTAAAAGGTTTTTACATGAATTAATAAAACTAGTAAACTACAGGGACCAAAAGTGAAATTTCTTTTAAAATCCCAAACCCCCGCCCCTTCCAGTCGACTCCCCTCCGGCCACTATTCCGGCGGCTCTCCGGCGACGCACAAACTTCCAAAGTACACGGCTTTAATCAAATCCAACTATCCCGACAACATCGAGTGGATGACTCCAACCTTCACCTTCTTTTAATTTAAAAACCTTAGTGCAAATTCCACCCAACCGAACCACCTCCACTGTCGGCCGGGTTTTCAGCCATTATCGAGCACCAAACACCAAAAGTAATCAAATTAAATACGCACTCACGAACCTTTGATCATTTATAAATTGTTGGTGAATTCAATTCGATCTAAAACACACTGAAACACCCATTTCGATCAAACCATTTGGCCGCGACCTGCAACTCATTCGAAACCATACTTAAACACATTATATACCCAAATTAACAGAGGGATATCTATCCTTAACACCTATAGAAGCTGTCTGTGCAACCAATTTGATTATAATCGTCATTTGAACATCAATTCGAACCCACCTTGGTCGCGACCTGTTCATCGAGAGTTGGTCATCAATTCGAACACAAAGCAGGTAATTAAAACTACTATAATGCTCGATTTTATACGGGGATTGAAAGCCCTAACCATAACTTGATTAACAACAACGATTTGGGTTTAAATTTGGCTAGGATTCGAAACTAGGGTTCTTGTGGATTGGGGATGATTACAGGTTGTGTATATAATAAAACGGAATGGGGTTCTATCGCGGGTGAGTCCCTTGGCTCACTGGTTTGGTACGTGTGTGGTTGAGTTGGAGGTCATGGGTTCGAACCCGGCCCCCAACATATTTTTTTAAAAAAAGCCTTTTAAGTCTTTTAAAAATGCAAAAAAATTATTAAAAATTATAAAAATTTTTATAAACTTTGTCTATTTTAGAAATTATATAATTATCTTCTGGAAAATTATTTCATTAAAAACCTTATTAATTATTCATTTATAAAAATCATTATTAATGTTATAAATGGTTATTTTTATAAAAATAGATTTTAAATAATAATTTATATCATCAAATTCTTACTAGACGTTATATTATTAATTATGGGTTAATCCTGATAAGATAAATGTAAATTTGATTTATAAATTAAATATTTATAAAATCTTAATTAAATTACATACAAACTTATATGTTTAAATAATGTCTAAAATTTATTTTAACATAATGACATGTTAAAATCATTATTAAATTAATGAAATGCAATCTTTATTATTAAAGAATTAACAAATAATTAAATGATTTAATTATATGTTTACAACCAATTCCAGAAAACCAAACCTTAGATCAATTGAACACCAGGTTCAAAGATCTAACTTATTTAGGTTATGAATTTGTATTTATTTACTTAAGTGAATTATAATTCCTTAGGAGGAATTTACTAGCTTATCAACATCACACGAGAACTGAGGTGAGTTTACAGCCCCACTTTTACTTTATACTATTTTTGGGGGGAGTGAAACATGCTGTTTTCATAAACGTTACATTACATTGGATTGTTGTGAGTTTACAGACCCACTTTTACTTTATACTATTTTTGGGGGAGAGAAACATACTGTTTTCATAAACGTTACATTACGTTGGATTGTTGTGAGTTTACAGCCCCACTTTTACTTTATACTATTTTTGGTTTTATACTATTTTTGGGGGAGAGAAACATACTGTTTTTCATAAACGTTACATTACATTGGATTGTTGTGATACTGCATATACCGATACTATGTTCTTATACTTTGCCCTTCGGTCCGTTACTACGCAAGTACAAACGTGGAAACAAATTCATTTTCATTGATCAGTATTATTGTAATATCACCTGTTTACTAGTGTGATACCACTAAAGTCCTCACTCTCGAACCGTTAATGTATGTAGTATAGCGAGGCAATTCTGAGTAGATCTACTGGGTTTGACAAACCCCACCCGGGCTAGTCATGCTAGCACAACGTTCGTCAAACGGGTGTTTAATTGACCTAAGTTCTATTGACTGTGATCCTGGTTTGTTCACACGCCTCGCGGTAGAACTCCGCACGCGGATTTTGAGGGTGTGACAGGTCCCTGTTTACGACTATTTCGTAAGAGCAATTTATTATAATGAAAAGGATTTTTTTAATGTTTCCGCTGCATGATTTCTGTAATGATGTGTTTTAAGAGCGACGAGGATCCAACTGTAAGCGTCCCGGGAACGGGGCCTTACAAGTTGGTATTAGAGCCAAAGTTTAAGTGAAATAGGTAAATTTTCAAAATAAACCTTAACTTAAACTGAGAATGGGACAGAAAGGGGTGGGATGCCAATCTGAGTAGCTGCGTGCCATAAGGTATTTTCTTAAAGTTAACCGGTATTATGTGCGCATGTTATGTGTTTATATGTTGCTGGTAGATTTCGATACTAATGTAGTCTGGACAGGTAACGCTCGGGGTACGAAGAGTAAAGTAAGTGGCTAATCACAACTGATCACTGTAATTAGGGACTTACTATACTTGACATGAACTAAGCTATTCCCTTGAATGACCATGTTGGTGTTTGAATCTTTCAGTGTATTATAGAGGATGTCCGGTGGTAGATCTTCTAAGGCTTCATGTGGTGGAGGTGATGGCGGACGTGGTGCTGAACCACGGGTCACAAGAAGAAGACCTAGGGTTGTGAAGGTGGTTCATGAGGAACCCGAGACCCCTCATCCGGAGGGCACTAATGAGAGTGCTAACTTAAGGGCCTCAGTGAAATAGGCGGTGGTCGAGGAGGTGCATCAGGTCATGCAGACAATCCTACTGTCTGTAGTGACCGAGGTGATAAAGGCTGTTAGAGATGGGGAGAGACAGGAAAGGGGTAGACCTTCAGGTGAAAGGAGACGGCCCGCGACTGAAACGGTTTTCTTCGATGACGAAGAGGAAGAAGAGGAGGAAGAGCCTGCGCCGGAGACGGCACGAGGCAGTAACTATGGGGCGTTTCAACGATGCAAGCCCCAACTTTTGATGGTAATGGCTCCGCTGCTGCTGCTCACCGATGAGTGAGGGAAATGGAAGCTGTTCTAAATATCAGCTAGTGTCGGGAGGACCAAAAGGTAAAGTTTGTTGCCCATTCTTTCGTGGACTCAACTTTGTGCTAGTGGGACAACATAGTCCAAGTTGAGGGTAGTCGGACTATCGGAAGGATGAGATGGTCAGAGTTGAAAAGGCTGGTGATTGAGGAGTACTGTCCTCCCCGTGAGATGGATAAGGTTGAGAGGGAGTTCCTGCAGTTGGAAGCAGAGATGATGACACATCAGCAGTACACCACAAATTCAACGAGATGGCACGGCTGGTACCGGATCAGGTGACACCTCTTTCGCGGAAAATCAAGAGGTATATTCAGGGCTTGCCAGCGGATATCCGTAGGCAAATGATCGCGGCCCGACCAAGCACGTTCAGGTCGGCGGTAGATCTAGCGGGAAGGTTGTACGATGAGCGGGAGACGATGGCGATAAGGGCGAAGCGGAATAGCGAGCCTATGATAAGAAGGGGAAAGGAAGGCGAGATAGTGATGGTGGAATGGTGGCTGAAGGTAAGGTGATGAGGATCGATGATCGAGAGAGGATAACAAGAAAGGGGTGGAATGCAAGAAGTGTGGTAGAGGTCACGAAGGGGAGTGTAAATGGGGACTGAAAGTCTGTTTTCAGTGTGGGAAGGAAGGTCATAGGGCAAGGGATTGCCGCGTGGCTAAGTGCTACAATTGCGGTGAGACTGGACATCTGAGCAGGGATTGTAAGAGGTCAAAGGCGGGAAGCTCCGGTGCGAGGAAGGAGAACAGAGGGTGAAGGCTACAGCTTTTGCCATGGCCAAGAGGAGGGTAGAGCGGACTCTGACTCGACGACAGGTACGATTCCGGTAATTTAATTTTGTGCACTTATGCCTTGAATGCGATGCTAGTAGTAGTTCGTTCCCACTACTTTCGGTTGTAAGTTGCATGTTAAGAGAAGGAACATCGACGAGCCATTCGATGTAGAGATTGCTATTAATGGATTCACTTGCTTACCTGATGCCCTAGAGGATTGCGTGATGCAATTGAGAAAGCTGTGTCACCCGTTGTCTGAGGAACAGTTTTAGCCTGTGATTGGTTCATCGAACGGCAACTTAAAAAATACGCATAGTTTCGACGTTGTAGCAAACAAGTACAATAGGAGGTCGGAAGCAAAAAGCAAAAGATAAATTGGGTTTGGGCCACCAAAGAAGCCGATTTGCCTTTCAATCACAGTGTACCTGCAAGGAACCTGAGAAAAACCGATCTCGGTGCCGTTATATTTGGAACAACATATAGCACGATTAATGAATGCCTTTCTCGTCTGTTGTTTGGTTTGCCAGAGGGTCATTATTCATACATAAAGAACATCAAACAAGGCTTGTGGTGTTTCTTTTTAGTTATAGTGACCGTACTCTATATGGCATATTTGAGGCCGCAGGTCCTGGTCAAATGGACATTAATCAGTATGCATGGGTTGCCGACGAAAATAGTCAAAGATGGACCAGAAGCCATAAGTTGATAAACGATGTAGAGCGATAGAAATCCCGGTGAGAGACTGGAAAAGAGATGAGACAGTATTGCCCGCAAAGATTTAAGAAACAACAGGTTTCGAGGACAAAACCCGTTTAAGGGGGGTTGGACTTGTAACACCCAGAAAATTCAGTTTGGAGTGTCATGTGACTGGGGCATCCATACGCATGGGAGTCATGCGACTGGAGTCCCATACGCATGGAAGTCGCACGACTGGAGTGTTCAATCGCATGGAGCTCAGGCGACTGGAGTGCCCATACGCCTGGAGCTCGGGCGTCTGAACTGTAGCATTTAAGGGAGAGGGCAGCCCTTACCCTCTCCTCACACTTACAAACATCAGCCATAGAGAGAAAGAAGAGAGAAAAAGGGAGAAGAGGAGAAGAAAGCTTGGTTCAAGCGGGTTTGAGAGTGCGAAATCGACGTGTAGCGAGTTAAATCGAAGCTCTACTCGACGGGATCCTCTAGGTGAGTTCTAGGGCCCCTCTTTTACACGTTTTTGAATGATTTTGGGGCTGGAACACATCTGAAAACCATTTTTGGGTATTTTGGGTGTAAACTCATTTATGTATGTATGTGTATGTGTATGATTCGTTTGGGGCTTGATTTTGGGCTTGGATAGGCTTGAATGAGGCCGTGGTATGTTTCCTTATGGATTAGGAGGGTTGATTTGAGCTCAAACGAGGTTTGGAAGGGCTTGGAGGTCGAAAGTCGCGGCTGCAGTTCGTTAGGAACTGCAGTCTGCGCCCAGTTAGGGCTAGGCGACTGGAGGGCCAATCGGCTGACTGAGGGGCGACTGGAGTTCAATCGCACGACTGGGGGTCCAATCGCACGACAGGACATACGACTGAGAGTTCAGTCGCATAGGTCCATTCGCATAGTGTCCAATCGCATGATTGAGGGTCCATTCGCATGATTGGAGGTTCAGTTGTATGGGAGTTCATTTGTAGTAGTCTAGTCACATGATGTTCAGTCGCATGGAGGCCATGCGACTGAAGGGTTCCCAATCACCCAAGTAGGGCTGTTGTGTACGAGGAGAGATATAGTTCACTTACTGGTCTTTGGGAAAGGAGCAAGGGTAAGTAAAGGTGTTATAGTTCTGTTGGGTCATGATAAGGCTGGTGCAACCAAAACCAATTCACATAGTCATTTTTGGTACTACATTCAAAGGCTTCCGAAGCTGAGCATGAGATCTTCTGAGAGTTTGAAGAACAACAGCTGAAGACTGTCTTCCGAAGACAAAGTCTGATGAAAGAGCTGAAGACAAAGTCTGAGCTTCCGAAGACAAAGTCTGATGAAAGAGCTGAAGACAAAGTCTGAGCTTCCGAAGGCAAAGTCTGATGAAAGAGCTGAAGACAAAGTCTGCTTCCGAAGACAAAGAAGACTCCAAGCCTCGGAAGAAGCAGTCTTCCGAAGTATAAGTGGCTTCCGAAGAAGTTGTTCTTCTGAAGCATTTTATCCTTCGGAAGACATTGCTATGTCCAGCAGATAAAAGTATGGTCCCTGACAGTCCGCTGCAGACCTCTGATACAGCATGGCATCTTCCTAAAGAGCCATGTTGTTGACCATACTTTATTCTACTGTTCACCTTTTTATGTTAGTACATGTTACCAACTTTAGTTGGTGACAAAAGGTAAGTCAGGGACATGTCCTGCTACCAACTCTCAGGCAAAATGTCTGAAAGACTTCACCTAGTATCTTGTAGTATAGATCATAGGTTAGAGGTGTCCAGCTGGTATCAAAGTATATCCGGCTGTAGGTAGTATTATATATATCTTCTCTTTGTAACTCATTAGACAAGCGATTTGAGTCCAAGAGTCTTGTAATCCTTTGAGTTGAGAAGCAATGTATAAAAGTACCTTGAAAATTTACTTCCTGTGTTAATTTTCTTTCTGCTTGTTACTTGTTATATTGCGATCAACTCTTCATAGACTACTTGCTGAGTGTTGTTCACAGTGAGTTGAGAGAAAAACCACCCATAATCGATCCTGCAATTGGCATCAGAGCTCCAGGCTCTTGATTGTGAGATCTTACCATCCTAATCAACCTGTTTTTCACTCCTCACCTTAAACCACTCACTCAAATGGCCGCTCTCTCCAAAGCTGATATGGAAACCGGCACCATGACCAAGTCCCCACTGATCACCCCTGAAGACTTTGACACATGGTGTATCAGGATGGAAGGGTTCATCAAGTGTCAAGATTCAAGGATGTGGGACTCCATTGTCAATGGTCCTTTCATACCAAGCACTACTTCTGCTACTGGTAATCGCATCATCCCAAAAGATGTTGATGATTACTCAGAAGAAGACAGGAAGAGAATAGAGCTAGATCAGAGGGCTATGACTTCTCTCCAAACTGCTCTCCCCAACTCCGTCTACAGAGGCTTCAAGAAGTGCAAGACAGCCAAAGATTTATGGGAGGCCTTGAAGATGATGTATGAAGGATCAAAGGAAACTCAAGAGAACAAGAAGGATCTCTTGAAACAGCAGTTTGAGAACTTTACTTTCAAGGCTGGTGAGACCTTGACTCAACAATACTTCAGGTATGTTGAGATAGTAGATACTCTAGTGGATATTAGAGTAGCTCTTGAGAATAGAGACATAGTTAGGAAGTTCATGTCTTCCCTTCCTAAAATATGGACTCACTACTGTGTTGTTATCAAGAGAACTTCGGACCTTAAGACTCTTACTCTCACAGAGTTGTATGGCATCCTAAGTGCATTCCAGATGCAGATGAACATGCAGAACTCCTCTGGTCACTCCAATAACCAACTGAGTTCAGCCCTTCATGTGGTTGAAAGGGAAATCATAGAACCTCAACATCAGTTGATGTGCTACCCTGACAACTCACATAGTGGACCCTACATTACTCTACCAGAGACTCTAAAGTCTCAAAAGGGTCAACACAACTCCTTTCAGGATAGTTGTGCCTTTGTCTCTGGAAGTGGACACTCTGGTGATTTTCAATACTGCTTTGATGATCTTGAGTGCTTCAGTCCAGATGATGTGGAGTATGTAGACATCGTCTAACAGATGGCTCTTTTAACTTACAGAGCGAAGAAGTTCTTCAAGAGAACTTGAAGGCAATTCCCTCAAAACCCAGTCAACAGCAAGTTTGGGTTTGATAAGAGCAAAGCAAAGTGTTACAACTGCAACCAACTTGGTCACTTTGCTAGGGAATGCAAGGCTCCCAAGAACAACCCGGGAACCCCACAGGCCTCCACACATCCCACTGCTTCAAAACATGAAGAGAAGTCAACTGAAACAGCTGCTGTGGCTCAAGAAGTAGACTGGAGCTTCATGGTTCAGGATGTGACTCCCGCTCAAGCACTCATGGCCTGAACAGATGATGATCAGGTATATGAACATCTTTGTACTGCTGCCTGTATTGCTAAAGTTAAACTGTATAAGGATAACATTTCGGAAATCAGATCTGAGGTTGAGTCTTTAAATGTGCTAAAATCTGATTTTAAAAGAGCTGAATCTGACTATCAAAAGAAAATTGAAGAGTTAGAGAAAACTGTGTCTCTTTTAAAACATGAAAAGACCAACTACAAGACTCAGATTAAAGATCTGATTTCCAAATTATCTGAAGTTCAAGCCCAGTTGGTCACAGCTGAGGCTCAGGCCAGGAAGCAAGCTATTGCTGAACAAAGCTTCCAAACTATTCTTGCATCAACCTCTCATTCCAAAATGTTTTATCAAAACAAAGAAGGGTTGGGAACCAATGAAATAGCTCCACACACTCTTATGAGTCTATTAGACTACCTAGATGTGGTACTGAAGAGCAAGAGGTTCCAACTGCTGACCCTTCTCTATTAGAACTAAAGGATGAGGCAAAAATAGTGGCCACCACAGGGGAGGATACACTCATCTCCACCTGTGAAGACCAAGTCCTAACCACCAAGGCTAGAAGAAGCAGAACTAAAGCGGCTAGAAGGACTGCCAAGAAGGTTGCAGAGTCCAAGCTTAAGATCGACCCAAAGCAAAAGGGTGTCTTTATCACTGCCGGATTCCAAGTGGTAGGCACTTCTGATTCAGGAAAGGAGTGTAGTACCAGCATTCCTGTCCTACCAAAGAATCAGAAGTTGAAAGGGAAAGTTGCTAGTGAAGAGAAGAAATCAAAGAAACAGCAACCTGCAAGCTCCCAGAAGGCTAACATTGCCTGCATAATGTGTGGGTTGCACAACCATATGGCCAAAGATTGTTACTACAATCCAGCAAGCACACACTATGCAAATAATGTTAGAAGAGAAGGAGTCAGAGAAGGTTTCTCAGTTGGACCATCCAAAACGGTCCAAATGATGAAAAAGGAAAAATTGGTCTCGGAAGCCAAGTTGCTTGCGGAAGAAACTATTTCTTCCGAAGGGAAAATGGCTTCGGAAACCAAAGCCTCTAAGGTTCGGAAGAACAAGAGGGCTTCCTTGAAACCATCTCAGAAGAAGACTACTTCGGAAGAAAAGGTGGTGAAGGCTTCTTCCGAAAAGGAAGCTTCGGAAGAAGACCATGCTGCAAAAGCTTCAACAAGCTCATCCTCAAAGATCAACCAAGGGATGTATTGGAAGATCAAGGAAGATGCTGCAGCCCAAACCTCTTCTTCAACGACCTCTATTGAACCTCAATGCATATCTTTTGGTTCAATTATGTCACTATCTTTGGAAGAGCCCAAGACCAACAAGGCTTGGGCTTCCAAACATAACTAACTATCTCATCTTATGTGCAGGGACATCCATTTGACAAGAACAACAATGTCTGGATTGTAGATAGTGGATGATCCAAGCACATGACAGGGAACATATCTCTCCTTCAACAATTCCAGAACTTTGATGGAGGGCCTGTCCAATTTGGAGGTGAGGCCGGAGGATATATTTCTGGCAGAGGAAGTATATCCAATGGCAGAATAAACATTGACAAAGTTCACTTTGTCAAACAGCTTGAACACAATCTGTTAAGTGTTTCTCAATTCTGTGACCAGAAGCATCAGATGCTTTTCACAGAACATGAGTGCATTATCCTCAAACCAGGGATGACAATTCCTTCGGAATTGGTGCTTCTTAGATCTCCCAGGAAAGGGGATATGTACAAGCTAGTTATGAACAATGCTTCTCCTATGGGTGAAGTTTCATGCTTTCTTTCCAAAGCTGATAGTGATGAGTCAACACTATGGCATAAACGCATGTGTCATGTGAATTTTAAAACAATGAATAAATTGGCTAAAAATAACTTCGTACATGGTTTGCCTAAAAAGGAATTTTTCTGCAAAGATAACGGTGTTGCATGCCTGAAAGGGAAACAACACAGATCATCTCATAAATCCAAATGTGTTAACTCTATCACTACTCCATTACACTTATTGCACATGGATCTCTTTGGCCCACAAGTATAATGAGCATTGGAAGGAAATCATACTGCCTTGTGATCGTTGATGATTTTACAAGATTTACATGGGTATTCTTTTTAAGAAGTAAAGATGAAACGGCTGAAACTTTAAAATCTTTTATTCTTAAAATAGAAAATCAAATTGATCACAAGGTTAAGACCATTAGAAGTGATCAAGGGACTGAGTTTAAGAACTTTGTTCTTGACTCATTCTATGACTCAAAAGGGATTACCAGACAATATAGTGCTCCCAGAACTCCTCAATAAAACGGTGTTGCTGAGAGGAGGAACAGGACACTTATTGAGGCTGCTCGGACCATGTTAGCTGATTCAAAGCTACCTCTAACATTCTGGGCAGAGGCAGTCAGCACTGCATGCTATGTGCAGAACAGGGTTCTTGTAGTTAAGCCCCATGGAAAAATCCCTTATGAGTTATGGAACAAGAGGCCACCGTTCATTGGCTTTCTAAGGTCCTTTGCCTGCAGGTGTACCATACTTAACACAAAGGACAACTTAGCAAAATTTGCTGAGAAGTCGGATGATGCTATCTTTGTTGGATACTCTTCTAGCTCTAAAGCTTATAGGGTATACAACATTAAGAATCAACAATTTGAGGAGTCATCCAATATAGTTGTTAATGAGCACACTTCTTGTGTTAGGGGGAATGGCCCTGATTATATTTTTGATTTAGAATTGTTTCCAAACTATTCTAAACCATCTTGTGAGAATGTTTCAGCTGGAACAGGTGCTCAAGGTGATGCTGATCAACTATTTGAGCTTCCCAGAAATCTTCCAAATTCTCCAAGAGCTGAAGGGCAACAAGCTTCATCCATTCACAGATCTGATAGTGTAACTATCTCCAGAAATGATGAAGCTTCAACAAGTGAATCACTTGATCAACCTTAAAGTTCTTCAGGTGATCCATTACAACACCAGGTTGAAGGAAGCAGTATTCTGAAGGAACAGGCAACTGTCAATACTACTTCACAACCAACCATTGATGATGTTTCTCAATCATTCAATCAGTCCTTATTGAATGACTTTGAAACAGCAGTTGGACAGAGTAATCCAGTTCCTGATCAGAATATGTCCAATCTGGACTTATCTCTGCAACTGGAAATGATTCCTCGCCTTAGGATTCATAACACTCATCCAACTGAGAACGTCATAGGGAATGTCTCTGAGGGTGTGAGAACAAGAGGACAAACTCATCATGGGAATGTCTGCTTGTACTCATGCTTCTTGTCTTAGATGGAACCAAAGAAGGTAGAAGATGCCTTAAAGGATAGTAGTTGGGTTGAATCAATGCAGGAGGAGCTGCTTCAATTCAGAAGACAAAAGGTCTAGAATCTATGCCCACTACCATCTGGTCAAGTACCCATAGGCACTAAATGGGTATTCAGGAACAAGAAAGATGATAGAGGATTGATCATCAAGAACAAGGCAAGACTAGTAGTTCAAGGGTACACCGAGGAGGAAGGAATTGATTATACTGATGTCTTTGCACCTGTTGCAAGACTTGAGGCAGTTAGGATCTTCCTTGCTTATGCTGCATCCAAGAACTTCACGGTCTACCAACTTGATATCAAATGTGCCTTTCTATATGGGGATATAGATAGGGAAATCTATGTATGTCAACCTCCAGGATTTGAAGACCCACAGCACCCAAACTATGTGTGCAAACTGGATAAAGCTCTATATGGGCTGCACCAAGCACCTAGGCTGTGGTATGAGACCTTGTCTCAGTTTCTCCTGAAGAATGGATACACTAGAGGTACCATTGACAAGACTCTTTTCATCAGAAAGAGTGGAGAAGACATTTTGCTTGTACAAGTTTATGTTGATGACATCATATTTGGTTCTTCAAACGACCAAATGTGCAAAGAATTTGAAAGCATTATGAAGCAGAAGTTTGAGATGAGTTCCATGGGAAAAATGGACTTTTTCCTTGGAATTCAGGTGAAACAGATGAAGGAAGGGTTCTTCATAAGTCAATCTAAGTATGTCTCAGACATCTTAGATAGATTTGAAATGAAGGATTGTAAACCAGCCAAGACACCCATACCCAGAAACCATAATCTTTGCCCTAACTTTGAGGGGGAGGATACTGATCAACATCAGTATAGGGCAATCATTAGTTCTATGATGTATCTCACTGCTAGTAGACCAGATATCATGTTTGCCACATGCATTTGTGCAAGATATCAGGCTGCTCCAAAGGTGTCTCACCTAGCTGCTGCAAAGAGGATTCTCAGATACCTCAAAGGAGCACCTAAACTAGGTCTTTGGTATCCAAGAAATAGTGATTTCAATCTCTATGGATATTCTGACAGTGACTATGGTGGCTGCAACATTGACAAGAAATCAACATCAGGAGGATGTCAATTTCTTGGTGGAAGGATTATCTCATGGCAATGCAAGAAACAATCCTGTGTCTCTACATCAACTGCTGAAGCTGAATACATTGCTGCTGCTAGCTGCTGTGCTCAACTGCTATGGATTCAAAATCAGATGTTAGACTATGGGTTCAACTTCATGACTACTCCTATCCATATTGGCAATAATAGTGCTATCTCCATTACTGAGAATCCGGTGAAGCACTCAAAGACAAAGCACATTGATATCGGGTATCATTTCATTAGAGACATTCATGAGAAAAATTTGATCAAGTTAATTAAAGTTGACTCATATGAACAATATGCTGACTTGTTCACAAAGGCATTTGATGAACAAAGATTTAAGTATCTCATATCAGCGATAAACTTTGATTAACTACCTCTTTTGAAAAACCTTTTAAATATGTAATGTCTTGTGTCAATACAATCTAAGCCCTGTTACAAAAGATCTTTAAATTATTCCAAGTGTAAATTTCTTCTGAAGAGGAATTAACTCTCGGAAGATATTCTTGAATATCTTCCGAAGCCAAAACTCCTCAATGGAAATTTTCTTCTCGGAAAAGTTTTTTGGTCTCGGAAGAAGCGATTGATTTTATATCAGATCTACTTCCGAAACTTATAAAACTCTCCATTCGGAAAGATAATTTTACCTTCGGAAGCAATGCCTTGCTTCGGAAGAAAAATTGACTTCAGAAGACAATTACCTTCGGAAATGTTTTACACTCAGAAGTAAAGGTTTTTATATATAACGGATATATTTTGGGCCATCCACAGTAAAAAGTAAAGATTTTGTTCATGATGGTCAGATTATTTAAAATTATCCTTGCCGCCACTATCATTTCGACGCCGTAAACCACCATACCATCCACAGTAATCCCAAACAGTTACCCTATTACCGCCATACCCAAATTCATCCCCTTTAAATAATCTTGACCGATCAACTTCATCTTCTTTTACCAATTTACTGCCCTAACTATTCCCTTCACTGTCAAACCTGCAAATTCACCCAAATTCAAGCTTACATTCTCTTCAAATGGCGCTAAACCCTCAGCACAATCAAGTCGCATTACTTGATTCGTCAAGAGATGCCGACTGCACCCAAATCATCACCTTTCTTACCGAATCCTCATACCTCACTGCACTTACGGTTAACCCTACCATATACTCTAACCATATGTCTGAATTCTGGAGTAATGGTCACACTGAGGTTCTGGATGGGGTTCGAGTACTGAGAACCCGCATTTGTGGCCAAAAGCTGGTCATCACAGAGTAACTCATCAGGGAGCATCTCAAGCTTCATGATGATAGGGCTCCTACTGAATTCCCCAAGGAAGACTTGGAAGGCACCTATATCCTCATGGGATATGGAGGAGATGTCAGCAGATCAACAGCTTACAAGTTCAACTTCGCCTACCATTGGAAGTTCATGCTGCACATAGTCCTGCACTGCTTGTCCAATAAATCAGGGGGGTGGGACCAAATCCTATATGAACTAGGATGTCTAGTTCATGGGTTGGTGAGAGGTCTATGCTTCAACTACTCATGATTTGTGTTGACAAACCTTATCGGCAATCTGAGCAGGGATACATTCTTCATGCATCCCCGATTTATTCAACACATAATCAACTGTGAGCTGGAACTAAGCAAGCTTGTCTGTGCAGCTGCTCTTACTGTTCCACAAGTGAGGCCTACCATCTTCAAAACTCTGAAGAAGATGTCCATCAACTTCACTAGAAGGTACACTCCATTACCTCCATCAATGACTGAGCGCATAGCTCCTGGTGACATCCCTGTTATCCCCACAGGTGATGAACCCACACCAGCACTCTCCACCACAGCCTACAAAACCTTCTTTACCCATCAAAGTTACATACCAGAGACGTCCCAAACGAACCCTTGTTCAATATACTTTGATTGAACAAGCTCATCCAGTTCAAACCAAAAAGACTAGAGTGGAATCATGGGCTCCCACTCAGTCAGAGGTCATACCATCCTTCACATTTGACCTCAATGTGGGTTTTGAGCCTCCTCAGTCTCAAACCCAAGAGCCCGAACCCCAAGCCTTAAGCCCACAGGGTGAGTCTCTACACTACCCTATGCATCCTTCTAGGGACAGCCCCACCATAGGCTCAATGCCTGTAGACATTGATCTAAGTCCCGGGTTAGTAGGTTTAACTTCCCTATCTTTCACTGACCTTTTACTCCTCACTGATGAAGAGATTACATCACTCCATGGCCATGAAGTTGATCTAAAACACCCTCTGAAAGATCAACAGAGCCAAGAGGGATCCCTTGTCTCTAGCCCCCATCAGAATCCAATTACTGAGGTGAGTCTCACTAATGTGGAGGGGACTCATGTAGACTCAGCTGCCACTACTCAGAGTCTCTCATTGAGCTCTCAGGACAGTGGTAACATCATTAGGACTGAGTTTACGGCAACTTTGCCCATTGACATCTCTGAAAAGGATGACTCTGAGCAAAGGAATCCAGGGTGCCAAGAAGCCACATCTGGTGGTGAGACTGAGCATACTAGGTATGTTATCTCATCTCCCCGTGATTCTTCTCATGAAGATGAGGGAAGTATGCAACTAACACTTCAGTTCTTGCTCTCTAAGGTCTCCAACCTGGAATCACAGGTGAGGATCTTAGAATAAAGGACTGCCACTCAGCAACTTGAGATTAACACTCTCAAGGCCAAACTAGCTGAGAAACAGACGGAGAGGTCTGTTAGGCATGTACCAATTCAGGTCTCAATGACTTCTTCCTCTAGCTCATCTAGCTCTCAAGATGATGCTACCAAAAAGGGGGAGAAAGTTCAGAGACAAACACTTGAGGAACCACAGGTCCAATCCGTTTCTTCTCAACTCATCACATTACCTGAGTCATCTCAATCCTTTCTAGAGATTGACTCAAAAATGCTTCATGATCTCTACAGACTTTTCACAAAGTTTTTATTGAGATCCTCCTTAGAGCAGCCCAGCCCCGACACCACACTCATATATTTTGGGGCTGAGGAGCTTCAAAGACTGACTGCACCTTCTACCACTGTGGAAGAAGTTGGTCAACCTAAGGTCCACATGGAACCCGAGATTAGCTTCGAAGGGGAAATGGGGACTGATGGCCCAGCAACTAAAACAGATGGGATAGAACTTGCAGCAGTCTCATCTTCCGAAGCTCAAGCTGAAGCTTCCGAAGCTGACATGGAAGTCTCGGAAGAACAAGAAAAATCTTCCGAGGCCGAAATAGAAGCTGCGGAAGGCTTATTCCAGATGTCTGAGGAACTGACCATCACAGATGTTATTGCTGAAATAGCATCTGAGGTGAGTAGGGAGGACATTTCTGATATTCCTCCAACCCAAACACCAGCTGAGCTTCTCTCTCAATCACAACCCTCCATCCAAGAACCACAACAGTCAAGCACTGCCAAAGACAAAGGAAAAAGAAAATTGACTGCGGAAGAGCTTCAGGAGGAGGAGAGAATTGAGAAGCTCAAAAAGAATGGTAGGTTTCCTACTAAAAAGCTGCTAGCTGCTAGTTCTAAGGCAGCTGCAGCCAATCAAGAAGAAATCAACCAAAAGAGAAGGACAGAACTCATTGATCAGCTCATCAGTCTAGGAGCTGCCAATGAGGAGATACTCCTGCTACCACTAGAGGAGTTGGTGACTTTGGAGAGGTCAACCAGGCTAAGACAAGAAAGAGAAGCCAGGTTGGCCTTGGAGAGGGAAGAAGAAGAGCAAAGAGAAGCAGCCCTGAAGCAGAGAAAGGATAGGGTGAAATTCCTACTCTCAAGAGGCTTCAGTCTTCCTGAACTGTCTCCACATGATGATGACATGATCCTGCTGCTCCACAACAAAGAGCGGGATCAAATGGAGAAGGAAAGGAAGAGAGCTGCTAGGGAGAAAATGAAGAAGAGGAAGCAGAGGGAGGAAGAGAAAGGGGTCACTGCCACCAATAAGTCCAATGACAAAGCCTGGATGAAAGACTATCTCCGGGCTCATGGCTTCTCTGGTAGGCAGGTGGGACCTATGTCCGAAAGGATACTCCAACGGATTGTCAGTGAAATAAAAGATGACATCCGTTTAGGAAAAAGGAGAGAGATGTACAGGAGGGGACAGGGAACGGTCTTTACCTCAGCCATTCAACCACAGCCAACCACTAAACCACAACCCTCACCAGAAGAACCAATTCCATTTCCCATCAAAACTGAACCCACTGATGAAACCTTCACCCCTAAACCCACAACACTACCCACAACTACCACATCACCTCAACCACCCAAACTACCCATCCTAAAACCCAAAACACAACCCAAAACCACAAAACCTAAGCCTACCCAACAAAAACCAAGACCATCCCCTCAGCCTCCTCAACATCTTTCCAAAGAGGAGGAAAAAGAGTTCAAAATAAGGCTCATCAACTGCACCACTTTGAGCAGCATCTCCTGTGAGGGAGATCTTATCAACATCACCTATGTTGATAACTCTTCAAGCTCCCTCACCCTAGGCCAATTTCTTGAGTTGCCTAGAAACACCATGGGCCAGGCTGCAAGACTCCTTGGTGTCAACTCCGATATTCTCAATGCTGAGGAGAAGAGACTAAGAAGAAGATTGGTGACTCTACTGGATACAAGGAAAGAGGACAGGATTTCAAGTCAATCACCTGGTCCTAGGAAAGCTATAATCCAGTGGAGGTTCGATGAACCTTCTCACAACTTTGTTGTGGAAAGGGAGAATGGTGAAACCAATAGGCTCAATGCCACTTCTCTCTTGCATCTCAGCAAATTTGACCTTGCTGAGCTTGCAGAGAAGCCATTCTCCAATCCCTCCAACTCTGAGACTGCTGCACACATCAGAAATTATATCAGCGGTCTCCACTCGGCTGAACAAAGTATAAGAGCCAAGATTGAAGATGAGTTGAGGCTGAAAAGAGTGGAAGACAAGGAAAGACCAACCACCAAAGGCACAGCCTTTCTACAGATGGTGGAAGGTCCTAAATTGGAACCAATAGTTAGATGGGAATATGACTATAGTTCCCATCAACTAACTCTTTTGAGAGGGCCACAACAAAGGGTGCATGTAATCCAAGGAGACAGAGTGGAGGTTTTGTCTACCAAGGATCTGTACAAGACTCAGTACCACATTGGGAAAGAACAAAGACACTGATAAACACTTACTTTCCATAGTACTGAGAACTTTGAGAAGAAGAGAGAAGTGAAGTTTTGGTAGCATCAGCCTAGGGGGAGTTTGTTAGGTCATGATAAGGCTGGTGCAACCAAAACCAATTCACATAGTCATTTTTGGTACTACATTCAAAGGCTTCCGAAGCTGAGCATGAGATCTTCCGAGAGTCTGAAGAACAACAGCTGAAGACTGTCTTCCGAAGACAAAGTCTGATGAAAGAGCTGAAGACAAAGTCTGAACTTCCGAAGACAAAGTCTGATAAAAGAGCTGAAGACAAAGTCTGAGCTTCCGAAGACAAAGTCTGATGAAAGAGCTGAAGACAAAGTCTGCTTCCGAAGACAAAGAAGACGCCAAGCCTCGGAAGAAGCAGTCTTCCGAAGTATAAGTGGCTTCGGAAGAAGTTATTCTTCCGAAGCATTTTATCCTTCGGAAGACATTACTATGTCCAGCAGATAAAAGTATGGTCCCTGACAGTCCGCTGCAGACCTCTGATACAGCATGGCATCTTCCTAAAGAGCCATGTTGTTGACCATACTTTATTCTACTGTTCACCTTTTTATGTTAGTACATGTTACCAACTTTAGTTGGTGACAAAAGGTAAGTCAGGGACATGTCCTGACTACCAACTCTCAGGCAAAATGTCTGAAAGACTTCACCTAGTATCTTGTAGTATAGATGATAGGTTAGAGGTGTCCAGCTGGTATCAAAGTATATCCGGCTGTAGGTAGTATTATATATATCTTCTCTTTGTAACTCATTAGACAAGCGATTTGAGTCCAAGAGTCTTGTAATCCTTTGAGTTGAGAAGCAATATATAAAAGTACCTTGAAAATTTACTTCCTGTGTTAATTTTCTTTCTGCTTGTTACTTGTTATATTGTGATCAACTCTTCATAGACTGCTTGCTGAGTGTTGTTCACAGTGAGTTGAGAGAAAAACCACCCATAATCGATCCTGCAAGTTCCCGTAAGTACGTGTGAGACGGTCGTCGAGACCTTAGAAGTGATGTTGGGCATGACGATGATAGAGTTGCATGTTTATGCACGATGCTTGTATGTTAAGTACGACAAGGCCCTATATAATGCTGATGACTGATGATTTGTAAATGTCGATGCTCCCTATTTCGATGTATGTTTATCTTTCCGTATCTTTACGTGTATTGTTTATGAATGAACAAAAAGTATTATATAACGTAAAGTGAAAGATATTAAAAGAGGAACGTAATAAATGAGTGCATGCATTAATGAATGAATGAACAAACGTAAGGCTTGCAAGCATAGGTATGAGGTAAGCGACTCTGTGTCGCAACAGACTCGAATGGGATCTTTGTCGCGTACTCCGGTACTGTGTCAGTCTTCAGACATGAGTCAGGGGTTTATGTACAGACCCCGGCACAGTATCAGTCTTCAGACATAAGTCGGGGGTATTGCATGAGACGAGATAGAGATGTGAGAAACTTTGTGTTGCAACAGACTCGGATAGAGTTCAATCCAGGTGATTGACTCAAAAGGGATCTTTGTCATGTATCCCGGTGCTGTGTCAGTCTTCGGATATGAGTCGGGGGTTTATGAGCAGGCCCCGACACAGCATCAGCTTTCGAGCATGAGTCGGGGATATTGCATAAGACAGGATCTAGTTGGATGAGTAGAGGATCGCATGCTCCGGTACTATGTCAGTCTTCGGACATGAGTCAGGGGATTGTGTACAGGCCCCGACACAGTATCAGTCTTCGGACATGAGTCGGGAGTAGTGCGTGAGAGTGAGATGAGACGAATGAGGAACGGATCACGTGCTTCGCTACTGTGTCAGTCTTCGGACATGAGTCGGGGGTTTGTGAGCAGACCCCGACACAGTATCAGTCTTCGGACATGAGTCGGGAGTATCGCATGGGTTGATGAATGAGAGAGATAAATGTGAAAGAAAGAAAGTATGAAACTAACGAAAGATAATGAATGTAATGAAAGCTAAAGAACGAACGAATGAAAACAATGGACGAAAGGAACATAGTAATAATGCATGAAACTGGATCCTTGTCACTCGACCTCAGTAATCATGGTTGTGTGCCATGAAGAGGGTAAGTGTGACCGGATCTAGATAGAAGTAAAAGACAAAGAATGAATGAGAAAAGAAGATAATAATGATATTATCTATGTGTATGTACGTATGATGTGTGTTCATATACGAAAGTATAGTATGTTTTTTAAAGAAGTAAAGAACGGTTTTTACGAAAGAAAAGTATGTATTTCATATAAAATTAGAGCTCACTCAGCAACGCTGACTTTTGATGTGTTTCCAGTTGACAGGTATGTTGCTGAGGATGGCACGGGGCGACTACTCAATTCCTTTGGGACGACATCCATTGTTATAATGCTTTTATAATGAAATGATCTTATGTAATGAACTATAATAGTATTTTGTAAGAGCAAAGATGAGAACGGGGAACCTGAACTACTAGGGGTCCCTGTTTACGACTATTTCGTAAGAGCAATTTATTGAAATGAAAAGGATGTTTTTAATGTTTCCGCTGCATGACTTCTGTAATGATGTGTTTTAAGAGCGACGAGGATCTAACTGTAAGCGTCCCGGGAACGGGGCCTTAGAGTTAGCCAAAATTGCTCGCTATAAAACATACAGTTGAGCTGACAACTCTCAAAGAGTTGTGATTCTCCTTTAAATCTGCTTGCAATCCTTTTCTTTCTTTCATTACGTTTCACATTTCATCTTTGTTATCTTTAACTTTGTTATGATATACTTTATGTCCATTCATACATACATCATACTACGTAAAGTCACAACATAATACTTAACGTATATTATAAGTTTTGAAAATCATTAAAAGGTAACACATCATGCACATATGCATATCATACATTCATCATACATATTCTATTCATAGACCTTCACATATTCATGATTAAAATAGGCCGAAACAGTCCATAAGTCAAACTAGGGTCAAACCCTAAAATTCTGTTTTACTAAAAATTCAGGAAAATTTTGTAAGTATTTGGGCGCATGAGCACTATCTGGGCGCATGGGGACTGTTTGGGTGTTTCTCCACTTTGCAGGCCATGAGCCTCACTTAGGCGTTTCAACACTTAGGCGCATGAGCCTATCGGGCGCATGGCCACAATTTGGGTGCATGACCATATACTTATGCGTTTCAGCCAAAAACTTTAGTGCACGAGGCACTATTTAGGCGCATCAGCCTACACTTAGAAATTCTAAGGCATTTTCTAGGCGCATGGCTACTACTTAGGCGCACCAGGACACTGTTTGGGCGCATCACATATACTTAGACTTTCTAAGTCATATTTTCAGGCGCATGAGCCCTATTTGGGCGCATGACCATACTTGAAATTTTCCTAAGGCATAATAGTAGGCGCATGGACCCTGTTTAGGCACATGAACATCAACATATACATTTCTAATATATTTTTCAGCCCCAAACAACATCTTACCATGTTCTAAACCTCTCACTGCCATTCTAAGCCTTAACAAAGCATGTACAACCATAAAATACCAACATACAAGCATATATACATACGGTCATACATACAAAAGTTTTAAAACATGTTTTACATGCATTTTCAGCCTCAAAATCATTAAAAGCATACAAAATACGGGGTCTAGAAACTCACCTAAGCTGCTTCCAAGCTTAATCCTTTCAAATTGAACTTTGAAGATGTTTCTAACACCTACATGTCCAAAAACACATACCCGAGCACATACATACACATGAGAACATGTAGAAGCCGGTTTTATGGCCAAAAATCCATAAAAACTAAACAAAGTATACTAAATTCGCTTACCTTATCTGAATTCAGCTTCTTTCTCTCTCTAAATGTCAAAGATCCTCTGCTTTCTCTCTCTAAAACTGTCATGGCAGTTGATGTGCAAAAGAAGTGGGCGGCCATGCCCACTTTAAACAAAATAATTTCATTATTTTGTCCTATTTACACTTTATACCACTCCTCTTTGGCCTCGTTTTCTTTTCTCACAAAATATTTTTCTTTTATTCTCTTTCTTACTTCTTTTTCTTGTCTTTTTACTTGACAAAATTTTCGGGTGTTACACTTGTTGAACCCAACAATACTCCCCTGAACTAATGCTTGCCAAACTTTAAAATTAAATATCTTCCTTGTCACATATCTTCCTAATTAGTTGATGCCAAATTTTAAAATTAAAGATCTTCTCTCATATATCTTCCTGATCAATTGATGTTCTGACACAGTTCAATTGGCTTTCTGATGAAACAGGGTTTCAATCTGAATTCAAGAGGCAAGGCTCTGATATCAATTGACTAGGTGAAATGTTTGATGAGGATCTAATATACTGATCAGGTCTAAGGATTAGTTGCAGTGGAAATACGGTAAGCATAGATCAAATAGAATGAACACAAGACAATACTCATAATTTATATATATATATATATATTGATTTCCTAGTTGTTACAGAAGGTGAATGCTAACTTTCTATTTATAGGCCAACATACGACCTGTGCAATTAAGTAATATATCCTGACTAATTCTAGTACGTTACATAAGTCAAAAAGTACAAAAACAAAATAAGCATTTCTTTAATCTTCACTCGCATATGTTTTTGTTCATCCGTATGTGTTAATGCGAATGACAAAAACACTTGGCTGCACTTCTTTTTCTTCAGACGCATTTCTTTTTCTTTATCATCATGTTGTTCATCTGCATCAGTCTATGCGGATGACCAATGCCTTCTACATATTTGTTGTTCATCCGCATTGGATCATTGCATCCATATTTAATCAGGTAACCTTCCATATTTGATGCACGAGTAGCAACATCTGTCTTGGTTATTAGGTCAACTGCATTTACATGCATGTACTTCATTCGCATTTGTTTTAGAGTGTATCACAAAGCATCCGCACCTGTTAGAGAAATTAGTGCATGTAGATTTATGTCACATGGTTAATCCAAATTTGATTCAAATTTGCATTTAGGTTTGCTAACTCATCCACGTTAGATAAGTTAAAACATCCACATTTGCATGTTGAATCTCATTGCATTCGCATTAACCTTGATGGTTGAATCATATTTGAATTAATCAACATATGTATTTGATTATGAACTTGTAACAACATCAAATGGAATCTTGAACAAATGCATTAATCAGTAGCATATGCAGTAGGACATCTTAACTCATGTGTTTCGATCATAATTTTGAAGTTGAATCATTCAGATCACCAAAAGTTTGATTAGATATGTGAACCATTGATAAACCATCTTCAATTAGAAACCATCGCATTGATTTTAACACTGAATTATGTTAATAAACCGAGTTATGACTCTTCTTTAATGAAAGGTACCCGTAAATTTCTATTCTTCTTCTTTTCTTTGATTTTGATCTATTAAATTGCATCAAAAAATGTGATGATAATCAGATAATTGATCAATCATACCAAAATTGTACCAAATTTGAATAGATTTGTTGATTTCTTCTTCATTTTGTAATGAATAGTAACTTCTTCTTTATTTTTTTTATTCCTTTCTTCTTTATTTATTTGTTCTTGACTTCAAAAAAGTAAAACTAGATATAAAACAATGATGAATCTAGCAACCAACATCTCTGATACCATCTCACTAAATCAATATTTCAGATTCAATGAGCTTGGATCTTAGGATTCGTTATGTTCAAGATCAAAAAGTCAAAATTAATATGGGTATGAGTGTGTGAATCCAAGAACACAAGAAATAGATAATGATGATAATAAGATGATTTCATTGATGTTGATGAACAAATTACAATAAGAATCATACTTGAACACTAGAAAATCAAACCCACCCAAAGGAGAATTAGGGTGGTTGATTCACACCATAGAAAACACACATACAAATTAGCTAGTGGATTTCTATTTATAGGTGTCTAGGGAATATTACATTATAAACCCTAATTTTGATTAATTCTTTTTCCTCATTTTGCCTTTTCTGTGTTGACTCTTGATTCTTTTCTTTTTCTTCTTTTAATTAACATGGTCTTTAAATCTGAATAATAAGATCTTCAGTCGGCTACAAATATGATTGGTAACCCTCAGTTTATCGTCTTGTTGAAGCTAACATAAACAAATTTCCGTTTGTCGTTAATTTGTACTTCAGTGAATGGTATGACTAGGTTTTCATCCGATGACACGTGGAATGAGGCATGTATGTTTTCCAGTCTACGGGGAGTTCCGATTTGTAAGCGACTTGTTTCATTCCTTCGAGTCTTGAACCGTCCAATGTATCTTGGATTTAAATTTCCTTGCTTCCCGAATCGAATTATCCCTTTAAAGGGACATACCTTCAACAATAAATGATCTCCCAATTGAAATTCTAACGGCTTGTGCCGGTTATCCGCAAAGCTTTTTTGTCGATCTCATGCGGCGGCAAAGTGTTCCTGGATTCGGTAAATCTTGTCGTCGTCTCTTGCACTATCTTCGGGTCAGTCAATTGCCTTTCTCCTACCTCCCCCCAATATAATGGGAATCAAAACTTGTGTCCATATAGTGCCTCTAACAACACAAGCTTTATGCTTTTGTGATAACATGTGTGTATCTTAATTCCCACCAAAGTCGATCACATAGCCTCTTAACATATCTTTAAGTGTCTGGATTGTCCTTTCATTTTGGCCATCCATCTGAGGATGGTATGCAGTGCTTAAGTTTAAATGTGTACCAAACACTTGAGGAAACAACTGCCAAAATCTAGAATTAAATCGGCTATCACGGTCTAATATTATTGACAACGGCATTCCATGTCTTGACACGATTTCATCAACATACAACTTAGCTAGCTTCTCCATCTTATAATCCTCTCGGATTGCATGAAAATATGCAGACTTGGTTAGTGTCTCTATAATTACCAATATAGCATCATGTCCTTTTAGTATTTGAGGGAGTTGCGTGATAAAATCCATGCTGGTTCTTTCATATTTCCACTCGAGTATTTCTGGTTGTTAAGGCAATCCATAAGGATTTCCCTTCACTTGGGAAAAAGTTAAGCATTTTCCCATATAGTTATCTATTTCTTTCTTCATCGAGCCACCAATAGTTTATCTTCATATCTTTGTACATCTTGTCACTCCCACGGTGACTAGAATACTTGGACTTGTGGGATTCATGTAACACTGTGTCTCGTAACTCACCTCGAACTAAAACCTATATTCTCCCATTTAGCCTCGTTATCCCATCATTTTCCGTCATAGCTGATTCTAAATCCCCTTCAATCGTTTTTTCTAATGGTTCTCTTCCTCAAGGGCCTCCGCTTGCACTTTCCGTATCTGATCCCTTAAGTTAATTTATGCCTTCATCCGTAACGCACGAACCTTGAGCGGTTGCGCCCTTTCCTTTTTACTCAAGGAGTAGGAAGCTACGTTTGCCTTTTCGAGATGATATTGAATCTCACAATCATAATTATTGAGCAATTTCACCCATCCCTTTTGTCGTATGTTCATCATATTTGATCAAATATGTTTTGTAGGCTCTTGTGATAGGTGAAGATCACACATTATGTACCATAAAGGTAGTACCTCCGGATTTTAAGTACGAATATAATAGCTTCTAATTTTAGATCATGGGTGGTTTAATTCTTTTAATGTACCTTAAGTTTTCATGAGGCATACACTATTACCTTATCTATTTACATCAACACAGCCAAGTCCTTAAGGCAATGCATCAAAATACATAGTGAAGTCATCTGTTCCTTCGGGTAGATATAGAAATGGTGCACTACATGAACTTTTCTTTTGGGTTTTGAAAGCTTCTTGTTGCTTGGTTCCCCAATCAAACATAGTGTTTTTAGGGTTAGGCAAGTCAGTGGGTTGGGGATCTTTGAAAACATCTCAATGAATTGGTGGTAATAGCTAGCCAAACCTAGAAACTATCTTACCCCAATGGGTATTTTAGGAGCTTACCACTTTTTGATTCCTTTAATTTTGGCAGGGACCACGTGAATCTATTTCTCACTGATAATGGGTATCCAGAACTCACAAATGAAAAACTTCACATATAATTGTTTGCTTCTGAGTAATTCTAAAATCAAACTTAGATGTTGCTTGTGATCCACTTCATTCTTGGAGTACATCTGAATTTCATCAATAAACACAATGATGAGCATATGTAGGTACAGTTTACAAAATCTGTTCTTGAGGTCCATGAAAACAGCGGGTATGTTAGTGCCCATGCCTAGTTCTGAATGTGGTCTTTGGAACGTCTGTTTCCTTGATTTTTAGTGGGTGATAACCGGATCTCAAATCTATGTTGGATTAGTCATGTGATCTGTGGATTTGGTAGTCATCGATCCTCATAAGCAGATATTTGTTCTTTACTATGACCTTATTCAACTCTTGGTAGTCGATGTTAATCCCTAAGGTTCCATCTTCTTTTTTACAAACAAGACCGATGCTCCCCATAGATCATCAACTCTTGCATTTCTTTGGGTGCTAATCAATACAACGACTTGGCAAGAAATGATGCTCCCGGTATCAAATCGAAATTCAACTTGTCTTTGTAGTGAAAGTCCTAGCAGTTCATCGAGAAACACATGGGCTTCGGATACGTCAAGAACATTTTCAAGTCATTTCTATTCCTTGGAAGTAATCACATAAGCTAGATACACAACACATTCATAAGCATTTATTAGCCTTCATGAAAGAAATGATATTTACACCTTGTCTAAATCTTTCATTGTCAATTATAAGGGTTTCTCCTCCTGGAAAGGGTATTTTTAGTAATTTCTTGTCACATACTGTGGCTTTATTCTTAGCCAACCAATCCATTCCTACTACTATGCAAACCAACCTAGTACTACAGGTATTCAATCTATAGGAAAAACATGTTCATCCAGATCTAATGAACACCCAATAATTATTTTGACCGCTTTATCTAGGGTTCCATTAGCTAGCTCTATAGTATATGCATCAGCTAGCTTACAGGAATCTAGTTCGATCCTTAGTCTGAATTTTGTAGAAACAAAACTCCTATTAGTCCCAATATTACATAACATATATGCATAATGATTTTTACTAGGAACGTACCGGTTATGACCCTGAGCTCTTCCCTAAAAACTTCATTTAGACCCTAGAATAGTATACTTGCTAACTGGGTCCGAGAATTAAGTTCTCTATTGATGTGACTTCAACAAGGATCGAATATGATGATTGAGTCAATAATTAAGTAGAAGAAATACATAATCAAAGAACAATGAATGTTGAAAAGATACTCATAAATGCTTTGTATATTGATTGGCGAAAAAACAAGTTACAGTGGGTGCTAGGGTTTTCAAAACAGTGAAATGACAAACATAGAATCTCGTAACTTGAGTACTAGGTATCTTACAAACGAGAAACTTACATATGTTGGATATTCTATTCTATTTATAGGCTGACATAAAGCCCGTACAAAAAGACTAAACTACCCTAATAACTCTATCAAAATACTATTCTAAGTACATGTAACAACCGACCTCTAGGTCATAACTCTAACCCTAATCTACTTGCATCATTACCCATCTTATTAATATTAATGATTGTAGCATTTTAATATTATTATTAGTATTAGAATCATCATTTCCTGTTTGTTCCATTTTTATGATTTTTTGTGATTTTTAGTGACTTCTAGCTAGTTAAAGCTTTACTTTTAAAGAACTAAGTGTCCCGGGAAAGTTAATTAGCCACCCTTGCAAAAAAAAAAACTAATTCTTAATTGAAATAATTAAAAATGTGTGCATACACACACTCATAATACACCGCTAATGCATGCATGTGCATGTACACCAATTATCAACTAACAAAATTTTACTATCTAATATTCTACATAACACTACAAAACAAATACCACCTAATACTATTTTTAATTAAAAATTTAAAAGAAATTGCCCCACTAGAGGCCATAATCGGCCGCCCCCTTTCCTCCACTCCCCTCTCTTCTACACCACCATCTCTTCTACCCACTCTCTATACATGCAACACTTCTCTTCACCTCACACACTCCATCTCTCTTCTCTCATTTTCAAATACTTTCTCTAGAAAAAGACACACACACTCACTGTTTTAGCAAGATTTCCAGCCATATTCGAAGAACAACTACAACACTAGCATCGGCCAAGCTCAAACAAGCAAGAAAGTGAAGTCTTGTGAGCTTTTGATACACATCTTCATCTTGTTCGACTTCTCCAGCCTTGTTCAAAGATTATCCAGCTTTGTCCAAGGATTTCTAGACTATTCTTGTCTACCTACACTCTCCAAACCATGAACAATACCAAGTGTAAGCGTCATGTCACCCAAAAATGGTCATTTCATGTGTTTTCTTCATTTATCTCTCAAGAATCTTACCATTATTATATCTAACAGAAACTTGTTGCAACCAACTTGTTCCTGAAGAGCTTCTCACATTCTTAAAGGTACCTCACTCATTAGATAAGTCATTCTAAAGGTGTAACCCGAGTTACACCTAGAAAACCCTCTTTTGGGTGATTTTGTTATTGTGAGCCTTATAACTTGCTAACCGCCAAAACTCTCGCTTGTAACATACTTGTTAATGACTCATAAGAACCCTAAAAATCTGTTTTGGGAGTTACATAAGGGATTGCGAGTGTATGAACACTAATAATGATGGTTTACACATGTGTAATGGTCGGTTATGGCATAATCACTATGTTTATAAATTGTTGTTGTGTTGAAAGACTAGGACGTGAGTTTGGGACATGATTTCAGAAATTTTTGATAAGTATTAAGTGAGTGATAAATGTTTAATCTCTGGAAATTAAAGACATGATAAGATTAGACCTTTTCTAGTCACTTTCGGGACCCGAAAAACGTGGTAAAGCCACTTAAATATAAGAAAACAAGAACATTGAGTTTATAAACATAATTCCAGGCTTTATAATGGATAATAAAACGTTCTGGAGTAAATTGGTTGATTAAATGGTCAAAAAGGTAAGTTAAATGGTGTTTTAACTAAAAACGGGCATTAACCGGGTGACGTTTTTGAGAAAAATCCACGAAATATGGGTGTAGAGCTAAAATTTATAAAAACCATGTTATTTAAGTAGGTTAAGTGTGAAAAGAACTTATAGAGTCGAAAAATTGGTCAAACGAGTTTTTAAACGGTCAAATTCGGTTAAAAACGCGTTTTAACGGGTTAAACGTAAAAACGAGGCTTTTAACAATAAGAGTTTAAAATTTCAAATTTAACAGATTAGAAACTTGTAAAATTGTCCTTAAAATAATATTCAAGGGTCTAAGAATGAAAAACATGAAAGTTCATACTTAACCGTTAAAACCTTTCGGTTTCACCGTAACCGGGAACGTTAAACACATAGGTATTAAACCGGACCTATATTATGAAAATTGTGTACACTTACTTAATATTAAGTTAATTTAACTTCAAGAACCTGATTTTTGGTCATAAAAGTCATTTAGTACAAGAAATCAAACTTGAGGGTAGAAACTGTCAATTTTGAAACTTGAGGGACTGAACTGTAAAATTTTACCAAACATCATAACCAACTCATATGAGGCTAATAATCACTTGAACAACATTATTTAACTTATATCATTAACTTAATGGTGTAAAATTTTAAAATTACATAAGAAACCATGACTTTCCATAAAAGGAAACTTTTTATACAAACCCTAATCGAGTCAAAGCCGAATCCGACAACTAACTCTTTGGCACAATTTATACACCTTTATTGAGTTTAGAGCAGTAGTATACCACTTAACATTGATGTTAGGGTGCTAGTCTTGAGACATTCCCGGCACACGAAGAGTTATTTTTGCTTAACACCTAAGGTGAGTTCTAGTGATCCCCCTTTTTACTACTGCTTTGAGATGAAACATGCTCTGTTATTTATGAACTATATATGTGCTTTACTTGGTGATTGAATGTGGGATTTATGGTTAACTGCTGATACTTATATCATGATTATTAATTCTTTCGTGAACCGCTTGTTTTATATGGGTAGATCTATTTGGGGAATCCCCCACACATAGTGGCTTACGTTTAGGAAGGGTACCCCACTGAGATCCTGAGGGATCGTTTGTGGAATGTGACAGTTTTGATAAGAAACTATGGTGAACCATCCGGGCAGGTATGGTGCACTGGTTTGGGGCTCAGTTCTTCCTTCGGGAATAACCGGTAAAACACAACTTTAGAAGAGGCTAGCCGGGACTGAGTACAGGGTTGATTATGATACCCCCACAATATTGAAACTACAATTTCTTCCAAATCAAATGAAGATTTTATTTAAATCCTTTTGTTTTTAAACTTTAAGCACCTGAATTCACCAACTTTTTAGTTGACACAATTTATTTTTGAGCATGTTTCAGGTAATCCATGAAGAGACTCTAGCTGTCGTTGAAGACCTAGACTTATCCCCGTGACCATGGCATTGTCTTATCTAACTTAATGAACAATTTGAACAATTTATAATTTCTGTTGAACAATACAATTTGTCTCTAAGTTGGTTGTATAACTCATTTGGGTGCTAGATCTGTTTCTAGCCCTGTATCTTTTAAAACTTTAACTGCCATGTGATATTCTCTCCTTTGAGCTCTTGTATTGGTTTGTTTCCACTGCCATATGTTGTTGCTAGTCTATGACATCCCACCATACCTGGGCCCAGGGTGTGACAGATTGGTATCAGACCCAAAGGTTGTAGAGAAGTCGGGAATACCATAGTAGACCCTAGGCTACAACCCTGATACCTTAGGACTGTCCTTATGGGAAAGAGTCGGGATGATCGGGTTGGGTAAATTGATGATTACAGTTGATCAACGTAATCATGAATTTACTGGACGAGTAAATTCCAACATGGACCTTTAGGTAATGATTTGACCTCCTCCGTTTGAAACTCATGATTTCTAAAATTTCTTTGAATGGTCCAAACGTTTTCTTAAGATAAACTACTTTGCTGTTATTATTTGAAAAAGCTAATGATATCTGATACTATTACTCATTGATACCGTTGGTTATGGATACTATTGGAATATCTGATACTATTGCCATCACTACTAGTATAAGTACTATTATTATTAAAATCATGAGCTATGAGAAACAAAATTACTCATGACAATTTTTACAGGATAACCAGACCATGGCTGACAGAGGTAAAGCACCTGGACGTCCTGTTGGGACCCTTAGGAGGGTGAAGCCACAGACGGAGTATGAGGCATATCTGCGGAGATGCGAACACCTTGGCTGGCTATCCGCGACCTCTGACGACTCTGAGGCATCTGAAGACTCATCCCCAATATCACTAGCTAGGAGCCGAACACGCTCTAACTCACCACATGTCGAAGCTCCAAACCACTCGCCTATCCCACTTATTGGGAATAGAGGGTACCGAGTTGTCACTTGACCTAGGAAGAGTGCTAGACCAGGACTCTCCGTTTCCTTTAGGATGCCTCCTCCCCCACCTCCACATGCAAGGGCCCCAACACCAGCACCTTCTATACTTGCCCCACCTAGACGCCGGCCTCACGACGAGTACTGGATGTCACCTAGGCATAGTATGTATGACGGCCCTAGCGTACTCGCTAGAGATCAGTATTCTCAGTCTAGCCGTCGGGCTAGTGACTTCGGTCCATCAGACCCTAGTTTGAGTGAGATCTTGAAGACCATCCAGCATCATGAGTTGACTCTCCACCATGCCACCCGGACCTGTCAGTCTGCTCAATTCCAGGCTATGATGGCTTCGCTAGGATGGCTGAAGAAGAAGTGGATGTGAGAGCATGGATAAGAAGTGGGATTATCTGTCTTTAGACAGTTGAAGGAAACTATTTCAATTATTATCTGATACTATTATTATTATTATTATTATTATTATGGGGGTGATGGTACCTTCCAACTTGTAAGAGCTTGACTCCGATTCAACTTTGCTGGATGATACTACTAACTCTGTCTAATTATGAAACTGCTTGTTTGGATGCTATGTTATTGGACTATTTATGTTGAATTGCCATGTGTTATGTTATGCCTTGAAGTTGGCCCGTGCCCATTTTGATTGATTGTCTAAACTGTTATGATATGCTTTGAATTGAACCTTGTAAGAATCACTTAGTAGGTTGTATATAAATATATATATATTGATGGGTTTTGTGGATGTTTATCAAAGACATATTAACCATTTAACATGTAAAACGCGGCGGAGTTTATGTAAAAAACGGGAGTTTATGCATCATATACATATGTTTAAGCAAAACCCAAAACAAGGATCATATTATATGGAAGAACATACTATCATAACATATACATACAACAACCACATATACTACCTTTAGAAACGTGGAGATGGAGGTTGGATGATGATGGTTGAATGTCTAAACTTCAAGCTAGAAGTCCTCAAGAGATGATACCCCAAGCTCTTGTACAAACACCCTTTGATAGGACTTGCAACACCAACTTGAAAAACCCTCTTGAAGGTCGAAATTTCCAGCCAAGAAGAACTAGTTTCAAGGCTGAAAATTTGTATTTTTCATCTTAAGAATCCGAAAATTAGAGAGAGAGATGAGAGGATTTGCTTTGCTTTGTGTGTGTGAGAGAATGGTGTGTTTGGAGAAGAGTGTTCTAATGAATGATCTTGCATGCATTCAACAACAAATGAGAATGGCTTAACCCACATGGGGCGGCCGAATTAAGGGTCCCACTAAGTGGGTTTCCCTCCTATTTGAAATGTTTTTAAAACTAACCCTTGCACTCCATTTTTATAAAATTAAAACCCTTGTAATTTTATAAAATCTAACACACTTTTGTTTGATATTATTTAACTAACTTAAATAATAAAACAAACAATTTCTCAGGAACAAATTATCCATATAATGTTGTTCATTTTCAAAAGCAATGTTTTAGAAAACCTGGTTTCTATGTTGGTGCTTATATTTATTTGTTTGATCTTATCAACAAATAAATATTTATCGGTGTTTGTTTAGCTTGTTATTGGGTATGACCCGACTTGGATCATATCACACTAGCCACATCAATTTAATATGTATCTTGGGCAGATCAATTCCTTCAATCTCCCACTTGCACAAGATTCATAGAAGATTGATGCAAGTAGCAAATAACGCCTAGCAACGGTTTGCTACCCCTAATGTATATGACTAAGTGCCATTCAATAACATCATCCATTTCAAGTACTTTACTTGAATATGATTTAGGTGAATTAATCATTTATCCTTTTGTTACAGATGTCATGTTAAATCCTAGAGACATAGAATTGTCATTCTCTGTTGATTTAACTTTTATAGGCCTTAGACATCTAACTCTCAACGAATACGAGGAACAAATTCCATCTTGACTACATACGTCTCTCACAATCACCTTATATCATGCCTGAACTCAGCCTTATGTACTGCCAATCTTTCAGAACAGCAAAGAACTAAGTCAAAGTACAATACTTGGTGAATATCAAGACCCAATATGTATCTCAGGTCTGAGGATACAATGATATTCGCCTTTACTCAATATCTCTTATGACTAATCACAAAGATTCCATGAAGAAATAATTGAGAGCGGGTCAGTCCAATATCCATATCCCATAGATATCAATGAACCTTGGTAGCAACCTTTTGCTCTATATTCATACCTTATGAATATCAACCAATCCAAGTTTATTATAGTCTTACATTCATAGTTGTTCCCACAAGTATGATCGACTACGGACGTTTAGAATAACTGACTTATTCACGGATTTAAACATGCTAAAATGGAAGAACAAATGAAATTATAACCATATAATTAAGTCAAATAACATAAGTTCCAATATCCAAATACAAAATTTGATCAAGTCCAATCACTAAAATATCGAAGTCCTAAGGCACAAGTATGACTTTCATGCTTTGACCTATCTAGGAGCTTCGTGAATGGATCCGCAATGTTTTGATCGGTGTGAACTTTGCGAATACATATCTTTCCCTTTTCAACTTCATCCCTTATGTAGTTGAATCTCCGTTCAATGTGCCGAGTCTTTTGATGAGCACGAGGTTCCTTGATTTGAGCAATCACGCCCTCGTTGTCACAAAAGATCTCTAGGGGGTCTTGAATGGTAGCAACGACCCCTAGATCAGCAATGAACTTCCTAAGCCACGCAGCTTCTTGAGCTGCCAGTGAAGCAGCGATGTATTCAGATTCTGTTGTAGATAATGCCACTACATCTTGCTTTGAGCTCTTCCAAGAGACCGCTCCTCCATTCATAATGAAGACATATCCCGACTGTGATCGAGAATCACTTTGGAAACTTGCATCCGTGTAACCCTTTACCACGAGCTCCTCCTCACCAGCTCCATATATTAAGAACATATCCTTAGTGTTTCTAAGGTATTTCAAAATACTCTTAACAGCCATCCAATGACTATTACCAGGATTTTGCTGATATCTGCTTGTCATGCTTAGAGCACATGACACGTCCGGCCTAGTATATATCATTGCATACATGATGGATCCTATAGTAGATGCATATGGGACTCCACTCATTCTTTCTTGTTCAACCTTTGAACTAGGGCATTGAGATGAGCTCAATATAGTCCCCTTTTGGATAGGTACCAAACCTTTCTTAGAATTCTCCATCTTGAACCTTTTCAAGACCTTATCAATGTATGCACTTTGGTTTAAACCTATCAGCCGTCTTGATCTATCCCTATAGATCTTTATTCCCAAAATATAGGTGGCTTCACCAAGATCCTTAATGGAAAAACAGCTTCCAAGCCAGGCTTTTACACCTTCCAAGGTTGGAATGTCATTTCCAAATAGTAAAATGTCATCAACATATAATACAAGGAAGGTGACAGTGCTCCCACTAGCTTTCTTATATACACAAGCTTCATCAGCGTTTTTGATGAAGCCAAATTTCTTTACTTCATCATCAAAACGGTGATTCCAACTTCTTGATGCTTGTTTCAATCCGTAGATTGACTTCTTTAACTTGCATACCTTGTCAGGATGTTTTGGATCGACAAAACCTTCAGGCTGTTTCATATGGACATCTTCCTCAAGATATCCATTAAGGAAAGCGGTTTTGACGTCCATTTGCCATATCTCATAGTCATAATATGCTGCTCTGGCAAACAATATCCTAATAGACTTTAGCATTGCCACAGGCGAAAAGGTTTCATTATAATCAACCCCTTCAGTTTGAGTGAAACCTTTTGCTACAAGTCTAGCTTTATAGGTATCCAAGTTTCCATGCATATCGGTTTTCTTCTTGAAAACCCACTTACTTCCAACTATCTTGGACTTAAGAGGTGGTGTAACCAATTCCCAAACTTGGTTATCATACATGGATTGCATCTCAACGTTCATGGCTTCTTGCCATTTGACAAAATCAGGTTTTGACATTGCATCATGGTATGTGGTACATGGATTGCATCTCAACGTTCATGGCTTCTTGCCATTTGTCAAAATCAGGTTTTGACATTGCATCATGGTATGTGGTTGGTTCATCCGAATCTACCACATAGCATCCATCTATAAGAAATCCATATCTCTCAGGAGGAACACTAATTCTACCAGATCTGCGAACGTTTTGTGATTCTTGATCATCCACATGATCATTCTCAACACCCTCATGTTGATTGCTAGTATCAACCAATTGTGTATCATCTTGTGAATCTTGAACCTCTTCAAATTCCACTGCTCTTCCACTAGTTTCTTCCAAAAGAAACTTAGTTTCCAAGAACTCTGCCTTTCGAGCAATAAACACTTTCTGCTCTGTCGGATCATAGAAATAATATCCAATACAATCTCTAGGATATCCGATGAAGATACACTTTGTGGATCGGTCTTCCAGTTTGTTCTGAGTGTATTGCTTAGGATAAACTTCACACCCCCAAACTTTCAAATATGATAATGATAGAACCCTTCCATGCCATACTTCGAAAGGTGTCCTTTCCACTTTCTTGGTTGGGGCCATATTTAAAATACGGGCCGCGGAAAGCAACGCGAAACCCCAAAATGATAGAGGTAGTGTACTTCTAGCCATCATAGATCGAACCATATCCAATAGAGTTCGATTCCTCCTCTCAAACACACCATTATGTTGTGGTGTTCCAGGTGGAGTAAGTTGTGAGACAATCCTACAAATTCTAAGATACTTCAGAAATTCACTACTTAGGTATTCACCTCCTCCATCTGTACGAAGAATCTTGACCGTTTTGTTGAGTTGATTTTCTACTTCATTCTTGAATATTTTGAACATTTCAAAAGATTCATGTTTGTGCCTTAACAAGTACACATACCCATAACGACTATAGTCATCGGTAAAGGTAATGAAGTATCTTTCACCATTCCTAGTCATGGGTTTAAAAGGTCCACATACATCCGAATGTATGATCCCCAATAAATCCTTTGCCCTTTCATTAGTCCCACTAAAAGGGGCCTTTGTCATTTTACCTTGTAAACAAGACTCGCATATATCAAATGAATCATTTTCACTGGTTTTCAAAAGACCATTCTTTTGAAGTTTATGCATACGATTCTTGTTTATGTGACCAAGGCGACAATGCCAAAGATAGGAATCACTCAAATCCATTTTGAGCCTCTTGGTGGTTGCTTGGTACATTGAGCTATCATATGTTGTGTTATCATGAACCAATTCATATATACCATTACAAGGGATAGCCTTAAAATAAAACACATGATTCAAAGTAACATGAATATCATTGTCAACAAACTTGAAATCATAATCATATTGTCTTAAACGGGAAACAGAAATAATGTTCCTAGTCAAACTAGGAGCATATAGTACATTCTCCAAAATGACTTCCAAACCACTTGGAAGCTTCAAAATGTAGTCTCCTTGGGCTTCCACGTAAACCTTTACACCATTGCCCATGAAGAGACTTATTTCCCCTTTTGCATAATGCTCACTTCTTTTGAACCCCTGCAACAAATTGCAAATATGAGTTCCACATCCGGTATCTAATACCCATGTGTTAGAAGAAATAACATTTAGCTCAACATGTATCATAAAGATTGTACCTGAGGTTTGCCCGTCCCTCTTCGACCTCAACGCTTTGAGATAGACCGGACAATTGCGTTTCCAAGGGCCTACCTCACCACACTCAAAACAAGGGTCAGCTTGAGCAATCTTTTTCTTCTTTTCTTTCGGTTTGGGCGGTTCCACTTTTGCTTTTCCCTTTCCCTTGACGTGCCCCTTCCCTTTGGCAACGGTTGCCCTAAGGTCGGGGAGGTGCCTCTTCCTATTACCTCCTTCATTGATCGTAAGGACTAGTAGAACCTTTCTACCCATGCCCGCCTCGGCCGTCTTGAGCATTGAATGAAGCTCACCAATGCTCTTGTCCCAACCATTCGTGTTATAGTTCATAACAAAGCTATCAAACTTCTTTGATAGGGAGTTGAGGATCAAATCCGTTGCTAACTCGTTAGACACACGACAGTTAAGCCTTTCGAGGCGATCAATGAGGCTCTTCATCTTAAGAACATAAGATGACACCGATTGGGTCTCGTCCATTCGATATGCATGGAGCGCTCGAACCGTTTCGAAGCGCTCCACCCTTGATTGTTGTTGGAACATTTCCTTCAACTGGGTGATCATGTCAAAGGCATTGTGGTTCTCAAAGTCCTTTTGCAAGTCGGGAATCATACTCGCTAGCATGAGACATGAGACTTGCACGGAGTCCTCGGTATACTTGACCCACTCGGTAAAGGCCTCAACGTCATTTTCATCGGGTTGATCGGGAATGGGATCGTCTAACACATAGGACTTCTTTTCTTGCTTGAGAACTATTCTCAAGTTTCGGTACCAATCCATGAAGTTCCCATGGTTTAGACGTTCCTTTTCAAGGATCGTTCTTAGTGATAGGTTATGGACGATCGGGATTGCGTTGTTGTTGTTAGCCATCTACAATTTTACAAAGTTCAAATTTTAGTATTTTGATATTTCAACATTTTTAATTATTAATACCCTTTTATGTCTCATAGACAATTAATAATCAAAATTTAGAATCCAACGTTACATTTAAATATCGATAGGTGACCTTTATCCCTTTATTTAAATTAACATGGTAGTCAACGTTTGACAATTGTAACCTATTACAATTTCTAGTTTTATGGGATCGTTTTAAACATCTTATGTTTTGTTTGGCATGTTTATCCCATCAACACCGTTTGTACGTCATGCTTCGGTGATCCTAATGCATGATTTCCAAATCAAGTCGTCCTACTTAGACACACGTGTGATTTTACTTATATAAGGTGACCTTTATCCCATAAATATGGTAATTTCACCTCAACTTCACAAGTTTCTATATTTATGGTTAGGTGACCTTTATCCCATAAATAAGTTACAAGTGAATTGAGTGTTGTTTAAAAGGATGGTGTTAAACTTGTTTTAAAATGGTTTTTTGTAGTTTCTAAAATTCTAGTTTTAGAAAAAGGCCTTTTATACCATACAACTTGTATGCATTCAAATGCATGGTATTATTTGAAAAACTATTTTCAAGGTTCCTTTAAATAAAACCGATTTTATTAAATCATTAACCCTTAATAAACATATTTTATTAATCCCTTTAATGATTATAAAGAACCATTTTTATGCTTGATTTATCATAGTTGTTTAATTAGTTTGTCAATTTTCAATCAAAATATTAAACTCAACCAAACTGTAAGGCCCCGTTCCCAGGCACCTCACAGTTGGTCATTCACAGCATAAAACATACATAAAATAATTTTAAGCAGCGGAATTATTTAAACAAAACCATCCGTTCCTTTAAAACACTGTTGTTAAGCAATACATTCTAGTTTCTAAGTCACAAAATATTTAATTGAATGAATTACAAAACAACAGTATCGTTAAAACATAATGGATGTCAGTCTTGCCCGCCTAGTAGCCACCCCCGTGTGCCATCCTCAGCAACCTGTCACCTACCAACTGGAAAATACATAAAAGTCAGCGTTGCTGAGTGAGTTCTAGTTTTGTATGTAAAATACTTTACTTTTTCATTTCAAACCAATCGTTATGCATATGTGATCACACATCGTACGTACACGTAGGTAATTTCATTATTATCTTCATCATTCGTTCATTAGTTTTCATTCGTGTACCATTCATCGTTCTCATTCACATTCGTACATACATTCTTTACATTCATTCATACGTTCTTTAACTTTCATTCGTCAAGCATGCAAAACTCTAAGGGTCACCTTTCTTCTCTGCCCTCATGGTTCCAACCCATGAGCCGACAAAGCATATCGTATCCGTCTGGTGCCCCTATGGCTCTCAGTCCATAGACCGACACCTGGTGCCCCTATGGCTCTCAGTCCATAGACCGACACCTGGTTGCCCCTATGGCTCTCTGTCCATAGACCGACAACCTGGTTGCCCCTATGGCTCTCTGTCCATAGACCGACAACCTCGTTGCCCCTATGGGTCTCCGTCCATAGACTGACAACGTCTCATCCGGGGTCACGTTAACCCATGAGTGATCGTCACCACTCCTGCTGTAACAACTATCCCGTGACAGATCACAAAGACACTGCCCCGTTGTTCTTAAGGCAACTATGGCTCACTGTCCATAATCTACCATAAGGCTCGTAATAGGCCTAGTTACTAGAACCAAGCACCATTTCCAAGACTTCATAACCGTCAATTCCATCTCGTGCCCCTTAGACCATGCAAGACTTTCGTTCATTCATTTATGCATGTATTCATCATCATTCTTCTTTTCGTTCATTCGTTAATACATGCATTCATCGTCATGTTCCTCTTTCATTATCTTTCACTTTACGTTACATAATACTTCATTAGTTCATTCTCATTATTCGTAAAGTTTCAGAAAGATAAGCATACACAATTACAAGGAACATACACACTCATCATACATTCATCATCATACATTCATCATCAGGCATCCATCATCATACATAGCATCATACCATACTTAACAATATTTATTGATAATATTGTTAACAATAATAATACACTGATAATAATATCAGTAACAATAAGGGTTAATCATAATCGTCATTACATGCATGAAACATCATCATTTATTAACCCTAGTCAACCCTGGTCAAAACCTCGAACTTCGGATTTATAGGAAATTTCTGTAAAATTCTAAGTATTCTGGGCGTTTTAGCCCTATTGGGCGTATAAGCCCTCTGGGCGTATGAGCCCTGTTAGGCTTAAGAGCACTGCTGGACTTTTCATCTTATACTTAGAATTATCTGGTCATACGACCACACTGTTGGTCGTATGAGCACTATTGGTCGTACCATTCCCTAGACTTAGAAATATGTTCTGATCATACGACCACACTGTTGGTCGTATGACCACTAGTGGACTCATCATCATACTTAGACAAATATCACTTGGTCATACGACCACACTGTTGGTCGTATGAGTCCTATTGGACCAACACTTAGAAATATAACTTGGTCATACGACCACACTGTTGGTCGTATGAGTCCTGTTAGACTCATCAACACTTAGAAAATTATATCTCCTGGTCATACGACCACACTGTTGGTCGTATGAGTCCTAATGGGCTTTAACACTTAGAAAAATCCTGGTCATACGACCACGCTGTTGGTCGTATGAGCACTGGTGGACTCATCAACTTGTGCTTATTTATTCTAAGTCCCAATTTCAGACATATTAGCAACCTGTTCATGTGTATAATTCATAGTCCAAGTCCCAAACATCATAATGCCTAGTTCTAAACATATACATATGATTCTAGGCATAAATCTAACATAAACATAAACATATATACATTCATTTCATACGGGTATCAACCCAAATTTTACAAAAACATACTTGCATGCATTTTCCAGCCCCAAAACATTTAAAAACCAGTAAAAGGGGTCTAGAAACTCACCTTAGTTGTTTCAAATCTTAAGACTCTTCACCCGAGCTCCTTTAATCGATTCTAACACTTGGAAACCTTCTAAACACATATTCGGAACACATAAAAACACAAATAAGCATTTTAACCGAGGCTAAGGTTAGCCAAAAACAACTCAAAACACTAATCCTTACCTAATTTCTCGAATTCTTCTTCTTGTTTCTTCAAGATCCGCAAGTTTCTCTGCTTTCTCTCTCTAAAAATCGAATGCAAGGAATTGTGCAGAGTGAAAATGGGCAGCCATGCCACCTTTTCACCAACTTTTGAGATTTTTATTCATTTTACACTTTTGGTCCTCCAACTTGGGGTTGACTTCCCTTTTCCTCCTTTTTTTCTCTCTCTTTATTCTTTTATTTCTTTTTGACAAGAATTACGGGTGTTACAAGTCCACCCCCCTTATATAGGTTTCGTCCCCGAAACCTGTTATTCCTCAAACAGATGTGGATAATGCTGTCTCATTTCTTCTTCAGTCTCCCACGTAGACTCGGATCCCTTCCTATGCTTCCACTGTACACGCACAAGAGGAACCACTTTATTCCTTAACCTCTTTTCTTTACGATCAATGATTGCCACTGGTTGCTCCACGTAGTTGAGCCTCTCATCCACCTCAATATCCTCCAGTGGTACAACCATGTCTTCATCAGCTAAGCACTTTCTTAGATGGGATACATGGAATGTGGGATGAATTCCACTTAACTCATCTGGCAATTTAAGTCGATAGGCCACCTCTCCTACTCGTGCGACAATTCGGAAAGGTCCTATATATCTCGGGCTTAGCTTACCTCGTTTCCTGAATCTAATGATTCCCTTCCAGGGCGAGACCTGCAACATGACTCGGTCACCAACCTTAAACTCTATCGGTCTTCGCCTCTTGTCAGCATACGACTTTTGTCTATCTTTTGCCGCCTTCATGAAGGCTTTGATCTTTTCTAACTTCTCAGTCGTTGCTTCAATTACCTCAACACCTCCCAACTCTTTCTGCCCAATGTCTCCCCAGCACATGGGCGTCCTATATCTCCTACCGTATAACATCTCGTAAGGTGGCATGCCAATGCTGGCATGATAACTGTTGTTGTACGAGAATTCTGCTAACGGCAGGTGATCATCCCAACTTCCTCCAAAATCGATCACGCACGCCCGAAGCATGTCTTCGAGTGTTTGGATCGTCCTCTCAGACTGACCGTCTGTCTGAGGGTGATATGCTGTACTAATGTGTAGCCTCGTCCCCATTGCATCATGAAATCTTTTCCAAAACTTAGAGGTAAACCGGGTGTCACGATCAGACACAATAGACACCGGTACACCATGACGAGCTACAATTTCTTTGATGAATAGATCCGCCAATCTCTCGGATGAGTACGTTTCGCGAATCGGTAGGAAGTGGGCACTCTTTGTCAAGCGGTCAACTATCACCCATATGGCATCATACCCTTTTGGGGTACGTGGTAACTTTGTGATGAAGTCCATGGTGATGTGCTCCCACTTCCACTCGGGTATATCCAACGATTGGATCTTCCCGTAAGGCTTCTGGTGTTCTGCCTTTACTTGTAAGCAAGTTAAGCACTTACTCACGTACTCCACTACGTCGCGTTTCATACCCGACCACCAATAGTTTTTCTTCATATCGTGGTACATTTTGGTAGCACCGGGGTGGATGGAGTATCGGGTCTTATGGGCCTCGTCCATAATCTTTTCACGTAGATCCCCGTATCGAGGAATCCATATTCGCCCACATCGGGTCTTAACACCTAGAGTGTTCTCACCCAACTCCGTCACTAGACCTATCATCCTTTCGGAGTTAAGACGATCTTCTTTCAAAGCCTCGTCTTGAAACTCCTTAACCTGTGTCATCACGTCGGAGGTCATGATTAGCTGATAAGCCTTCACCCGAATCGGCTCAGGTCGTTCTTTTCGACTAAGGGCATCGGCCACCACGTTGGCCTTGCCCGGATGGTAATGGATTTCGCAATCATAATCCTTTATTAGTTCCAACCATCGTCTCTGCCTCATGTTAAGATCTTTCTGTTCGAAAAAGTACTTCAAACTTTTGTGGTCGGTGAAGATTGTGCACTTCGTCTCGTATAGATAGTGCCGCCAAATCTTCAACGCGAAAACCACCGCAGCTAATTCTAGATCGTGTGTGGGATAGTTGGCTTCGTGGATCTTCAGTTGTCGGGATGCATATGCGATCACCCTTCCACGTTGCATCAACACACAACCTAGCCCAGAATAAGATGCATCCGAATAGACCACTAAGTCTTCATTTCCCTCGGGCAATGTCAAGACAGGAGCTTGTGTCAGTCTCGTTTTCAATTCCTCGAAAGCATCCTCCTGTTCTCGACCCCACACAAACTTTACATCCTTGAGAGTCAATTTTGTCAAAGGTGAGGCTATCTTAGAGAAGTCTTGAATAAATCTCCTATAGTAGCCCGCCAACCCCAAGAAGCTACGAATCTCGGATGGCGTCTTTGGTGATTTCCATTGCATCATAGCCTCAACCTTTGCTGGGTCCACCAGTATTCCTTCTGCATTTACCACGTGACCCAGAAATTGTACCTCGCGTAGCTAGAACGCACATTTGGAGAACTTAGCATACAGCTTCTCCCTCCTCAAAGTCTCCAACACTTCCCGAATGTGACCGGCATGCTCTTCTTCGCTCCTTGAATAAATCAGAATATCATCAATGAACACAATTACTGATTTATCTAACATTGGCCGACACACTCGGTTCATCAAATCCATAAAAGCAGCTGGCGCGTTAGTTAGACCAAATGACATAACGAGAAACTCATAGTGTCCATAACGCGTACGAAAAGCCGTTATAGGAATGTCCTGCTCCTTTACCTTCAATTGATGGTAGCCAGATCGAAGATCTATCCTCGAGAACCAACTGGCACCCTGGAGCTGGTCGAACAAGTCATCGATTCTCGGTAACGGATACTGATTCTTTATTGTCAACTTGTTCAATTCACGGTAGTCGATACACATTCTCATGCTACCGTCCTTTTTCTTCACGAACAAGACCGGAGCACCCTAAGGAGAGATACTCGGTCTAATAAAGCCCTTGTCAAGCAACTCCTGCAGTTGCTCCATCAACTCTTTCATCTCCGTCGGAGCCAAGCGATACGGTGCTTTTGCGACAGGTTGGGCACCCGGTATCAGGTCGATCTGGAATTCGATCTCTCGGTCAGGTGGCAATCCCGATAAGTCTTCGGGAAACACGTCCGGAAAGTCACGCACAACTGGTACATCAGGTAGTTGTGGTGTTGTCGTCTCTACATTCTTTACATAACATAAGTAGGCGCTACATCCGCGCCTCATACACTTTCCCGCCACCGCCATCGAGATCACCTTCGGAATCGTCGTAACTCGATCGCCATATATTGTCACCGGACTTCCGTCAGTCGCCGTCAGCCTAATCATCTTCTTTTGGCATACGATATTCGCTTCGTAGGTTGCTAACCAATCCATCCCTAACACTACATCAAATCCTCCTAAGGGCATCACATGTAATTTGGCAGCAAACCTATGGCCTTCTAACTCTATGGTACAGTCCTCTATCACATCAATAACTCTAGTGGACTTACCAATAGCGGTTTCTACATCAAAGGGCTTATCAATGAATTTACTACTAGCAGACAATTTATCACAGAAAGTAGCAGAAATGAAACTCCTACTAGCACCAGAGTCAAATAACACAGAAGCAAGAGTTTGATTTACTAGAAACGTACCTGACATAACATCGGGGTCCGTCCTAGCCTCCTCTCTGGTCATAGTAAAAGCTCTGGCACTCGTCTTCTGCCCCTCAGTCCCTACCATATTCTTTCCCCCGGAACTCTCGGCCCTCGACTTCTTGCAATCCTTACTCATATGCCCCACTTCACCGCAGTTGAAACACCTCGCAGCCTTACAGTCTCTAGCCATATGACCGGATTTCCCACACCTGAAACAGACGTTTAACCCCCATCTACACTCACCACCGTGCTCCTTACCACACTTGTCACACCTTTTAGGTCCCGAGCTTGGTGACCCCACCCTACGGTCATCCCTTCTAGCCTTCTTGTTATTCGGGGTAAAGCCACCACGCCCGAACCGTTTCCCATTCCAGTTCCGGTTAGCACCACCGGCTTTCTTTGCCTCCACCACTATCACTTCCCTCTCGTCATAGAGCCTCCCAGCTAAGTCTACTGCCGACCTAAAGGTGCTCGGTCGGGCAGTAATCAAGTGCCTGCGGATGTCGGCTGGCAGTCCCTGAATGTACCGGTTAATCTTTCGAGATACCGGTGTCACTTGATCCGGCACCAGCCTCGCCATTTCATTGAATCTGGTAGAGTATTGCTGGTGTGTCATGGTTCCTGCCTCGAGTTGCAGGAAATCCCTCTCGACCTTATCAAGTCCTCTGTGAGGACAGAATTCCTCAATTACTAGCTTCTTCAACTCGGACCACTTCATTTTCCCGATGGCCCTGGAACCCTCCGCTTGGACAATATTGTCCCACCAGCATAGTGCTGAGTCAGTAAAGGAGTGGGTGGCAAACTTCACCTTCTGATCCTCACGGCACTCGCTGATCTCGAGTACCGCTTCCATCTCCCTTACCCATCGTTGAGCGGTTGCAGCAGTGCCATTTCCATCAAAAGTCGGGGGCTTGCACCTTTGAAATGCCCCGTAACTGCACCCCTTGGTCGTCGCCCCTACTACATCATCTCTCTCCTCGTCAGATATTACTATCTCAGGATCCGGTCGTTCCTCTTCTTCCTTGCTCTCCTTTTCAGTCGACCCTCTCCTGTCCTCTTTTTCCTTCCTTTCCTCGTTCCTTATAGCTCGAATAACATCGGTCACTACTGATGGCATAACTGCCTGTAGGACCTGGTGTACCTCATCAGCAATCGCCTCCCTAGCTGAGGCATTCAAACTAGCATTCTCTGTTTCTTCATTCCGGTCAGGAACCTCAGGGTTCACAGGAGCCGTCTCAGGAGCTTTAGTGCTGTTCCTTGTCGTACGTGGACGACCTCTACCTCTAGCAGCCTTAGAAGGTTTCTTCCCAGCCATTTTCCTATGCACTATAAGATTCAAACACTAAAATAGTCATTCAAGGAATAGCTCAGTTTATGTCAAGTATAGTAAGTCCCTAATTACAGTGGCTAGTTGTGATTAGCCACTTACTTTACTCTTCACACCCCAAGCACTTCCTATCCTGACTACATCAGCATCTAAATCTACTAAGAACACATAAATCACATAGCACACGCACATAACACTGATTAACTTTTAAGAAAAGCAATACCTGATGGCACATGGCTACTCGGGCTGACATCCCTCTTTCCGTCCCATTCTCAGTTTAAGTTAAGGTTCATTTTGAAAATTTACCCATTTTACTTAAACTTTTGCTCTGATACCAACTTGTAAGGCCCCGTTCCCAGGCACCTCACAGTTGGTCATTCACAGCATAAAACATACATAAAATAATTTTAAGCAGCGGAATTATTTAAACAAAACCATCCGTTCCTTTAAAACACTGTTGTTAAGCAATACATTCTAGTTTCTAAGTCACAAAATATTTAATTGAATGAATTACAAAACAACAGTATCGTTAAAACATAATGGATGTCAGTCTTGCCCGCCTAGTAGCCACCCCCGTGTGCCATCCTCAGCAACCTTTCACCTACCAACTGGAAAATACATAAAAGTCAGCGTTGTGAGTGAGTTCTAGTTTTGTATGTAAAATACTTTACTTTTTCATTTCAAACCAATCGTTATGCATATGTGATCACACATCGTACGTACACGTAGGTAATTTCATTATTATCTTCATCATTCGTTCATTAGTTTTCATTCGTGTACCATTCATCGTTCTCATTCACATTCGTACATACATTCTTTACATTCATTCATACGTTCTTTAACTTTCATTCGTCAAGCATGCAAAACTCTAAGGGTCACCTTTCTTCTCTGCCCTTATGGTTCCAACCCATGAGCCGACAAAGCATATCGTATCCGTCTGGTGCCCCTACGGCTCTCAGTCCATAGACCGACACCTGGTGCCCCTATGGCTCTCAGTCCATAGACCGACACCTGGTTGCCCCTATGGCTCTCTGTCCATAGACCGACAACCTGGTTGCCCCTATGGCTCTCTGTCCATAGACCGACAACCTCGTTGCCCCTATGGCTCTCCGTCCATAGACCGACAACGTCTCATCCGGGGTCACGTTAACCCCATGAGTGATCGTCACCACTCCTGCTGTAACAACTATCCCGTGACAGATCACAAAGACACTGCCCCGTTGTTCTTAAGGCAACTATGGCTCACTGTCCATAATCTACCATAAGGCTCGTATAGGCCCAGTTACTAGAACCAAGCACCATTTCCAAGACTTCATAACCATCAATTCCATCTCGTGCCCCTTAGACCATGCAAGACTTTTGTTCATTCATTTATGCATGTATTCATCATCATTCTTCTTTTCGTTCATTCGTTAATACATGCATTCATCGTCATGTTCCTCTTTCATTATCTTTCACTTTACGTTACATAATACTTCATTAGTTCATTCTCGTTATTCGTAAAGTTTCAGAAAGATAAGCATACACAATTACAAGGAACATACACACTCATCATACATTCATCATCATACATTCATCATCAGGCATCCATCATCATACATAGCATCATACCATACTTAACAATATTTATTGATAATATTGTTAACAATAATAATACACTGATAATAATATCTGTAACAATAAGGGTTAATCATAATCGTCATTACATGCATGAAACATCATCATTTATTAACCCTAGTCAACCCTGGTCAAAACCTCGAACTTCGGATTTATAGGAAATTTCTGTAAAATTCTAAGTATTCTGGGCGTTTTAGCCCTGTTGGGCGTATAAGCCCTCTGGGCGTATGAGCCCTGTTAGGCGTAAGAGCACTGTTGGACTTTTCATCTTATACTTAGAATTATCTGGTCATACGACCACACTGTTGGTCGTATGAGCACTATTGGTCGTACCATTCCCTAGACTTAGAAATATGTTCTGATCATACGACCACACTGTTGGTCGTATGACCACTAGTGGACTCATCATCATACTTAGAAAAATATCACTTGGTCATACGACCACACTATTGGTCGTATGAGTCCTATTGGACCAACACTTAGAAATATAACTTGGTCATACGACCACACTGTTGGTCGTATGAGTCCTGTTAGACTCATCAACACTTAGAAAATTATATCTCCTGGTCATACGACCACACTGTTGGTCGTATGAGTCCTAATGGGCTTTAACACTTAGAAAAATCCTGGTCATACGACCACACTGTTGGTCGTATGAGCACTGGTGGACTCATCAACTTGTGCTTATTTATTCTAAGTCCCAATTTCAGACATATTAGCAACCTGTTCATGTGTATAATTCATAGTCCAAGTCCCAAACATCATAATGCCTAGTTCTAAACATATACATATGATTCTAGGCATAAATCTAACATAAACATAAACATATATACATTCATTTCATACGGGTATCAACCCAAATTTTACAAAAACATACTTGCATGCATTTTCCAGCCCTAAAACATTTAAAAACCAGTAAAAGGGGTCTAGAAACTCACCTTAGTTGTTTCAAATCTTAAGACTCTTCACCCGAGCTCCTTTAATCGATTCTAACACCTGGAAACCTTCTAAACACATATTCGGAACACATAAAAACACAAATAAGCATTTTAACCGAGGCTAAGGTTAGCCAAAAACAACTCAAAACACTAATCCTTACCTAATTTCTCGAATTCTTCTTCTTGTTTCTTCAAGATCCGCAAGTTTCTCTGCTTTCTCTCTCTAAAAATCGAATGCAAGGAATTGTGCAGAGTGAAAATGGGCAGCCATGCCACCTTTTCACCAACTTTTGAGATTTTTATTCATTTTACACTTTTGGTCCTCCAACTTGGGGTTGACTTCCCTTTTCCTCCTTTTTTTCTCTCTCTTTATTCTTTTATTTCTTTTTGACAAGAATTACGGGTGTTACACAAACAATCAACCAAACATAAAATAATAAGTGCACAACCAAAGCCAACTATTTTGATCACACTTGCTTGCCATAACAAGTGTGTCAAGTGGTCATTCCTAGGGTAAAACATGACACATTGTTGAGTTGATGAACTCCCACTTGAACTTGCATCCAAATGCTTCAAGTATGCCTTTTGTGTTGTGATTCCATCATCATCTTTAGGCTTCTTCTTTGTGTTACAAAACAGCCCCAAAAATACATATTACATAGAAAAGTCCTAATACATTTTTCTAGTAAAATAAAGTGCAAGCTAATCTACTTATTACATACCAAATGAAATAAATAAATTACATAGCCTTTATTACATTCAAATGAATCACAACCACAAATAATCAATCACAAGGTCATGGCTAGGATTTGTGCACTTAAAACACATCCAAATATGTCCAATATATCGATTTTATGGCAACCCCTTTTTTAACCCAAGTTCTTGGCCAACATAAACCAAGAACTAGTGGGTTTTGTCCAACAAACAAACAATCTTATGATTTATATTTTTCAAGATCCTTACATGCATATAAAGTAACATCTTGAAAAACAAAGGGACATCCATTTAAAGAAATTTCCAGCCCACTTTTTAGAGAAAAAGGACCCGAAAATTTCATGTTTGAAGCATGTATCCATATAATCCGGCTCTAGATGCCATTGATGGGTTTTGTTGATGTTTATCAAAGATATATTAACCATTTAACATGTAAAACGCAGTGGAGTTTATGTAAAAAACGTGAGTTTATGCATCATATACATATGTTTAAGCAAAACCCAAAACAAGGATCATATTATATGGAAGAACATACTATCATAACATATACATACAACAACCACATATACTACCTCTAGAAACGTGGAGATGGAGGTTGGATGATGATGGTTGAATGTCTAAACTTCAAGCTAGAAGTCCTCAAGAGATGATACCCCAAGCTCTTGTACAAACACCCTTTGCTAGGACTTGCAACACCAACTTGAAAACCCCTCTTGAAGGTCGAAATTTCCAGCCAAGAAGAACTAGTTTCAAGGCTGAAAATTTGTATTTTTCAGCTCAAGAATCCGAAAATTAGAGAGAGATGAGAGGATTTGCTTTGCTTTGTGTGTGTGAGAGAATGGTGTGTTTGGAGAAGAGTGTTCTAATGAATGATCTTGCATGCATTCAACAACAAATGAGAATGGCTTAACCCACATGGGGCGGCTGAATTAAGGGTCCCACTAAGTGGGTTTCCCTCCCATTTGAAATGTTTTTAAAACTAACTCTTGCACTCCATTTTTATAAAATTAAAACCCTTGTAATTTTATAAAATCTAGCACACTTTTGTTTGATATTATTTAACTAACTTAAATAATAAAACAAACAATTTCTCAGGAACAAATTATCCATATAACAGTTCATTTTCAAAAGCAATGTTTTAGAAAACCCGGTTTCTATGTTTGTGCTTATATTTATTTGTTTGATCTTATCAACAAATAAATATTTATCGGTGTTTGTTTAGCTTGTTATTGGGTATGACCCGACTTGGATCATATCATACTAGCCACATCAATTTATGTATCTTGGGCAGATCAATTCCTTCATATATATACACCATACTTCATCCTTCTAAGGCGAGGTATAATAGGGTATTGATGCATGAACTATTCGAAACAAATTATGAGATGCTAAACGAATCTATCTGTGATACTATCAGAATGCCGACTAGGAGAGGCACTCGATTTAGAAGACGAGGAGCTACTAGGGGCCGTCGTGAGGAGGCCAGACAAACTGGTAACCAACCTACCCCACCAGCAACTCCTCGTAGGGAAATGCTAATCAAGAAAATGACGAGAGAATTGCTAACCTCGTAGCACAACAGATTGCTAACGCCATTCCGACCGTTATCGCTCAAATCAATGCTGATCAGAGTAACACTGATGGTAATGATGGGCCTGGGAATGACGAGGGCAACAACGAGGAAGCCAAGGCACTAAAGAACGGATGCTCCTACAAAACATTCATGGCATGTAAGCCCAAGGACTTCTACGGCACCGAGGGTGCTATAGAGACATACCGATGGATTGATGAAATGGAAGTTGTCTTGGACATCAGCGAGTGTAAGATGGATCATATGGTGATGTTCGCATCCCAATCACTTAAGGGATCGTCTCTAGAATGGTGGAAGTTGATTACTCAAACACGTGGAAGAAATGCTGCTAACCGAATGAGTTGGACCGAATTCAGAGAACTGATAACCAGCAAGTATTGCCCCATCAATCAACTCGAGAAACCAGAGTCAGAATTCCTAACCCTGGAAATGAAAGGTCCCAACTACACAGAGTACATCAATAGTTTCTTAGCCCTATCTCGACTGTTGCCCCATCTGGTGACACCCTAATTTAAAGGTGTAGCACGCTTCATCTGGGGGCTATACCCTAGAGTTAGGGGAATGGTCCGATCCTCCAAGCCTTTGAACCTGCAAGCCGTAGTTGACTTTACCAGCAGTTTGATTGATGACTTAGTTAGGGTTGGGTGGACTGAGTAAACTAGGGCTGATGAGAAGAAGAAGTCGGTTCGTGCGAAAAGAAAGTGGTTTGAAGTGAAAAGAGCGGTTGGAAGTAGTAGCGGGTCAGGTAGGAGGAGTTTTGAAGGTGCGAGGCGCGATGATCAGGGTAGCAAGGGTAGGATTCCATATGCCCAAGACACGTAGAATATTGATGCGGTTGGTACGTTATGATCCAAGTCGGGTTATACCCAATAATAAGCTTAGCAAACACCAATTAATATTTAATTGATGATATGATCATGCAATTAAATATTTACACCAGTTTAGAAAATGGGTTTTCTAAATAAGTTGCATATGAGATGGAACAACTTATTAGAATATTTTGTTCAATAATACTATTTGTAGTGTTATTTAAGTAAGTTAGATAACATCAAATAATAAAAGGAGTGTATAAGTTATACAATTAAAGGGTTAATTGTATAACTAATTAGATGACTAGTTTAAATAATGTGTGTTTAGTTTAAGGGGGGAAACCCTTTTGAAATAAGAAATTTCGTCCACCCCCCCTTAATATGGTTGGCTCGTTTGCTTTCTTGAAAACACACATCATAACTAGTCTTGCACTCATCAATACACTCCTCTCAATACATGCAAACTTGAAGAAAAAAAAACTCTCCTCTCTCTCTAAAAACCCTCACGACAGCAGCAGGGAAAAAGGGAGAGTTTTTTTGAGTTCTTTTGGTGTTTTATTCTCCCTAGCAAGAAGTGTTTGCTATAGAGCATGGGGTATACAAGCATGAGAGGACCTCCTTTGGTGCCTTGATCGGTTTCTTGGTCAAGAGCATCCTCCATTTTCGACCCTCTTGCTGCTGAAAGGTAGATTATGGCAGCTTCTTTATGGCTGTCCATAATGTGTTGTTTTTTATTTCATAGCTAGCATCATTCACATATATAAGATCCTTTTGTTCTTGGGTTTGTTTATAACTTATAACATCAAAATAAAACCTGAAATTTCAGTTTATAAACCATGTTATAATGTTCACTTCGGCTGCGTTTTCATAGTGTTTAAATGGTTAAATAATGTTCATGTTCTAACAAACCCAACATTGGTATCAGAGCCGGTTATGTGAATAGCTAGCTTGTTATGTCCTTTAAAAATTCATTTTATGGGACTTTAAAACCCTTTTAGGGGCTGCTATGTTCTTGTATTATGAATCCCCAAACTTTCAAAGTTATATCACACATGCTTGTGATTAAACTTTGAAAGACATGAATGTTGTATTGTTTGTTTGTTTGGACAAAAATAAAACCCGAAATATCAGTTTGTGTTGGACCCTAAAAGGATCATACAAGCCAATTCAAGAGGTGGATGGTTGTTCTGCTGGTTTCTCCCCAAGTCCAAGAAGAAATGCGCATGAAGAAGATCCTGCATAAGAAGAAAAATACAAGTGTCGGCTATCCGCATTTGTTAATGCGGATGACCAAGAACAAATGCTGACAAGCATTTGTTCATCCGCATGAACTAATGCGGACAGCCGATGAAATGCAGACAAGGCAGTTGCTCATCTGCATGAACTAATGCGGATGACGAGCAACAAATGCGGCCAAGTGTTTGCGCATCCGCATTAACTAATGCTGATGACCAAACACTATTGCGGCTAATAGAAGACCAATGCTGATGAAGAATTACTCATCCGCATTAGTCAATGCGGATGACAAAGAAACAAATGCTGATGAAGACTTAGACTAAGGGTAGTTTAGTTATTTTGTACAAGCTATGAGTCAGCCTATAAATAGAATAGAATCCTCGTATGTGAGGTGTGACTTTTGAGGGACTTTTGTAAGAATAGACAATCAGAATATACTTGGTCTCTCCCATGTTAGCTGTCTCGTTACTATAGCTTGCTAAACCCTAGCATTTACTCAGTAAACAGTTCATCTAATGAATACAAGATTGCATTTATGAGTATATCAAGTGTTCTATGATCATTGATTGCTTGATTCCGCCTTTCAATCATTGACTCAATCTTTATATTCGATCCATGTTGATTCACATCAACAGAGAATATCATTCTCAAACCCAGTCAATTGGTATCAGAGCTTTGGCTCTCGGTTACTACTCAGATCTGCTCAGATCTAGGTTTAACCTGATTGATCTGTTGATTGAGTTACTGTTTAGAGATTTCAAACATCTCTTCTCAGTATTCCAACTGAATATTCACTGATATACTCGACTGATACTGTTCACCCGAGGATCTTCGCTTCGAACAAACAGTACAGGTTGTAAAGTCACTAAAATTAGAAAATCAAAAGCTGAAAAGTACATATTCTCAGCAGATCCATTGTTACAGGACTAAGTTCAGACTTGTTGGACTATTCGGACTAATTAACCATAAAGTCAATTAAATCCAGATCTAAACAAGTTAAAACTAACAAGTAACTATGGAAAATCAGATTCATGAACAATATTACAGGTGTTGATCCTGATTATTGGATCTCAATATGCAAAGGCCCACACATTCAAGTAACACTATCTGCAGATCAGGCTGCACCGTACAAGACTTCAAGAATTCCTATTGAAGATCTTACTCTTGATGATGATGATTACAAGAAGATCAAGATTGACCTCAAAGCTTACTCCATACTTACTCAAGCACTTAAAATGGATGTGCTTAAAAGATTGGAAAAGTATGGCACTACAAAAGCTGTATGGGATGCACTGCAAATCATGTGTGAAGGAAGCAGTGAAGTGGCTGAAATCAACAAAGACAAGCTTGTGAACCAGTATGAGACATTTCATCACTCCAAAGGTGAGTCCATCTCTAAACAGTTGCATAGATTTATGCAGCTGGTGAATGATTTAGAAATCATGGGTGTAACTTACAAGTCAAAGGATTTAAACAAGAAGATGTTACATAGTCTTCCTGAAAATTGGAAACAAAATGTAACCATGTTGAAGAATACTCTAGATTTGGAAAGCACCACCCTGGATATCATGATAGCAAAGATAGAAGCTTTGGAACTGGATGAAAGAAGCAGAAATCTGGGAGGACCCAGAGTACTAGAAGCATACAAGTTTCCTACAGATAATCACTCTATGGAAACTGCCTTCATTACTGAGGAGGATGATTTTATCTCCTCAAGGGATCAATCTAAAACAATTGGATTCACTACAGCCCCACCATCCAACAGACCATCAACATCTTCCTCATCAACTTCAACAAATCAAGCATCAGGATTCTCTGCAACTCCTACTCCTGATGATTCAAAATCTGATCCAGCTTTGAAGCCTATTTGGATGGAAGACTTATAATGCATTTGTTGCCAGCTTTGAAGCCTATTTGGATGGAAGACTTACATCTGCACATCTGATCCAAGAAGATCTGGAAGAAATGGATCCAGATGATGTGGAGGAAATGGACTTGGAATGGCAAATGGCCATGATTGCTATGGGAGCAAAGAAGTTTTTCAGAAAATGGAAAAAGCTTCACCTTAATGAAAACACCAAGCTTGGATATGACAAATCAAAAGTGAAATGCTTCAATTGTGGCATGACTGGCCACTTCTCTAGAGAATGCAATGCTCCCTGAAGAAACTACAATGCTCAAAGGCCTTCTCAGAGTTAGTCATCATCACAACCATCTTCAAGCTTTCACTCCAACAGTCATCAACAACATCTTCATCATCTTCAACAATCACATCAGACTCAACCCCAACTGATCAATCAAGCTTATGGAAGCAATCAGTCATCAGAAAATGCTCTTGTTATCAGACAGGACGGAGTGTGTGACTAGAGTGTGTATGCTGAGGAAGTAAAGCCTCAATTTCAAAATCATGCACTCATGGCTCACATCAATGATGGACCTTCTCCCATGCCTACTGAGGTAAAATCTAACCTTTGTAATGATAAATGCATAAATGAACTGCAAGGGTATAGAGAACATAATCATAAACTGGCTGATAAAATTAAAGAAGAAAAGGTGAAATCAGAGATGCTTAAGGGAGAAATAAAAAGCTTTGAAATCAAAATTAAATCTCTCATCTCTGACATTGAGAAATTGCATGGTGAAAAGTACACTCTTGCAGCTAAGAATGAGCAACTGACTGAAAAATTAGCTCAATCTAAAACTGAACAAAATCTTACTGAACTGAAACTAGAAAAGTTTCAGCAGTCATCAGTAAAGCTGCAAGAGATGCTTGATTCTCAGAAGGATCCCAAAGACATGTCTGGTATTGGATACAACTGTTGTCCACCACCATACAATGACAACTACACTGTCATGCCTAATTCTATCATATTCAACAAGGAAAATGAACCTAATACTATTGAACCTAAAACAATAGTGAAACAAGTCACCAATCCTCAAAATAAACCTAGTGTTTATATTGAAACAAATTAGGACAAAATCAAGTTAGGTCACCCAGTTAAAATCAAGGAGTGTTCAGACAAGACAGTGGGTGTGATCTAAACAGATAGCCCAATCAAGGCTATTGTTCTTTTTGTGAAATTCATTCCTGTAATTTCCCAGGAAAAGAAAATAAAAACTAATAAGGTGAATCTACGTACTGAAAGTAGATCTGATAGTGAGATAAACTCTCCTAAAAATTCAAGCAAATCAGACATTGATTCACCATCCATCAAAAGAAAAGTCTCTCGAGTCATAAAAACTAAAACCAACTCAGACCCTCAAACTTCAAAATCAAAGCAAGGGGTTGGCTTTGATATTTTCAACAAGGAACATGTGAATCAATTTGAAAGAGAGCTTAGGCAAAAATCAAGAAAGAATGATCAGCCTTAGAAAAGCAAAATCAGTAGTATTGTGAAACAAACTACCAACAAGGTTGATCAGGCTTTGTCATCAAAACCATGGAATGAATATAATTCCAAATCTGCCAAAGCTACAAAATCCGCAACACCATGATCTGTAGCTAGAAACAAACACATGTATTGTGATGTGTGTGAGAGGTCAAATCACAGAACAGATAAATGCTTTTACAATCAATATTGTTCAATCTGTGATATGACCAATCACTCCACCAAGAACTGTTATCTCAACAAATACTGTTCTGTCTGCAACATGACAAATCACAATACATCTGATTGTTTCTTTAAACAAAAGGGATTGAGAATACCTCAGAACAAGCCCATATCTCCAATCATGTCTGAGAAACATAAGATCAGTGGTCGTCATCATCACAGAGTCTTTAAGTCTGATGATGATGTGAAAAATCCGAGAACTTCAAACAGAATCAAAAAGAAATAAAAATCAAGTAGTCAAACAAACTAATGACTCTTCAGTTGAAGTGATAAACCATTCAAGTTTCAGAAACAAATCAAGCATGATTCCATCACCAAAGCCCCAGTTTAGAGGAAAATACCAACAGGTTACTATCATGGATAGAAACGGTAAGCCCAAGTCCATCATGGCTTGGGTTTCACAGTCTAATTAGTTCTTTCTGTGCTTGTAGAGTCATTCATACAGGTCCAACAGTTTATGGTATGTGGACAGTGGATGCTCCCGACACATGACTGGAGATCGTTCCCTCCTTCATGATTTTCAGCACATTCAAGGAACTACTATGGCATTTGGAGGAGATTCATAAGGTGGTAGAATTACAGGTGAAGGATCTGTGACAAGTGGAATGCTGAGCTTTGACAGAGTGAACTACTGCGAACAACTGAACTTCAATCTTCTCAGCGTGTCTCAGATCTATGATAAGAAATATTCCACTCACTTTGCTGACACTCATTGCTACATTCTGAGACCAGGATTTCAAATTCCTGAAGAATGGGTTGTCTTGAAAACACCGAGGAAAAATAACACCTATGTCATTAACCTCAATTCTGCATCACCAAAAGAAGAAACATGTCTTCTATCAAAAGCATCTTTTGATGAATCACAACTTTGGCACAGATAATTGGGACACACAAATTTCAAAAACATGAACAGACTGGTCAAAGGAAATCATGTTATTGGTTTACCTCAAAAGGAATTCTATTTCATTGACCACTGTTCAGCTTGTCTCTAAAGAAAACAACACAAGTCGTCTCACAAGCTAAAGTTGGTGAACACCAACAATTCTCCGTTGAAACTACTTCATATGGATCTTTTTGGTCCAACTCATGTTATGAGTATGGGAAAGAAGTAATATTGTTTGGTGATCATAGATGACTTTTCTAGATTCACATGGGTCTTCTTCCTATTTCATAAAAATGAAGCGACCCAATTAATAAAAGATTTTATCACCAAAATTGAAAATCAAATTGATCTTAACGTCAAAACATCAGGAGTGATAATGGGACAGAATTTAAAAATGAAGATATGAGTTCATTTTGTAAAACCAAAGGTATAGCTCATCAATTTAGTGCAGCTAGGACTCCTCAACAAAATGGAGTAGCTGAAAGAAGAAATCGAACACTAATTGAAGCAGCACGTACTATGCTAGCTGATGCTAAACTGCCAATCACCTTTTGGGCAGAAGCAGTTATCACATCATGCTTTGTACAAAATAGAACTTTGATCGTCAAAGATAGTAATAAGACACCATATGAACTAATTTTTCAAAGAAACCATTCATTGGATTTTTCAAGTCATTTGGCTGTCCTGTATCAATATTAAACAACCGTGATCATTTGGGAAAGTTTTCATCCAATCTGATGAAGGATTCTTTGTAGGTTATTCTTCTGTTTCAAAGGCTTACAGAGTGTTTAATCCTAGATTAAACATTATTGATTAATCAACAAATGTTCAATTCAAGGAACATTCATTTCCCAAATCAACTAATGGTCCTGATTGGTTGTTTGATATTGACTCATTTACTAAATCTTTTGACCAATTTCACATGTCTAATGCAGGAAACCTACAATCAGCTGTACCTTCATCATTAGTAGAAAGAAGGAGTGACTTTCCAATGATTCCTCCAACATCTACAGAGCAACTTGATGAAGATGTTCCACTACAAGCTGATCCTATCAGACACACTGTTCAACATCAAAGTGCTTCAATTGAGGATGGTCCCAGTACAATACCCTCTCCATCAGAGATGCCTTTTATTAAAGTCAAAAACCAAGAAGAAGTTAGAACTCAAACTCATGTCATCTCTCTGGTTTACACTGAAAGAACTTCAAATGATGGGAGTAATCAAATCCCTGAAGACACTGAAGCAGGAACTGGAACAAATTTTCATTACTTTCATAGCTCCCCAACAGTACAAGAAGAAGTTGCCTCGCCCCAAGATGAACTGAATGTCTCCAATCTTGATGTAACCATTGCTGGTGACTCAATTCCAACCACAAGAATACACAAAGATCATCCAGTTGATAACATCATTGGTGAACTAAATGAACGGGTGACAAAGAGCAAGTCAAGCATAGCCAACATCTACTTGTTCTCATGCTTTCTGTGTCAAATAGTACCTAAAAATATCAAAGAGGCTCTTCAAGACAACAGTTGGATTGAAGCAATGCAGGAAGAGTTGTTACAATTCATGAAACAAGAAGTATGGCAGCTGGTAGATCTTCCCGAAGGACAATACCCTATCGGTACTAGGTGGCTATACAGAAAAAAAACAGATGATAGGGGAATTGTCATTAGAAATAAAGCAAGACTAGTAGCTCAGGGATACACACAAGAAGAAGAAATTGATTATGATGAAGTATTTGCCAATGTAGCCAGACTAGAAGCCATAAGAATCTTTCTTGCATATTCAGCATCCATGAAATTCACTGTTTATCAAATGGATGTGAAATGTGCTTTTCTGTATGGAAAGATTGCTGAAGAGGTCTATGTGAGTCAACCTCCTGGATTTGAAGACCCAGATTTTCCCCACAGGGTATACAAGCTAGACAAAGCCTTGTATGGTCTTCATCAAGCTCCAAATATGTGGTACGAGACACTTTCATCGTTTCTTCTTGACAACGGTTATGAAAGAGGAAAGATTGATCAGACCCTCTTCAGAAAAAGAAAAGGAAAAGACATGTTGCTTGTACAGATATATGTGGATGATATCATTTTTGGCTGAACAAACAAGACTCTATGTAAAGACTTTGAAAATCTCATGCATTCAAAATTCCAAATGAGTGCTATGGGAGAACTCACTTTCTTTCTGGGAGTACAAGTCCAATGGACAGCAGACGGAATCTTCATCAATCAATCAAAATATATGGAAACAATGCTGAAGAAATTTAAGTTTGCTGACTGTCAGTCCATCAGAACTCCTGGGGATACTAAAGTGAAGATTGGACCTGATCCTGAAGGCAAATCAGTGGATCAGACACACTATCGTTCCATGATAGGTTCACTAATATATCTAACAGTCAGTAGGCCTGACATTATGTTTGGTGTTTGTGTGTGTGCCAGATATCAAGCAGATTCCAAGGAATCTCATGTCAATGCAGTCAAGAGGATATTCAGATATCTTAAGGGCAAGCCTGCTCTTGGACTATGGTATCCAAAGGAAGGAGATTTCAATCTCTATGCATACACTGATAGTGATTATGGGGGATGTAACTTCAACAGGAAATCCACTTTTGGCGGTTGTCAATTTCTTGGTCCAAGAGTGGTATCCTGACAGTGCAAAAAGCAAACCAATGTTTCTGTCTCAATAGCAGAAGCTGAGCATATAGCAGCATCTGCATGCTGTTCTCAAGTTCTCTGGATTCAAAACCAGATGCTTGATTATAGGTTTAACTTTCTGCAAACTCCAATTTACATTGACAACACAGCAGCAGTGTTTACTACAAATAATCAAGTTCCACACTGAAAAACAAACATATTGAAATTAGATATCACTTTTTGAGAGATTGTGCTGAAAAAGGATTAATCAAATTAATGCAAGTTCACACTGATAATCAATTAGCTGATTTATTCACTGAGGCATTTGATCCAACCAGATTAGAATTCTTAGTTCAATCAATTGGCATGATTAATCTTGAGTAAAATGAAAACAAACAAAAACATTCAAATATTTCAAAAAATTATCAAAAAGAAATCAAAAGAAGTATATAGTTTATCTAAGGGAAATGATATAATTACAGTCGTTATATCATTCACTATGCTCATTTATAAGACTTAAATGACTGACATGACTTATCTGATATGTTGGTAGGCTCAACTTGGAAAAGAAACCACATGCAGCGATAAATTAAAGCTTATATTCAACTGTGATGCTGTCATCTCATAGTATATGTAAGTTTTGACTTATCCAAATGTGTGTGTGTGTAGCAACCTAAACACCCCAGGTAATGATGACTTATGAATCTCTTTTACTCATATCAGTTCCTCCTTTGTTTTGCTAAGCAAAGATCTGGAGAAACAAGCACATAGTGCTGATGTCATGATCCATCAAGATTCCTAATGAGGATCACATCCAACTTGGATGAAACAAACAGAATAAAAATCATTCAAAATGAATGAAACAAAAGAATCCTAAGAGATCACCTTGCAAAGTGAAGTGAAAAGAATCCTAATGTGGATCAAAAGTGATAAAAGGATCAAAAATAAAAGAATCCCAATGAGGATCAAGTAATATGAGACTTCTAATTTTAAGTATCCTGGTCAAGTAAGATGTTGAAAGTTCTACCATACATTGCATACAGATGGTTGACCTTGCCATGCTTTTGAGTGTGAGGTACATGTTGAATACCCAATCAACTCAAAAACATGATAAAATCATTTGCATCAGAATATTAACCAAGTATGAGTTTAAGAGGACAAACATACCTGCAATCAATATGTTCATGACCATGTCTGTTTTACTAACAATTGCTTGCACTTGTGAAAGGTAAGATTGATATGATCCCAAAGAAAGATATAACTCAACTTCTTGTATAGTGAAGAAAGAAAAAATCACAAAAAGATTTTCCTATCAAAATTAAATCCTTAAAAGTTTCTATCTATTATGGATATAAACTTTAGGGGGAGTAATTTAAAATTTTGATCATTTTTGTATAGGTGCTTCCTTTCATAAAAAAATTAGAAAAACCAATAACAATTTGCAAAATCAGAAAATCTATCTGTGTTGTTGCAGAAGTTATACCATAGTATCTCAGTTCTTGAAGACACCTTGATGCACAAAAGTCCAAGATCAGTCAACAATGGGAAACTTGATTCACCATTGATGAACAAGTCAATCCAAGCAAGAATTGATATCCTAAAAATCAGTCAACACTTCATAAGAATCAAGCAACAGACACATCTTCATAAAGGCAAAGATATTGCTTAATAAAGCATCAGAGAAAATTCATCCAAAACCAACCAAAGCAAAAACATTAAGTTCAAAACTTAATGCAGGTAAGAGTATTGGTTAATGCGGGTGAAGGTAACCCAAGCATTGACCAATGTGGGTAATGGTTTTGTGAAATGAAACATAAGTGAAAAAATAATGCGGACAAAAGCACTCTACCACATTTGTCTCACCACCAAGTTTTAAGTACGCAAAACTAATGCGGACAAAACTTATGTTCATCCGCATTTGTTTTCCTCAACCGTATTTCCTTTGAAAACATGAAATCAATACTTAAACTTGGGTGTAAGCTAGTGTCATCATAAAATAATATGTGTTCATACTCTTGTCACTTAGCACAAGTTGAAGAAATGCGGACAGAGTTTTACTCTATCGTATTTGAAGAAAGTTGAAGTATTTGTTCATCCGCATTTGCTACAGTGAACAAATGCTGACAAGTATTTGTTCATCCGCATTTGCTACAGTGAACAAATGCTGACAAGTATTTGTTCATCCGCATTTGCTACAGTGAACAAATGCTGACAAGTATTTGTTCTTCCGCATTTGCTACAGTGAACAAATGCTGACAAGTATTTGTTCTTCCGCATTTGCTACAGTAAACAAATGCTGACCAGTATTTATTCTTCCGCATTTGCAACAGTACACAAATACTGATGAACATCTCTTCAACCGCATTTGCTACAGTGACAAAACTTATGTTCATCCGCATTTGTTTTCCTCAACCGCATTTCCTTTGAAAAGATGAAATCAATACTTAAACTTGGGTGTAAGCTAGTGTCATCATAAAATAATATGTGCTCATACTCTTGTCACTTAGCACAAATTGAAGAAATGCGGACAGAGTTTTACTCTACTGCATTTGAAGAAAGTTGAAGTATTTGTTCATCCGCATTTGCTGCAGTGAACAAATGTTCATCCGTGTTTGCTACAGTGAACAAATGCTGACAAGTATTTGTTCATCTGCCTTTGCTACAGTGAACAAATGCTGACAAGTATTTGTTCTTCTGTATTTGCTACAGTGAACAAATGCTGACAAGTATTTGTTCTTCCGCATTTGCTACAGTGAACAAATGCTGACCAGTATTTGTTCTTCCGCATTTGCAACAGTACATAAATACTGATGAACATCTCTTCAACCGCATTTGCTACAGTAATTTTAAAACTTGGGCGCATTTGTTTTAAAACTTATCAAATTTTGAAATCCACATTAAATTGATTATATAAACCAAAATCAAAGGGTCATTTAATACTTTTCAAAATTAAGAGACTTAAAAGTGCAACGAGCGCCATTAAAGTTACTATTCATCTTCACCATCTTCTTCATCTTCAAACCTGTGTTCTAAGTTTGATTCATCACCATTTACTCATCTTCGATTCACTACAACAGTATTATCGAGGAAAAGGTGAAAATCCAAAATGTTCATAACCCTAACTGTCGAACATTCACTTGAATGATGAACTTAGTAACCTAGGTCAAGAAAGAAGCATGCAAAATCAAACAAGTGTTCAATAACCATTGACAATTTCGACTGAAAGACACATGTTAATCATGAAGAAATCAACAAACAAAGGATTTTCCTCATTTCCTTTCGTCGTATGAACAGGGCATATCAAAACTAAAATTTTGAAATAAAACGACAGTTCAATGGTTAAAATGAGTTAAAATTGAGAGAGGATAATCAATACAATCATGAATAACTCATTAAAATAAACATGCATCTCTATATTAGATTAGGTCAAATGTATATGAAACAGTATACATGAACACTCAATTTTGACCAAGAAAAGTCAAACTATGATAAACTTAGTCTGATTTATGATAAACCTTCTGATATACAATATTCATTATTCTAATTCATATGTCTTGAATGCAGGGTACAATGGCTAACCTCAAATGGAGCAAGCTCCATAATGTCAGTGGTTTTCTTGACCCTGATGTTCCTGAGGCTGATGGACTAAGAGACATGATCAGATTCCTTCTGACAACAAGAGTTTCCTATGCTATGATAGTCAGACCTATCATCTATGAGACCCTCATTAGGTCATTCTGGGGAACAACTGAAGTAGTTGAAGTCAATGGTGTGAAAACTCTGACTGGAAGAATCTCTGATGATCATTCTCTATCCATTACTGAGCAAACGGTGAGACAGTGTCTACAGTTTGGAGATGATGCAGACTCCCCTATAGAACTTGAAGATGATGAGATCATGACCTTCTTTGCCAACATTAGCTATGAGGGTGGATATGAAGGGAAGTAGATTGTGAAAGGGTTGGTAGATCTGCAATGGAGATTTCTGATACACATGTAGCAACATTGCTTATCTAAGAGGAAGACTGGATGGAATGATATCCCAGTGACAACCTCCTCTGCTATTTGTGCTTTATGCACCAATCGTCCATTCAACATGTCTGCCTACATATTCAATGGATTGATCTCTAATGTACAAGAGGGTAGAAGACATATGTTTTTGATGTACCCAAGATTTATCCAGTGCTTCATTAATGAAGCTTTTCCAGATCTTGCACCAGTAGGACCAGTGATGGACATCCCTCACTATTATGCCAAGTCCTACAGGTACATTACAAAGAAAGATCCTAGGAACTTCTACAGTGGTACTTTCTTCCCTCTGTTGCCATGGATGTTGCAACAGATCAATCAAGGAGGAGTACAAGAACTAGAGGTTCCTGATGATGAGCCTGCTCATGAAGAAGATCAAGCTGCTAGTTCTGAGGATAGATAGAGGCCAGTGTCACCACATGGTGATGTAGGTGGTGATCTTCACACTGGACCCTCTGTGCATGAAGCTGATGTATTCTCACCATTTATGCCTTCACCATTACCATCACCCCAAAGATCACCAATCCCTTCTCAACAACCTCAACCTATCATCTCACCCCATACATCACCTATACACTCACCAATCCATCACCCTATCCAATCTCCCATTCACCATACACCTATCCCATCACCATCCTCAGCTGAACCTCAAGAGTTTGGTGACTCTGCCAGCTCTTCTGAGGAATCCAAATCATCATCTGATGAGGAGGATCATACCACCAGGATGCCTGTAAGGCAAGTTGTATCAGAAGCTGCTCCTTCTGAGAGCTTTGCTGAATCAGAGATCAACAAACCTAATGAAAAAGATGAGATGATCTCCGAGCTTCTGAAGAAAATATCAAAGATGGACAATCTCCTGAAAAGAAGATCTGGTATCATTCAAGACAGACTTCTAGAGATGGATGAAAAAGAAAGAGAGATGAAAGAAATGAAGAACAAGCATGAGGAGGAGATGAAAGAAATAGGAAAGGAGATTGAGATGTTAAAAGAGGCTCTTCAGCAATCAAAGGATGAAATTAGTGGTCATGTGGACACCCTAAACATCCAAACAATAGTCATGGAAGATCAAGAATAGGTTATTGAAGAAGAGTCCAATATGACATGACCTTGAAAGGGAGGTGGAAGGTCTCAATAAGAGAGTCTCTAAGCTGGAAATGCTTGTCAAAATAAAGCAAGAGGCTGAGAAAGAAAAAGAAGATGAAGGTGATAAGGAAGAAAAGAGAATGAGAGGGAATGGCAAAGATGATAGTGATAAAGAATCATCTGGAGACAGTGGTGATGACTCCCCTCCAGCCAAAAAGATGAAGTTCACTGAGGAGGAGGCAGAAACTAGTGGTTCTAAACCTGGTGAATCACTGCCTGAATCATCTAGCTTGGAGATGATTGTTTACACAAATCAGCCTGAAGAAGTCCACACTAAAGAGACTGAGTTCAGTGACATGATGAAAGACCTAGACGTGTTCTCTGCTGAAGAATATGTCACTGATGATGAATTCTGGGACTTTATTATGAATCAAAGTACAGATACTAAGCCTTTTGTTGTCATACCTCAATCTTCAGTGCCAATCAAAAAGGAATTAAGTATGCAACTGGTTCCTGCTGTGTCACTTATCAATGAGCAAAAGGAGACGATCAGAAAGCTATGTGAACAGCAAATACAAGAAGAAGAAACAGCGGCTGCAGCTGTACATAATCCTGAAAAGGAACAACCTGAAGAACCACCAAAAGAAGCTGAAATGGCTGAACCCTCTTCTGGCCCAAGCATGCAAACATATTCCAGAAGGAGGAGTTATCTCACTGAAAAGGCTAAGGGGAAAAGGCCAATAGTAGAAGAAGAACCTATGAAGAAAAAGCAGAAAGATGACCTAAGGAGTCTAGCTACCATTGCTGGATTCTTGGAGGAACATGAACAAGCCGAGGCCTTAATGAAAAAGAGGGCTGAGGTAATTGATCTAAAAGAAGGAGAAATTCCAGGTGGATACATGGTTGATGAACCAGTGATCAGTAAAATCCCTGTGAAAGAAGAACCTTCTGTCTATGATATGACTGAAAAGAACAAGTCTGATGATCTCATGAGAAAAGCTGTATTTCTGATTGATCATGGATATGACCTTGATGAAGTCTTCGGGATGACATATGAAGGGATGCTAGCAGAAGAAGAAAAGCTAAACAAGCTGCTAGATCTAACTTTTGTTACAGAGTATGAGAAAACTCTATCTCCCAAAGCTTCTGAGGTCAAGGCAACAAAAGACAAATCAGCTTCTCCTCCTCAACCTATGTATCCTGATCCCTACAGCATGATAGAAAAGGAGATGAAGGATTATCTGTCTGCTCAAGGATTCACTAAAAGAAAACTAGGGAACATGAAAACCAATTCCCTAAGGGCTGCTGTCCTTAGGATGATACTTGAAAAGAAAGAAAGGTTGAAAAAGATGGAGGAGGAGATCATCAGAACCCAACCAAGAACCAGAGTTTCAGCTCAAGATATGAGCCTCACTTAGGGAGATCATGATTCCCTGGCACCTATTCTCCACAGATACCCAGAGTGGTTTGCTGAGCCTTCATAACTAGAACTACATAAAGGACTCACAACTGCTGAAATGATAAAGGGTGTGTCTACTCCAAAAGGCAAGACAGATCAGAAAATTATTGCCTGGAAGTATGACAGTGATTGGAATATGTTCATGGTGAAGAGAATATCTAGATTAGTCCAATTCTTCACAGAGTACTCTGCTCTGGTGAATTCTCTAATGATCCATGATCTAAAGGAACTAGCCAATCTAAGACTGATAAATCACAAGGCTATGTTCAGGGTATATGAGTTTGAGGACATTCTAAGGATGTTCAAGTGAACTGACAACTTCAAATCATTGAAGACTATCTTCATGAGGAAGGATAGATCATTTGTCAATCCCCTTGATAAAAAGAAAAGGAAACCAGCAGAAGAAGTGGTATTCCCTGAGCTTAGGGTAAAGCCCACTAAATCATTGAAGAGAAAGATGGTTGCTGGTACTCACACTTCTGTGCCTATCTCTAATGTTTATTATGATGTGAAAACATATGAGTTGGTGATTGAAAGGAAGTGGGGAGGAAAAGAAGGAGCTGAAATTAGACTATTTAGTAGATATGAGATGAGACTACTAGATGAATCATATATCCACTACATCTATACAAGGAACTTCAGGGAGATCAGAAATAAGCTTGGTGAAGCTGATATGTACTTCTTTCTAAAGTGTATCAAACTCCTGAAGATGGTCTATGATAGAATCAAGAAGAAGAGAGAACAAAGGAGGAAGAAGAAGACTCCTTTGCAGTTTGGAAACATTGTGAAATTGGAGGTAGATGCTGATGGATCTTTACTGATCCATTGAGATAGGCTGTCAACTGTGTCATTCTGGGAGCCTGTCTCATTGAAGAAGCTGCCCACTGAAGCCATCCATACTATGAGCCAAATGAAGATACATGTACTAAGTAGAGAAAAGCTGGATGATGCAAGACAGTTCTCTAATATGATCAAAGCCATACTGGATCCTTCTTACATAGACCCAGCTCCTTTGTCATCTCCTCCTACTGTACAAGACCCAGCAAAATCTTCACAACCTGATCCACCCTCAAACCCTTGAAGTACTTAGGCTATATAATCCTTAGGGGGATTATTGTTGGACCCTGAAAGGATCATACAAGCCAATTCAAGAGGTGGATGGTTGTTCTGCTGGTTTCTCCCCAAGTCCAATAAGAAATGCGCATGAAGAAGATCCTGCATAAGAAGGAAAATACAAGTGTCGGCTATCCGCATTTGTTAATGCGGATGACCAAGAACAAATGCTGACAAGCATTTTTTCATCCACATGAACTAATGCGGACAGCCGATGAAATGTAAACAAGGCAGTTGTTCATCTGCATGAACTAATGCGGATGACGAGCAACAAATGTGGCCAAGTGTTTGCTCATCCGCATTAACTATTGCTGATGACCAAACACTAATGCGGCTAATAGAAGACCAATGCTGATGAAGAATTACTCATCCGCATTAGTCAATGCGGATGACAAAGAAACAAATGCTGATGAAGACTTAGACTAAGGGTAGTTTAGTCATTTTGTACAAGCTACGAGTCAGCCTATAAATAGAATAGAATCCTCGTATGTGAGGTGTGGCTTTTGAGGGACTTTTGTAAGAATTGACAATCAGAATATACTTGGTCTCTCCTATGTTAGCTGTCTCGTTACTATAGCTTGCTAAACCCTAGCATTTACTCTGTAAACAGTTCATCTAATGAATACAAGATTGCGTTTATGAGTATATCAAGTGTTCTATGATCATTGATTGCTTGATTCCGCCTTTCAATCATTGATTCAATCTTCATATTCGATCCTTGTTGATTCACATCAACAGAGAATATCATTCTCAAACCCAGTCAATTGGTATCAGAGCTTTGGCTCTCGGTTACTACTCAGATCTGCTCAGATCTAGGTTTAACCCGATTGATCTGTTGATTGAGTTACTGTTTAGAGATTTCAAACATCTCTTCTCAGTATTCCAACTGAATATTCACTGATATGCTCGACTGATACTGTTTACCGGAAGATCTTCGCTTCGAACAAACAGTACAGGTTGCAAAGTCACTAAAATCAGAAAATCAAAAGCTGAAAAGTACATATTCTCAGCAGATCTATTGTTACAGGACTAAGTTCAGACTTATTGGACTATTCGGACTAATTAACCATAAAATCAATTAAATCCAGATCTAAACAAGTTAAAACTAACAAGTAACTATGGATTCACATAAGTATTCTGAACTTGGGCATGCCTCAAAACCACCCATGCTCAAACATAAATCTAAATTTAAACAAAGGAAAATCAGATTCATGAACTATATTACAGGTGTTGATCCTGATTATTGGATCTCAATATGTAAAGGCCCACACATTCAAGTAACACTATCTGTAGATCAGGCTGCACTGTACAAGACTTCAAGAATTCCTATTGAAGATCTTACTCTTGATGATGATGATTACAAGAAGATCAAGATTGACCTCAAAGCTTACTCCATACTTAATCAAGCACTTAAAATGGATGTGCTTAAAAGATTGGAAAAGTATGGCACTATAAAAGCTGTATGGGATGCAATGCAAATCATGTGTGAAGGAAGCAGTGAAGTGGCTGATATCAACAAAGACAAGCTTATGAACCAGTATGAGACATTTCATCACTCCAAAGGGGAGTCCATCTCTAAACAGTTGCATAGATTTGTGCAGCTGGTGAATGATTTAGAGATCATGGGTGTAACTTACAAGTCAAAGGATTTAAACAAGAAGATGTTACATAGTCTTCCTGAAATTGGAAACAAAATGTAACCATGCTGAAGAATACTCTAGATTTGGAAAGCACCACCCTGGATATCATGATAGCAAAGATAGAAGCTTTGGAACTGGATGAAAGAAGCAGAAATCTGGGAGGACGCAGAGTACTTGAAGCATACAAGTTTCCTACAGATAATCACTCTATGGAAACTGCCTTCATTACTGAGGAGGATGATTTTATCTCCTCAAGGGATCAATCTAAAACAACTGGATTCACTACAGCCCCACCATCCAACAGACCATCAACATCTTCCTCATCAACTTCAACAAATCAAGCATCAGGATTCTCTGCAACTCCTACTCCTGATGATTTAAAATCTGAAGAACAAAAGGCAACTTATAATGCATTTGTTGCCAGCTTTGAAGCCTATTTGGGTGGAAGACTTACATCTGCACATCTGATCCAAGAAGATCTGGAAGAAGTGGATCCAGATGATGTGGAGGAAATGGACTTGCAATGGCAAATGGCCATGATTGCTATGGGAGCAAAGAAGTTTTTCAGAAAAGGGAAAAAGCTTCACCTTAATGAAAACACCAAGCTTGGATATGACAAATCAAAAGTGAAATGCTTCAATTGTGGCATGACTGGACACTTCTCTAGAGAATGCAATGCTCCAAGAAGAAACTACAATGCTCAAAGGCCTTCTCAGATTCAGTCATCATCACAACCATCTTCAAGCTTTCACTCCAACAGTCATCAACAACATCTTCATCATCATCAACAATCACATCAGACTCAACCCCAACATCTTCATCATCATTAACTAATGCTGATGACCAAACACTAATGCGGCTAATAGAAGACCAATGCTGATGAAGAATTACTCATCCCCATTAGTCAATGCGGATGACAAAGAAACAAATGCTGATGAAGACTTAGACTAAGGGTAGTTTAGTCATTTTGTACAAGCTATGAGTCAGCCTATAAATAGAATAGAATCCTTGTATGTGAGGTGTGACTTTTGAGGGACTTTTGTAAGAATAGACAATCAGAATATACTTGGTCTTTCCCATGTTAGTTGTCTCGTTACTGTAGCTTGCTAAACCCTAGCATTTACTCTGTAACAGTTCATCTAATGAATACAAGATTGCATTTATGAGTATATCAAGTGTTCTATGATCACTGATTGCTTGATTCCGCCTTTCAATCATTGACTCAATCTTCATATTCGATCCTTGTTGATTCACATCAACAGGGAATATCATTCTCAAACCCAGTCAGTTTATGTTGGCTGAAATTCCGTGGTTTTAGTTGGGATTCATTGTTACTTTGGATGATATGATCTTGTTTATTATGGTGCATAACCTAGCCTTGACCTTGTGTTATTTGGATGAATAATATGTTTTGGTTGATTTCATTTTTCATGGGTTGTAATAATTATTCTTTTGTGCTTGTATTTGGGTGTAATTTATTTATTCATTCATTTATTAAGTGTGTTTTCTTTATTTGAAAATTTGTATTAGGATATAAATTTTATAAATGAAGATGCACAAGATGGAAGCACAAAAGGAAGACACAAAGAGAAGGACATGAAGCATATGGATGCAAGTTCAAGTAGGGGTCTTTGGAGATCTCATCTTTGTGTTGTATTCAACCCTTAGGAAAGACCAAATGACAACACTTGTGATGGCAAACAAGTGTTGTCAGCATAGTGGCTATGGTTATGCACATGTGGTTGTTTAGTATATGCTTGTTTGTTTATTCCTTTTTGGTTGATTGTTTGATATGTGAATATGCTTAACAATCTTAATAAATGATCATAACAAGCTGAATTTTCATGGTCCTTAATCATTAAAAGATAATAAAAAGTTATTATGTAAGGCCCCGTTCCCGGGCACCTTACGGTTGGTCCTTCATCACACATAAACATTTTAAAACGTACACTTACTTTGCAGCGGAATTTAAAATTTCATTAATAATTGAAACATGTCATTTCATAACTTTACAACATTCATTTTCTTCTCAAAATACAATGACATGTGAAAATATGGATGCCAGCCTCAACAACTGAGTAGTTGCCCTGTGCCATCCTCAGCAACATACCTGCCAACTGGAAACACATCAAAGTCAGCGTTGCTGAGTGAGTTCTAGTTTTATATGAAAACATACTTTTCTTTCGTTAAAACCGTTCTTTACTTCTTTCAAGAACATACTATACGTTCGTATATGAAGACACATCATACGTACATACACATAGATAATATCATTATTATCTTCTTTTATCGTTCATTCTTTATCTTTAACTTTCATTCGTTCTCTGTCTGTCATTCGTTCTTTATCTCTCTTTAACTTTCATTCATTCTCTATCTTTTGCTTCTATCGAGATCCGGTCACACTTTACCCTCTTCATGGCACACAGCCATGATTACTGAGGTCAAGTGACAGGGATCCCGTTTCATACGTCATCATTATGTTCCTCCCGTTCCTTACTTTCATTCGTTCACTCTTTATCTTTCATTACGTTCATTTTCTTTCGTTCGTTTCGTACATCATACATACATACAGATAATAACTGTTATTATTATCTTCGTCATCATTCGTTCATTCATTCATTTCTTTACTCTTTACTTTTCATTACTCATCCGAGTCTGTTGCAACACGAAGTTGCTCACCTCACTATCTCATCTCGTGTAATTCGCACCAATAGAGTTGTCACTAAGACCACCTCTCCCTGTGTGTGAAACTCTTGGGGTTTAGCCAACATCACACGCCGTCTCATGGGTTAGCCCAATATCGCACGCTATATAATCCACATGAGGTAGGCCAAAATCACACGCTACATAGCACACAGTAATTACCACATCGCACGTATTGGAGCAGCTACCAAAACTGAACTCCCACTGTGTCTATGTCCCCTTATGAGTTACACCGTAGATATCGCACTAATCGCACCAACGGAGAGGTCACCTAGACCGTGTCCCTCTGTGTGTGTAAGGGCACTCGGGGTTTAGCCAACATCGCACGCCATCTCATGGGTTAGCCTAACATCGCACGCTACATAATCCACATGAGGTAGGCCAAAATCGCACGCTACATAGCACACAGTAAATACCACATCGCACGTATCGGAGCAGTCACCAAAACTGAACTCCCACTGTGTCTATGTCCCCTTATGAGTTAGCCAAGATCACACGCTATAATACACACACCGTTGAGCTAACAACTCTCAATGAGCCGTGAACCTCCTTCCCTTTTGCTTGCAAGCCAATCTTACTCTCGTTCATCTGGATCCTGTCTCCCGCAATACCGGAGTACGCGACAAGGACCTCTTTCGAGTTTGTTGCGACGCAGAGTCGCTCACCTCATACACTTACTTGCAAGCCTTTCATTCATTCATTATTTCATGTGTTCGTTTATTCATTCATTAATGCATGCATTCATTCATTACGTTCCTCTTTCATTATCTTTCACTTTACGTTATATAATACTTTCATTGCATTCATTAGCGTTCAACGTAAAGCCAAAGGAAGACATATATACATAATAAGGAACATACACATAATCCTAACATACATCATCACCATACAGGCATCATCATACACTCATAACACACATCCAACATACTATGCATCACACGCACCGCCAGGCATACATAACACATAACATCACACACGTCATCGTCGTCACTCATCGTCATACATCGTCTTGCATCATCCATGCCCAACTCATCATATACAACCCCGAGGGTCCGAGTCTAAGTTCTCACTTTTCGAAAGTTGGACAATACCACGGACATTCGGGCGTATGGACACCCTTCAGTCGCCTAGCCTCCATGCGACTGGCCCTTCATTCAGGTGACTACACCTTCATTCGGGTGACTAGACCTTCATTCGGGTGAATAGACCTTCATTCGGGTGACTACACCTTCATTCGGGTGACTAGACCTTCATTCGGGTGACTACACCTTCATTCGGGTGACTAGACCTTCATTCTCCCCCCATTCAGGTGACTAGCCTTCAGTCTCCCCCTATTCAGGTGACTGGCCTTCAGTCTCCCCCCATTCAGGTGACTGGCCTTCAGTCTCCCCCCATTCATTTGACTGGCCTTCAGTCTCCCCCCATTCAGGTGACTGGGCTCCAGTCTCCCCTTATTCGGGCGACTTAGCTCCAGTCTCCCCTCATTCAGGTGACTGAGCTCCAGTCTCCCCTCATTCAGGCGACTGAGCTCCAGTCTCCCCTCATTCGGGCGACTGAGCTCCAGTCTCCCCTCATTCGGGCGACTGAGCTCCAGTCTCCCCTCATTCGGGCGACTGGGCCTTGCTGATGCAGAATGGAGTTCATCCCGACTGCAGCCGAGGGTTTTCGGCCCTCAAACCCTTCCAGACCTCGTTTGAGCTCAAATTAGCCCCTCTAATCCATAGGGAAACATACCTCTACCTCATACAAGCCTATCCTAGTCCGAGATCAAGCCCTAAACGTACCATACACATACACATACGTACATACACGGGTTAAACACCCAAAACTTGAAAAATAGGGTTTCAGATGTGTTCCAGCCCCAAAATCATTCAAAAACGTGTAAAAGAGGGGTCTTAGAACTCACCTTAGCAGCCTCCTCGGTTAGAGCTTTGATTTGACTAGCTTCTCGGCAAAATCCGAGCCTGAATCACCCCGTTCTCTCTTTTCCTCCTCTGCTCTATCGCTCTTTGTTCCTTCCCGATTGAAAATGCAAGTGTTGGGAAGGAGAAGAGAGCTGCTCCTCTTTTATACCTACAGCTCAGTCGCATCTGGTCCAGGGGCGACTGGACCTTCAGTCGCATAAGCACCATGCGACTGGACCCCAGTCGCATGAGCTTCATGCGGTTGAACCTTCAGTCGGGCGATTGAACTCTAATCGTACGGTTGAGCTTCAATCGGCCGAATAGCATGCGATCGAACCTCCAGTCGCATCAATTCCATACGACTGAGGCTCAGTCGCATAACCTACCAAAAGGTCAAACTGCCGGGCGTTACAAGTCCACCCCCTTATTTAGGTTTCGTCCCCGAAACCTGTTATTCCTTAAACCTTCACGGGCAATACTGTCCCATCTCTTTTCCAGTCTATCACTTGGAATCCTATCGCTCTACATCGTTTGTCAACATTCAACTTCGGGTCTATCTTGGACTATCGACATCGGCAACCCATGCATACTGATCAATGTTCATTTGACCAGCACCTGCGACTTCAAACATGCCATGTAGAATACGGTTACTGCATCACAATATTTGAGCAAAGGCTCGGTGTCATAATCATTGAGCTTCAGAGCATCGCTGAGAACCTTCAGCTTTAATGCTTGAGGAACACGACCATCCACTTGCGTAAAGTTGCCAGCCCTTGTTTGATGTCCTTTATGTATGAATAATGACCCTCTGGTAAACCCTACAACTGACAAGAAAGGCAAATCGGCTTATTTGGTGACCCAAACCAAATTTATCCTTTCTCTTTTGCTTCCGATCTCCCATTCTTCTTGTTTGCTATGCGTACTTTGCTGTCGATGAACAATTCACAGGCTGATACTGTTCCTTAGACAACGGGTGACATAGCTTTCTCAATTGCATCACATAATCCTCTAGGGCATCTGGTAACCTAGTGAATCCACTAATAGCAATCTCTACATCGAAGGGCTCATCAATGTTTCTTCCCCTAACATGCAACTCACAACAGAAGGTAGTAGGGACGAACTACTACTAGCATCATATTCAAGGCATAAAAGCACAAACTTAAATTATCAGAAACGTACCTGACGTCAAGTCGAAGTCCGCTCTAACCTCCCTTTGGTCATGACAAAAGCTCTAGCTTCCGCCCTCTGTTCTCCTTCCTCCAGCCTTATTCACTCCTGAACCTTCCGCCCTTGGCTTCTCATAGTTTTTACTCATATGGCAAATTCCTCCGCAATTATAGCATCTCACGGTTCCACATTCTCTAGCCATATGACCAAACTTCCCACACTTGTAGCAAGTATTTGGTCCCCTTTTGCATTCCCCCGAATGCTCCATCCCGCAATTTACACACCTATCCGATCCCACACAAGGTGCGACCACACGACGGTCATCCCCCCGTGCGTGCTAATTGTTCGCCGGGACACCACCCCGTCCAGTTCTCTTCCCCTTCCAGTTCCGGCCTACATCATCTTTCCCGCCATCTTCAGCCACCACCACCATCATTCTTTCATCATACAACCTCCCCGCCAAATCAACCGCCGACCTAAACGTGCTTGGTCGGGCAGCGATCATATGCCTGCGGATGTCCGTCGGCAAACCTTGAATATACATCTTGATCTTTCGCGAAAGAGGTGTCACCTGATCCGGCACCAGTCGTGCCATCTCGTTGAATTTAGTGGTGTATTGCTGATGTGTCATCGTCCCCGCTTCCAATTGCAGGAACACCCTTTCAACTTTATCCATTTCACGGTGAGGACAGAACTCCTCAATCACCAGCCTTTTCAACTCTGACCATCTCATCCTTCCGATAGCCCGACTACCCTCAGCTTGGACTATATTGTCCCACCAGCATAAAGCTGAGTCCACGAAAGAATGAGTGGCAAACTTAACTTTCTGATCTTCCCGGCACTCACTAATTTCCAGTACCGCTTCCATCTCTCTGACCCAACGATGAGCGGCAGTAGCATTGCCGTTACCATCAAAGGTTGGGGCTTGCATCGTTGAAACGCCCCATAGTTACAGCCTCATGCCGCCACCGGCGCAGGCGCTTCCTCTTCTTCCTCGTCCTCATCATCGTAGAAAACCGTTTCAGTCTCGGGCCGTCTCCTTTCACCCGAAGATCTACCCCTTTCTTGTCTCTCCTCGTTTCTAACAACCTTTATCACCTCGGTCACTACAGACGATAAGATCGTCTGCATGACCTGGTGTACTTCTTCCACTACCGCCTCTCTCATCGAGGCTCTCAAATTGGCGCTTTTGTCTGCCCCCTCCTGATGAGGAGTCTCGTGTTCTTCATGAACCACCTTTTCAACTCTAGGCCTTCCTCTGGTGACCCGTGGTTCAGCACCACGTCTGCCACCACCTCGACCAAGTGAAGCCTTAGAAGATCTACCACCGGCCATCCTCTATCACACTGAAAGATTCAAACACTAACACGGTCATTCCAGGGAATAGCTCAGTTCATGTCAAGTATAGTAAGTCCCTAATTACAGTGATCAGTTGTGATTAGCCACTTACCTTACTTTTCATACCCCGAGCGTTACCTGTCCTGACTATATTAGCATCTAAATCTAACAGTAGCACATAAACACATAACATGCGCACACAATACTGGTTAACTTTAAGAAAATACCTGATGGCACGCAGCTACTTAGTTTGGCATCCCTTCCCTTTTTTTCTGTCCCATTCTCAGTTTAAGTTAAGGATTATTTTTAAAATTTACCCATTTTACTTAAACTTTGGCTCTGATACCAACTTGTAAGGCCCCGTTCCCGGGCACCTTACGGTAGGTCCTTCATCGCACATAAACATTTTAAAACGTACACTAACTTTGCAGCGGAATTTAAAATTTCATTAATAATTGAAACATGTCATTTCATAACTTTATAACATTCGTTTTCTTCTCAAAATACAATGACATGTGAAAATATGGATGCCAGCCTCAACAACTGAGTAGTCGCCCTGTGCCATCCTCAACAACATACCTGCCAACTGGAAACACATCAAAGTCAGCGTTGCTGAGTGAGTTCTAGTTTTATATGAAAACATACTTTTCTTTCGTTAAAACCGTTCTTTACTTCTTTCAAGAACATACTATACGTTCGTATATGAACTCACATCATACGTACATACACATAGATAATATCATTATTATCTTCTTTTATCGTTCATTCTTTATCTTTAACTTTCATTCGTTCTCTGTCTGTCATTCGTTCCTTATCTCTCTTTAACTTTCATTCATTCTCTATCTTTTGCTTCTATCGAGATCCGGTCACACTTTACCCTCTTCATGGCACACAGCCATGATTACTGAGGTCAAGTGATAGGGATCCCGTTTCATACGTCATCATTATGTTCCTCCCGTTCCTTACTTTCATTCGTTCGCTCTTTATCTTTCATTACGTTCATTTTCTTTCGTTCGTTTCATACATCATACATACATACAGATAATAATTGTTATTATTATCTTCGTCATCATTCGTTCATTCATTAATTTCTTTACTCTTTACTTTTCATTACTCATCCGAGTCTGTTACAACACGAAGTTGCTCACCTCACTATCTCATCTCGTGCAATTCGCACCAATAGAGTTGTCACTAAGACCAGCTCTCCCTGTGTGTAAAACTCTTGGGGTTTAGCCAACATCGCACGCCGTCTCATGGGTTAGCCCAATATCGCACGCTATATAATCCACATGAGGTAGGCCAAAATCACACGCTATATAGCACACAGTAATTACCACATCGCACGTATCGGAGCAGCTACCAATACTGAACTCCCACTGTGTCTATGTCCCCTTATGAGTTACACCGTACATATCGCACTAATCGCACCAACGGAGAGGTCACCTAGACCGTCTCCCTCTGTGTGTGTAAGGGCACTCGGGGTTTAGCCAACATCGCACGCCATCTCATGGGTTAGCCTAACATCGCATGCTACATAATCCACATGAGGTAGGCCAAAATCGCACGCTACATAGCACACAGTAAATACCACATCGCACGTATCGGAGCAGTCACCAAAACTGAACTCCCACTGTGTCTACGTCCCCTTATGAGTTAGCCAAGATCACACGCTATAATACACACACCGTTGAGCTAACAACTCTCAATGAGCCGTGAACCTCCTTCCCTTTTGCTTGCAAGCCAATCTTACTCTCGTTCATCTGGATCCTGTCTCCCGCAATACCGGAGTACGCGACAAGGACCTCTTTCGAGTTTGTTGCGACGCAGAGTCGCGCTCCTCATACACTTACTTGCAAGCCTTTCATTCATTCATTATTTCATGTGTTCGTTTATTCATTCATTAATGCATGCATTCATTCATTACGTTCCTCTTTCATTATCTTTCACTTTACCTTATATAATACTTTCATTGCATTCATTAGCGTTCAACGTAAAGCCAAAGGAAGACATGTATACATAATAAGGAACATACACATAATCCTAACACACATCATCACCATACAGGCATCATCATACACTCATAACACACATCCGACATACTATGCATCACACGCACCACCAGGCATACATAACACATAACATCACGCACGTCATCGTCGTCACTCATCGTCATACATCGTCTTGCATCATCCATGCCCAACTCATCATATACAACCCCGAGGGTCCGAGTCTAAGTTCTCACTTTTCGAAAGTTGGACAATACCACGGACATTCGGGCGTATGGACACCCTTCAGTCGCCTAGCCTCCATGCGACTGGCCCTTCATTCGGGTGACTACACCTTCATTTGGGTGACTAGACCTTCATTCAGGTGAATAGACCTTCATTCGGGTGACTACACCTTCATTCGGGTGACCAGACCTTCATTCGGGTGACTACACCTTCATTCGGGTGACTAGACCTTCATTCTCCCCCCATTCAGGTGACTGGCCTTCAGTCTCCCCCCATTCAGGTGACTGGCCTTCAGTCTCCCCCCATTCAGGTGACTGGCCTTCAGTCTCCCCCCATTCAGGTGACTGGCCTTCAGTCTCCCCCCATTCAGGTGACTGGGCTCCAGCCTCCCCTCATTCGGGCGACTGAGCTCCAGTCTCCCCTCATTCAGGTGACTGCGCTCCAGTCTCCTCTCATTCGGGCGACTGAGCTCCAGTCTCCCCTCATTCGGGCGACTAAGCTCCGGTCTCCCCTCATTCGGGCGACTGAGCTCCAGTTTCCCCTCATTCGGGGCGACTGGGCCTTGCTGATGCAGAATGGAGTTCATCCCGACTGTAGCCGAGGGTTTTCGGCCCTCAAACCCTTCCAGACCTTGTTTGAGCTCAAATTAGCCCCTCTAATCCATAGGGAAACATACCTCGACCTCATACAAGCCTATCCTAGTCCGAGATCAAGCCCTAAACGTACCATACACATACACATATGTACATACACGGGTTAAACACCCAAAACTCGAAAAATAAGGTTTCAGATGTGTTCCAGCCCCAAAATCATTCAAAAACATGTAAAAGAGGGGTCTTAGAACTCACCTTAGCAGCCTCCTCGATTAGAGCTTCAATTTGACTAGCTTCTCGACAAAATCCGAGCCTGAATCACCCCGTTCTCTCTTTTCCTCCTCTGCTCTGTCACTCTCTGTTCCTTCCCGACTGAAAATGAAAGTGTTGGGAAGGAGAAGAGAGCTGCTCCTCTTTTATACCTACAGCTCAGTCGCATCTGGTCCAGGGGCGACTGGACCTTCAGTCGCATAAGCACCATGCGACTGGACCCCAGTCGCATGAGCTTCATGCGGTTGAACCTTCAGTCGGGTGATTGAACTCTAATCGTACGGTTGAGCTTCAATCGGCCGAATAGCATGCGATCGAACCTCCAGTCGCATCAATTCCATGCGACTGAGGCTCAGTCGCATAACCTACCAAAAGGTCAAACTGCCGGGCGTTACATATTAATATTGTTTAATGATTTTAAAGATTAAAAGGTTTTAATCAATGTACCATAGGGTATCATATATTTGAAAGCATGCAAATATGGATACATAGAGTTTTCTTAACTAGAAATATGAATTCTCTAAATATTTTAAAATAAGATCAACACCGTCCTTTTACACAACACTTGAGTCACTCGGGAACTCTTAGTGGGATAAAGATCACCTAACCATATTGAGGGAACTTATGACTTGAGGTGAGAATGCCATATTCGTGGGATAAAGGTCACCTAACCGCTTATTTTGGCAAACTCACACATGTGTGTAAGTAGGATGTCTTGATTTGCAAACCATGTCAAATGGATCACCTACGATGTGGTTTCCAAATGGTGTTGATGGGATTAACATGCCGACTTTACATATGGTGTTTCAAGTCGATCCCATACCTCTAGAAGTTGCAAATGGTTGCAACCGTCAATCGTTGACCACCTTATTAATTTAAATCATGGGATAAAGGTCACCTAACCACAATTTAAATATAATGTTGGGTTCTAGATTTTAATTTGAAAATGACCTTAAAATGTATTAATTATTAAAATAACAATATCGAAAATACTAAAATTGATCTTTGTTAAATTTTGTAGATGGCCACCAATAACAATGATAATCATGATAATTCATCCACGTCCGCCCAATCTTTACGAGCGATTCTCCAAAAGGAACGTCTAAATCATAACAATTTTATTGATTGGTATCGAAACTTGAGAATCGTTCTCAAGCAAGAGAAACGATCATATGTTTTAGACGACCCTATCCCCGATCAACCTAGTGAGGATGATGAGGAGGCCTATAACGATTGGCTGAAGTACACTGAGGACTCCGTCCAAGTGTCTTGCCTTATGTTGGTAAGCATGACTCCGGATCTCCAAAAGGAGTATGAACATCATGGAGCTTATGACATGATAACCCAGCTGAAGGAAACGTTCCAACAGCAAGCAAGGGCTGAGCGCTTTGAAACGGTTCGAGCACTCCATGCATGTCGTATGGACGACAACCAATCGGTTTCATCTTATGTACTTAAGATGAAAAGTCACATTGACCACCTCGAAAGGCTAAATTGTCCCGTCTCGAAGGAATTGGCCACGGATTTGATCCTCAATGGCCTTACCAAAAAGTTCGAGATGAAAAGTCACATTGACCGCCTCAAAACTGCCGAGGCGGCCATGGGTAAAAGTGTTTACCCGTTCTCACCATCAATGAAGGTGGGAACAAGAAAAGGCCTCATCCCGCACCCAAGGAAAAAGTTGCCAAAGGCAAGGGAGCCGTATGGGGAAAGGGGTGGCAAGGGTGCCACCCAAAGCACAAGAGAAGAAGCAAAAGGTTGATACCAATGACCCATGCTTCAAGTGTGGGGAGATTGGACATTGGGCAAGAAATTGTCCTGTCCATCTCCAAGAGTTGAAAGCAAAGAGGGATGTCGGGCAGACCTCAGGTACAATATACATGATCCATATTAATTTAAACTTAATATCCTCTAACACATGGGTATTAGATACCGGATGTGGAACTCACATTTGCAATTTGTTGCAAGGGTTCAAAAGAAGTAGCAACTTCAATAAAGGGGATGTTAGCCTCTACATGGGCAATGGGGCTAAAGTTCAAGTTGAAGCCCGTGGTGACTACATCTTGAAACTTCCAAATGGTTTGGAAGTAATTTTGTACAATGTTTTGTATGCTCCTAGTTTGACTGGGAACATTATTTCTGTAGCCCTATTAAAACAATTTGGATATGTATTATCATTTATTGGAAATGAAATCCATGTTTATATGAATGACATGTTTTATTTTAAAGCTATTCCCATCAATGGTATCTATGAATTGGTTCGTGAAAATACATTGAATGATAGCTTATTGTACCAAACTAGTACTAAGAAGCTCAAATCGGATTTGAGTGACACTTACCTTTGGCATTGCCGTCTTGGTCACATAAACAAGAAAAGAATACAAACACTACAAAAGAATGGTCTTTTAAAAACAAGTGAATGTGATTCATTTGATGTATGTGAGTCTTGTTTACAAGGTAAAATGACCAAGGCACCTTTTAATGGCAAAGCCGAAAGGGCGAAGGATTTATTAGGTATCATACATTCGGATGTATGTGGTCCTTTTAAACCTATGACAAGGTACAATGAGAGATACTTCATTACCTTTACTAATGACTATAGTCAATATGGTTATGTGTACTTACTAAGACACAAAGATGAAGCTTTTGAAATGTTCAAAATCTTCCAAAATGAAGTTAAAAATCAACTTAATTAGAAAATAAAAATTCTCCACATCGATAGAGGAAGTGAATACCTAAGTGATGCTTTTCGAGATCATCTTAGAAGTTGTGGTATTGTCTCACAACTATCTCCACCTGGAACACCACAACATAATGGTGTGTCCAAGCGGAGAAATTGAACTCTATTGGATATGGTTCGATCTATGATGACTAGAAACTCACTGCCTCTATCATTTTGGGGTTTCGCTTTGCTCTCAGCTGCCCGTATTTTGAATATGGTCCCAACCAAGAAGGTGGAAACGACACGTTTTGAAATATGGCATGGAAGGGTTCCATCGCTTTCATATTTAAAAGTATGGGGTTGTGAGGCTTATGTTAAGACTCCCACCCTAAACAAGCTAGAAAGTCGTTCACTAAGTGTATCTTCATTGGATATCCTAGAGATTCTATGGGATACTATTTCTATGATCCATTGGAACAAAAGGAGTTTGTTGCTAGGAAAGCTGAGTTCTTAGAAGCTAAGTTCCTTACGGAAGGAACTAGCAGTAAAACTGTGGATCTTGAGGAGGATCAAGAGTCATAAATCGATACACGTTCGGTTGACACTAGTACTCAACATGAGAATCTTGAGAATGATCAAGTGGTTGATCAATATACACAAAACGTTCATAGATCTAGTAAGATATTAGTAATCCACCTGAAAGATATGGACTTTTCGTAGATGGATGCTATGTGGTAGCTTCCGATGAACCAACCACCTATCGTGATGCAATGTCCAATTTGGATTGTGACAAATGGCTTGAAGCCATGAACGTTGAGATGCAATCCATGTATGACAATCAAGTATAGGACTTGGTTGTACCACCTCTTAACTCCAAAGTAGTTAGAAGTAAGTGGGTTTTCAAGGTTTTCAAGAAGAAAACTGATATGCATGGAAACTTGGATACTTATAAGCTAGACTTGTAGCAAAAGGTTTCACTCAAACTCAAGGGGTTGACTAAGATGAAACCTTTTCACCTGTTGCGATGCTAAAATCTACTAGGATATTGTTTGCCATAGCTGCTCATTATGATTATGAGATTTGGCAAATGGATGTCAAAACTGCTTTCCTAAATGGATATCTTGAGGAAGATGTCTATATGGTTCAGCCTGAAGGTTTTGTCAATCCAACACATCCTAACAAAGTATGCTAGTTAAAGAAATCAGTCTATGGATTGAAACAAGCATCAAGAAGTTGGAATCACCGTTTTGATGATTCATCAAGAACGCTGATGAAGCTTGTGTATATAAGAAAGCTAGTGGGAGCATCATCACTTTCCTAGTATTGTATGTTGATGACATACTAATATTTAGAAATGACATTCCAACCTTGGAAGGTGTAAAAACCTTGCTTGGAAGTTGTTTTTCCGTCAAGGATCTTGGTGAAGCCGCCTATATTCTGGGAATTAAGATCTATAGGGATAGATCAAGGATGTTGATTGGTTTAAATCAAAGTGCATACATTAATAAGATCTTGAAAAGGTTCAAGATGAAGAACTCTAAGAAAGGTACGGTACCTATTCAAAGAGGAAAGAAATTGAGTACGACTCAATGTCCTAGCTCAAAGGATGAGCAAGATAACATAAAGACAATCCCATACGCATATGCTATTGGATCCATCATGTATGAAATGATATGCACTCGGCCGGACGTTTCATGCGCCTTAATCATGACAAGCCGATACCAGCAAAATCCTGGAAATAGTCATTAGATAGCTGTTAAGAACATACTTAAGTACCTAAGGAGGACTAAGGATATGTTCCTAATCTATGTATCTGGTGATGAGTAACTCGTTGTAAAAGTTTACACGGATGCGAGTTTCCAAACCGATCGTGATGATTCACGATCACAATTGGGATACATTTTCATTCTGAATGGATGAGCGGTCTCTTGGAAGAGCTCCAAACAGGATGTGGTGGCTTTATCAACTACAGAATCTGAATATATCGGCGCCTCATTGGCAGCTCAAGAAGCTTTATGGTTGAAGAAATTCATTGCCGATCTAGGGGTTGTCCCCTCCATTCAGGACCCCCTAGAAATTTTTTGTGATAACAAGGGTGCGATTGCTCAAATCAAGGAACCTCATGCTCACCAAAAGACTAGGCACATTGAGCGAAGATTCAACTACATACGAGATGAAGTTGAGAAAGGAAAGATATGTATTCGTAAAGTTCACACAGATCAAAACACTGCCGATCCTCTTACGAAGCTCCTAGAAAAGGCGAAGCATAAAGGTCATACCTGTGCCATGGGACTTCGGTATTCTAGTAATTGGATTTGATCTGTAATTTCATATTTGGATATATGGAACTCTCTTATTACTTGAATAAAATTATTTGGTTATAATATTTCAATAAATGTTCCAATTTAGCATGTTTAATCCATGGGTAAATAGTTTACTCTAAATGTCCGTAGTCGTTCATATTTGTGGGAACAAGTATGTGGGTAAGATTATTATGAATTTGGATTGGTGGATATTCATAAGGATGAATATAGAGCAATTGGTTGCTGCCAAAGTTCATAGATATTTGTGGGATACAAATATTGGACTGACCCGCATCTCAAATTTTACTATATGGAATCTTCTACATTGATCATAAGTAAATTTGAGTAAAAGGCGAATATCATTTGGTATCCTCAGACCTGAGATACATATTGGGTTTTGATATTCACCAAGTGCTATACCTTGGGCTAGTCCTTCACTGTCCTGAAATAATGGACAATACGTAAGGCTATGTTCAGGTGTGACACGAAGTGATTGTGAGAAACATATGTAGTCAAGATGGAATTTGTTCCTCTTATTCGTTGAGAGCAAGTTGTCTAAGGCCTGATTAAGTTAAATCAACAAGGAATGATCATTCTGTGTCCTTGGATTTAACATGACATCTGTAACAAAAGGATAAATGATTAATTCACCTAAATCATTTCAAGTAGGATACTTGAATGGGATGATGTTATTGAATGGCTATAAGTCATGCGTATTAAGGGTAGTAAACCGTTGTTAGGCGGTATTTACTGCTTGCATCAATCTTCTATGAATCTTGTGCAAGTGGGAGATTGTAGGATTCCATATGCCCAAGACACGTAGAATATTGATGCGGTTAGTACATTATGATCCAAATCGGGTTATACCCAATAACAAGCTTAGCAAACACCAATTAATATTTAATTGATGATATGATCATGCAATTAAATATTTACACCAATTTAGAAAATGGGTTTTCTAAATAAGTTGCATATGAGATGGAACAACTTATTAGAATATTTTGTTCCATAATATTATTTGTAGTGTTATTTAAGTAAGTTAGATAACATCAAATAATAAAAGGAGTGTATAAGTTATAAAATTAAAAGGTTAATTATATAACTAATTAGATGACTAGTTTCAATAATGTGTGTTTAGTTTAAGGGGGGAAACCCTTTTGAAATAAGAAATTTCGGCCGCCCCCCCTTAATATGGTTGGGTCTTTTGCTTTCTTGAAAACACACATCATAACTAGTCTTGCACTCATCAATACACTCCTCTCAATACATGCAAACTTGAAGAAAAAAAACTCTCCTCTCTCTCTAAAAACCCTCATTGCAGCAGTAGGGAAAAATGGAGAGTTTTTTTGAGTTCTTTTGGTGTTTTATTCTCCCTAGCAAGAAGTGTTTGCTATAGAGATTGGGGTATACAAGCTTGAGAGGACCTCCTTTGGTGCCTTGGTCAGTTTCTTGGTCAAGAACATCCTCTATTTTCGACCCTCTTGCTACTGAAAGGTAGATTATGGCAGCTTTTTAATGGCTGTCCATAATGTGTTGTTTGTGATTTCATAGCTAGCATCATTCACATATATAAGATCATTTTGTTCTTGGGTTTGTTTATAACTTATAACATCAAAATAAAACCTGAAATTTCAGTTTATAAACCATGTTATAATGTTCACTTCCGCTGCGTTTTTCATAGTGTTTAAATGGTTAAACAATGTTCATGTTCTAAGAAACCCAACAGCAAGACCCGGAGACTGTACTCGGGAACAAGCCTATTTTGCAACAAATGCAAACTACACCATCAAGGGGAATGTAACCCGATGCCCTGTTTCAGATGCAAGAGAACAGGTCATTTAGTCAAGGACTGTACTTACGCGCCAGGAAAACAATGCTATGAATGTGGGGATCCAGGGCACATGAGGAATAAGTGTCCTAAGCTGGGAAGAGATAAGCATGTAAGGCCCAACAAGCCTAAAGGAAGAGCATTCGTGATGGATCCAGTTGGAGCTCGTAAGGAACCCGATGTGGTTAACACTACGTTCCTTATAAACGACCATCATGCTACTGTTCTATTTGATACCGGAGCAACTGCTAGTTTTGTCTCTAGTACTTTTAGACCTTTGATTGACTTAGATGTGTGTACCTTAACCGATACGTTTACCGTAGAATTAGCTGACAGTAACATTTTAGAAACCAATGAAGTCATCAAATATTGCTCATTGGATCTAAAATGAAATACATTTAGGATAAATCTGATGCCTATTAAGTTAGGAGGATTTGATGTGGTTATTGGTATGGACTGGCTAGCTATGCATAGAGTTGAAATTGTATGTGATGAACGCCTACTTAAGATACCGTTGAGCAACAAGGAAGTGTTAGTGGTCCAAGGCGAGAGAAGTAACATGCTATAGCCTATGATATCCCATTTAAAAGCTACCAAGAGTCTTATGAAGGGAAGCCCAACATTCATAGTCTATATGATGAATGCTAAGGAGGAGAAGAAGTTTGAAGATATTCCAGTGGCTTCTGAATATCCAGAAGTGTTTCCTGAAGACTTACCGGGACTACCTCCAAGTCGATAGATTGAATTTCAAATAGATCTACTGCCTGGTGCTGCACCAGTGGCCAAGGCACCATACCGACTCGCCCCACCTGAGATGAAGGAACTAATGTTGCAAATCTAGGAACTACTTGACAAAGGATTCATACGGCCAAGTGTTTCTCCATGGGGTGCCCCGGTGCTATTTGTGAAAAAGAAGGATGGAACCCTGCGTATGTGCATAGATTACAGGGAACTGAACAAGCTAACTATAAAGAACCACTACCCTCTTCCAAGAATAGATGACCTATTCGATCAATAGCAAGGAGCAAGTTATTTCTCCAAAATAGATCTAAGGTCAGGGTAGCATCAGCTGAAGATAAGAGAAGGGGACATACCCAAAACAACCTTTCGAACTAGATATGGACATTATGAGTATCTAGTCATGCCCTTTGAATTGACTAACGCACCAGCAGCGTTCATGGATCTCATGAACCGCGTATGCCGCCCATATCTTGACAAGTTTGTAATCGTGTTCATTGATGACATCCTGATCTACTCCCGTAGCAAGGAAGAGCACGAGAAACAGCTCAGACTGATTCTTGAATTGCTCAAGAATGAGCAACTGTATGCCAAGTTCTCTAAATGCGAATTCTGGATGCGAGAGATCCAATTTTTAGGGCATGTGGTAAATGAGAATAGAATTCAAGTCGATCCTTCCAAGATTGAATCTATAAAGAACTGGAAAATTCCTGAAACTCCCACTGAGATAAGGCAATTCCTAGGATTGGCCGGATACTACCGATGGTTTATAAAGGACTTCGCGCGCATTGTGCAACCCTTGACCGCGCTGACTAAGAAGAACAAAAACTTTGTGTGGGAACCAGAACAAAATGAAGCATTTGAAACGCTTAAGGAAAAGTTATGCAGTGTACCTATCCTTGCCCTCCTAGAAGGAGTCGAAGATTTCATACCCTATTGTGATGCCTCGCGTCAAGGGTTGGATGTGTACTAATGCAACGCAGCAAGGTCATTGCCTATGCATCTAGACTACTGAACGATCATGAGAAAAACTATACGACGCACGATCTGGAATTAGGTGCCATGGTGTTTGCTCTCAAAATGTGGAGGCACTACCTCTATGGGACGAAGTGCATCATATACACTGACCATCAAAGTTTACAACACATTCTAGACCAGAAGATGTTGAACATGCGCTAGAGAAGATGGGTCGAGCTTTTAAATGATTACGAATGCAAAATCCTTTACCACCCCGTAAAGCCAATGTAGTGGCAGATGCCTTGAGCAAAAAAGAAAGAGAAAAACCCCTTCGCGTTCATGCCATAAGGATGAGTGTGTACACCGACCTTATCGCAAGTCTGAAAGAAGCTGAAGGTGAAGCATTAAAGGAAGAGAATTTAGCAGAGGAAGCGTTAACAGGAATGGAGAAGCGGTTAGAGATGAATGGCGATGGTATATATAAATATGAAGGGAGAACATGGGTACCAAAGTACGGGGGAATTAGAGAGGTAATCCTCGACGAAGCCCACAAATCTAAGTACTCGGTTCACCCTGGAAGCGACAAAATGTACCAGGATCTAAAGGCACTTTTCTGGAGGCCTGGAATCAAGAAATCAATCGCTGTTTATGTTGGGAAATGTCTGACCTGTGCCATGGTGAAGGCTGAAAATCAAAAACTGTCAAGAACGTTACAACAACCCGAAATCCCAGAATGGAAATGGGATAACGTCACGATGGATTTTGTTACAAAGTTACCCAGAACGTTTAGAGGTCATGATGCTATTTGGGTAATAGGGGATAGGCTAACTAAATCAACTCACTTCTTGCTGATTCGAGAAGACTACGACCTGACGAAACTGGCTCAACTGTACATCGATGAAATAGTGATCTGGCATGGTGTGCCACTATCAATAATCTCCGATCGTGATAGCCGTTTCACTTCTCGTTTCTGGAAATCACTCCAGCAGGCTTTAGGAACCCGTCTGGATTTAAGCACTGCTTACCACCGACAAACCAACGACCAGAGTGAAAGAAACATTCAAACTTTGGAGGATATGCTAAGAGCTTGCGTGATTGACTTTGGTGGGAACTAGGACAACCATCTCCCCTTGGTAGAATTCTCCCATAATAACAGTTACCACACAAGTATCAAGGCAGCTCCGTATGAGGCTCTATATGGTAGGAAATGCCGATCACCATTGAGCTGGAATGAGATCGGTGATAGCCAAGTAATGGAACCCGACATCATGTTAGAGACCACTGATAAGATATTCAAAATCAAGGAACGTCTACGGGCAGCCAGAGACCGTCAGAAGAAATAAACTGACAGGAGACGAAAACCATTAGAGTTTCAAGTGGGTGACAGAGTAATGCTAAAAGTAGCACCATGGAAGGGAACCGTGAGGTTCGAAAAGAGAGGAAAGTTAAGCCCGAGATACATTGGGCCATTCGAAATACTGGCAAGAATTAGCCCTGTGGCATATAAACTGAAACTGCCTCAGAAGTTGAGTTACATACATGACACCTTCCATGTGTCAAACTTGAAGAAGTGCATGTTAGACAAAACCCTGGAACTTCCGTTGAAAGAAGCAAGAATCAATAACAAGCTGAACTTCGTGGAAGAACCTTTGGAAATCACTGACTAGTTGGTCAAGAATCTCTGACGAAGCTGCATACCCAAGGTCAAGGTAAGATGGAACTCTAGGCCAGGACATGAGTTCACTTGGGAGCGAGAAGACGAGATGAGAAAGAGTTATCCGCACCTTTTCAAGCCCTCCCATCCTAAACCTAAAAACTTGCTATCCACCAAAACTCATTCTTGTAACATACTTGTTAATGACTAATAAGACCCCTAACAATCTGTTTTGGGAGTTACATAAGGGATTAGGAGTGTATGAACACTAATAATGATGGTTTACACATGTGTAATGGTCGGTTATGGCATAATCACTATGTTCATAATTTATTGTTGTGTTGAATGACTAGGCCATGAGTTTGGGACAAGATTTCAGAAATTTTTGATAAGTATTAAGTGAGTGATAAATGGTTAATCTCTAGAAATTAAAGACATGATAAGATTAGACCCTTTTTAGTCACTTTCGGGACCCGAAAACGTGGTAAAACCACTTAAATATAAGAAAACAAGAACATTGAGTTTTTAAACATAATTCCACGCTTAATAATGGATAATAAAATCTTCTGTTGTAAATGGGTTGATTAAATGGTCAAAAAGATAAGTTAAATGGTGTTTTAACTAAAAACGGGTATTAACCGGGTGACGTTTTTGAGAAAAATCCAAGAAATATGGGTGTAGAGCTAAAATTTATAAAAAACATGTTATTTAATTAATTTAAGTGTGAAAAGAACTTATAGAGTCAAAAAATTGGTCATACAAGTTTTAAAACGGTCAAATTCGGTTAAAAATACGTTTTAACGGGTTAAACGTAAAAACGAGGCTTTTAACAATAAGAGTTTAAAATTTCATATTCAAAAGATTATAAACTTGTAAAAATTTCCTTAAAATAATATTTAAGGGTCAAAGACTCAAAAACATAAAAGTTCATACTTAACCGTTAAAACCCTTTGGTTTTACCGTAACCGGGAACGTTAAACACATAGGTATTAAACCGGACCTATATTCTTAAAATTTGTGTACACTTAATTAATAATAAGTTAATTTAACTTCAAGAATCTGATTTTTTGTCATAAAAGTCATTTAGTACAAGAAATCAAACTTGAGGGTAGAAACTGTCAATTTTGAAACTTGAGGGACTGAACTGTAAAATTTTACCAAACTTCATAACCGACTCATATGAGGCTAATAATCAATTGAAAAACATTATTTAAATTATATCATTAACTTAATAGTGTAAAATCCTAAATTACATAAGAAACCATGACTTTCCATAAAAGAAAACTTTTTATACAAACCCTAATCGAATCAAAGCCGAATCCGACAACTAACTCTTTGGCACACTTTGTACACCTTGATTGAGTTTAGAGTAGTAGCTTACCACTTAATATTTATATTAGGGTGCTAGGTTTGAGACATTCCCGGCACACGAGGAGTTATTTTTGCTTAACACCTAAGGTGAGTTCTAGTGATCCCCCTTTTTACTACTGCTTTGAGATGAAACATGCTCTGTTATTTATGAACTATATATGTGCTTTACTTGGTGATTGAATGTGGGATTTATGGTTACCTGCAGATACTTATATCATGATCATTAATTCTTTTATGAACCGCTTGTTTTGTATGGATAGATCTATTTAGGGAATCCCCCACACAGTGGCTTCCGTTTAGGAAGGGTACCCCACTGAGATCCTGAGGGATCGTTTGTGGCATGTGACAGGTTTTGATAAGAAACTATGGTGAACCATCCGGGCAGGTATGGTGCACTGGTTTGGGGCTCAGTTCTTCCTTCGGGAATAACCGGTAAAACATAACTTTAGAAGAGGCTAACCGGGACTGAGTGCAGGGTTGATTATGATACCCCCACAATACTAAAACTATGATTTCTTCTAAATCAAATGAGGATTTTATTTAAATCCTTTTGTTTTTAAACTTTAAGCACTTGAATTCACAAACTTTTTAGTTGACACAATTTCATTTTTAGCATGTTTCAGGTAATCCATGAAGAGACTCTAGCTGTCGTTGAAGACCTAGACTTATCCCCGTGACCATGGCATTGGCTTATCTGACTTAATGAATAATTTGAACAATTTATAATTTCTATTAAACAATACAATTTGTCTCTATGTTGGTTGTATAACTCATTTGGGTGCTAGATCTGTTTCTAGCCAGGTATCTTTTAAAATTTTAAATGCCATGTGATATTTGAAAGAATTGATCTGCCCAAGATACATATTAAATTGATGTGGCTAATGTGATATGATCCAAGTCGGGTCATACCCAATAATAAGCTAGACAAACACCTGCAATATTTGTTTATTGATTTGATCAATTAAATAAATATCAACACTATATACATTTAGAAAATGGTTTTCTAAATGGAAGATGCATTTGAGAAATAAATAAATAACATGGGTTTATTTATTTTAAGAGAGTACTTTATATTGTTATTTAATAGGTTAAATAACATTATTTAGTTAATATAACATGTCTTGCTATTTGCCAAAAATACAAGTTTATTTAAAAGGGTTTAATTAAACTTGTTAAAAATCAAATTGTGTGGAAGAATTAAAAGGGGAAGCCCCTCATTGGACCCCTAAGAATCTCGGCCCAACGGCTGAAAGAAAACACTCCACCAAATGTTGATGGTTACTTAATGCATACACAAGACCACATGCAAGATATACTTTCTCATTTCTCAAAAATAAGGCTTCTTTTCTCCCTTCTTTCTCTCTTCATTTTCGGACTAAGGAGGGCAGAAAAGAGGTGAAAAAACTCAGCTGTTCAAAGGTGTTCAAAGCTAAGAAAAGGTGTTGAGAATCCTAGCTTTCAAGGTTGCTTTGTTGGAGGCTTGGGGTATGTCATCTTGAGGACTTCTACTTTGAAGTTTCAGCCACAAGAACTCATCCTTTAACCTCTCAAATCTCCATTTCTGCAGCTTCAAAGGTTGTAGTTTTATCATCCTATGTTCATTTCATTGTGTGCCTTTTTGTATAATGATCCATGGCTTTGGGGTTTGCTTACAAAATGGGTTTAGTAATCAAAATATTAACATGTTTTAAAACAATAATCCGCTGTGTTTTCATATAAACAAGGTTATATGAGCTTTGATAAACATGTTAAACCTCAACAATGGCATCAAGAGCCACTTATACGAATGCATACATGCTTGTTCACGGTTTTGTGGTGTTTGACACCACATACCTGTGAGTAAGTGGGCTGTTATGGTCACCCCTTTTGATTTTTAAAGATATTACTTTATGCATGTAAGGGTCTTTAAAAATCTAAATCATAAGATGCTTGTTTGTATGGACAAAACCCATTTATTTTTGGTTTATGTTGGCCAAGAAAAATGGTTAAAAAGGGGCTGCCAAAATCGAAGTACATGTGTATATTTGGATATGTTGTTTTTGATTATGCATAACAAAGCCTAGACCATGTGGATTGAATGATTGGTTGTCATGTTATATTCATTTGGGCATGTAATAATTCAATTTTATGTTTCAAGTCTTGTTTTGTAATTTATTTATTCATATGGTTTGTAATAAATAGATTAGGAGTTTTTCCTTTACTAGAAAAATTGTATTAGGATACATTTTTTTGTAAGGATGCTTAAGAACAAGATTTGAAGAAAGGATGGACAAAGAGGATGCTTGAAGATGTGGATTCAAGTGGGAGTCTTTTTGTCAACCATGTGTCATGTTCTTAACCCTTAGGACAAGACCTTTTGACACACTTGTTTTGGCTAAACAAGTGTGCTCAACTTAGTATGCTTTGTTATGCATATGTGAATTGTTTATTTATGCTTGGTTGAATGCTTTTGATGATGTTTGTTTTGAATATTTGGATGTGATTAACAAACCGTCAATAATAACAAGCTATAACAAAAATTGGTTCTCAAATCATTAAGTATAAAAACAGGATGGTTCTATAAAAGGAGTTAATGGTTTGTTAAATAAAATGGGTTTTATTTAAAAGAACCAATAGGGTACCATATGGTTGAATGCATACAATCATATGGTACATAGACTTTTCTAAACAAGAATTGTGAAATTGTAAATCCCTTTTGAAAACAAGTTAAACACCATCCTTTTACACAACACTTAGGTTACTTGCAAACTCTTAGTGGGATAAAGGTCACCTAACCACTTTGAGGGAACTTGTAACTTGAGGTGAGAATACCATGTTTGTGGGATAAAGGTCACCTAACCACTTATGTAGTAAACTCACACGTGTGTGTAAGTAGGACGACTTGATTTGTAAAATATATTGAATGGATCACCTAAAATATGTTTTACAAAAGGTGTTGATGGGATAAAACATGCCGTTAAAAACATATGATGTTCAAACGATCCCATACCACTAGAAGTTGCAATAGGTTGCAATTGTCATTTATGACTACCTTGTTTATTTAAATAATGGGATAAAGGTCACCTAACCAATATTTAAATATAACGTTGGATTCAAAAATTTTATTTATTAATAGTCTATGAGACATAAAGGGTATTAATAAATGAAATATATAATTATATCAACGATTACTAAAATGGAACTTTGTAAAATCTTGTAGATGGCCGACAACAACAACGCTAATAATGATGTACCAAACCAAATCAACCAATCCCTAAGGGAGATCCTTCAAAGGGATCGTCTAACACCTAACAATTTCATGGATTGGTACCGCAACTTGAGAATTGTTCTCCAGCAAGAAAAGCTGGCCTACATCCTTGATGATCCCATCCCCGATGAACCTAACGAGGAGGATGTGGAAGCCTATAATGATTGGGTTAGATATGTGGAAGACTCCATCCAGGTCTCTTGCTTAATGTTAGCAAGTATGACACCCGAACTCCAAAAGGAGTATGAGCTTCATGGAGCCTATGACATGATCACTCAGTTGCGGGAAACGTTCCAGCAACAAGCTAGAGTGGAGCGCTTCGAAACGGTTCGAGCGCTTCACGCATGTCGGATGGAGGAATCCCAATTAGTTTCATCTTATGTTCTTAAGATGAAAAGCTACATCGACCGCCTTCAAAGGCTAAACTATCCTGTCGCAAAGGAGTTGGCCACGGATTTGATCCTTTATGGCCTAACTAAAAAGTTTGAGGCATTCTTTATGAATTGCAACATGAACGGATGGGACAAGAGCATAAATGAACTTCATTCAATGCTCAAATCAGTCGAGGCGGGAATGGGTAAAAGGGTTTTACCCGTTCTCACCATTAATGAAGGTGGAAGAAAGAGAAGGTCTCTACCCCCTCCTAAGGCAACTGTTGATAAAGGAAAGGGGCACGTTGGGGGAAAGGGGAAGATGGTTGTTAGGGCGGAACCTCCGAAGCCCAAGGAGAAGAAGCAAAAGGTTGCTGTGAACGACCCATGCTTCAAATGTGGTGAGATAGGACATTGGATGAGAAATTGTCCAGTCTATCTCAAAGAGTTGAGAGAAAAGACGGATGCGGGGCAAACCTCAGGTATAATTTACATGATACATGTTGAGCTAAATGTTATTTCTTCTAACACATGGGTATTAGATACCGGATGTGGAACTCACATTTGCAATTTGTTGCAGGGGTTCAAAAGAAATGAGCATTATGCAAAAGGGGAAATAAGTCTCTTCATGGGCAATAGTGCAAAACTTCACGTGGAAGCCCAAGGAGACTACATTTTGAAGCTTCCAAGTGGTTTGGAAGTTATTTTAAAAAATGGATTATATGCTCCTAGTTTGACTAGGAACATAATTTCTGTTTCCCGTTTAAGACAATATGATTATGATTTCAAGTTTGTTGACAATGATATTCATGTTTTTTAAATCATGTATTTTATTTTAAGGCGATACCTTGTAATGGTATTTATGAATTGGTTCGTGAAAACGCAACATATGATAGCTCAATATACCAAGCAACCACCAAAAGACTCAAACTAGATTTGAGTGATACCTACCTTTGGCATTGTCGTCTTGGTCATATAAACAAGAAACGTATACAAACACTTCAAAAGAATGGTCTTTTAAACACAAATGAAAGTGATTCATTTGATGTATGTGAATCTTGTTTACAAGGAAAAATGACTAAGGCACCCTTTAGTGGAACTAACGAAAGGGCAAAAGATTTATTAGGTATCATACATTCGGATGTATGTGGTCCTTTTAAGCCAATAACTAGGAATGGTGAAAGATACTTCATTACCTTCATTGACGATTATAGATGCTATGGGTATGTGTACTTATTATGGCACAAAGATGAAGCTTTTGAAATGTTCAAAATCTTCAAGAATGAAGTTGAAAATCAACTCAACAAAACAATTAAAGTTCTCCGCACCGATAGAGGTGGTGAATACCTAAGTGATGTTTTTCAAGATCATCTTAGGAGTTGTGGGATTGTCTCACAACTCACTCCACCTGGAACACCACAACATAATGGTGTGTCTGAGAGGAGGAATCGAACCTTATTGGATATGGTTTGATCTATGATGGCTAGAAGCACATTGCCTCTATCATTTTGGGGTTTCGCTTTGCTCTCCGCGACCCGTATTCTGAACATGGCCCCAACCAAAAAGGTGGAAAAGACACCTTTTGAGATATGGCATGGAAGAGTTCCATCCCTATCATACAGAAGGGTCTGGGGTTGTGAGGCTTATGTTAAGACTCCCACCCCAAACAAATTAGATGTCCAATCCACCAAGTGTATCTTTGTTGGATATCCTAGAGATTCTATGGGATATTATTTCTATGATCCACTGGAACAAAAGGTGTTTGTTGCCAGAAAGGGTGAGTTCTTAGATACAAAGTTCCTTGTGGAAGGAACTAGCAGTACAACAGTGGATCTTAAGGAAGATCAAGAACCACAACCCGATGCACGTTTGGTTGAAACTAGCACTCAACATGAGGATGTTGAGGATGATCAAGCGGTTGATCAATACACGCAAAACGTTCACAGAAGTGGTAGAACTAGTAATCCACCTGAAAGATACGGATTTTTCATGGATGAATGCTATGTGGTAGAATCAGATGAACCAACCACATATCATGATGCAGTGTCCAATTTGGATTGTGACAAATGGCCTGAAGCCATGAACGTTGAGATGCAATCCATGTATGACAATCAAGTTTGGGAACTTGTTGTACCACCTCTTAATTCCAAAGTAGTTGGAAGTAAGTGGGTTTTCAAGAAGAAAACCGATATGCATGGAAACTTGGATACATACAAAGCTAGACTTATAGCAAAGGGTTTCACTCAAACTCAAGGGGTTGATTATGATGAAACTTTCTCACCTGTTGCAATGCTAAAGTCTATAAGGATATTGTTTGCCATAGCAGCTCATTATGATTATGAGATTTGGCAAATGGATGTCAAAACCGCTTTCCTAAATGGATATCTTAAGGAAGATGTCTATATGGTTCAGCCTAAAGGTTTTGTCGATCCAAAACATCCTAATAAAGTATGCAAGTTAAAGAAGTCAATCTATGGATTGAAACAAGCATCGAGAAGCTGGAATCACCGTTTTAATGAGGAAGTAAAGAAATTTGGCTTCATCAAAAATGCTGATGAGGCTTGTGTGTATAAGAAGGCTAGTGGGAGTACAATAACTTTCCTAGTATTGTATGTTGATGACATACTACTATTTGGAAATGACATTCCAACCTTGGAAGGTGTAAAAACCTGGCTTGGAGGTTGTTTTTCCATTAAGGATCTTGGTGAAGCCACCTATATTCTGGGAATAAAGATCTATAGGGATAGATCAAGGCGGCTAATTGGTTTGAATCAAAGTGCATACATTGACAAAATCTTGAAAAGGTTCAAGATGGAAAACTCTAAGAAAGGTACTATACCTATTCAAAGAGGGACAATATTGAGTACGACTCAGTGTCCAAGCTCAAAGGAGGAGCAAAATAGAATGAAGGCAATCCCATATGCATCTGCTATAGGATCCATCATGTATGCAATGATATGCACTAGACCAGACGTGTCATGCGCTTTAAGCATGACAAGTAGATACCAGCAAAATCCTGGTGATAGTCATTGGATGGCTGTCAAGAACATTCTGAAGTACCTAAGGAGGACTAAAGACATGTTCTTGATCTACGGATCTGGTGAAGAGGAAATCGTTGTAAAAGGTTACACGGATGCGAGTTTCCAAACCGATCGAGATGATTCACGATCTCAATCGGGGTACATCTTTATTCTGAATGGGGGAGTTGTTTCTTGGAAAAGCTCAAAGCAAGAAGTCGTAGCGTTGTACACTACAGAATCAGAATACGTCGCCGCTTCAATGGCAGCACAGGAAGCTGCATGGCTGAGGAAATTCATAGCCGATCTAGGGGTATTCCCTTCCATTCAGGATCCCCTAGAGATCTTTTGTGACAACGAGGGTGCGATTGCTCAAATCAAAGAACCTCGTGCTCATCAAAATACTCGGCACATTGAACGGAGATTCAACTACATAAGGGATGAAGTTGAAAAAGGAAAGATATGTATTCGCAAAGTCCACACTGATAAAAACATTGCGGATCCACTCACAAAGCTCCTTGAAAAGGGAAAGCATGAAGGTCATGCTTGTGCCATGGGACTTAGATATTCAAGTGACTGGGTTTGATTTTGTATTTTGTATATGGATATTGGAACTTATGTTATTTGACTTAATAATATGGTTATAATTTTCATTTGTTCTTCTATTTTAGCATTTTTAAATCCGTGAATAAATGAGTTATTCTAAACGTCCGTAGTCGATCATACTTGTGGGAACAACTATGAATGTAAGACTATAATGAACTTGGATTGGTTGATATTCATAAGGTATGGATATAGAGCAAGAGGTTGCTACCAAGGTTCATTGATATCTATGGGATATGGATATTGGACCGACCCGCTCTCAATTATTTCTGCATGGAATCTTTGCGATTAGTCATAAGAGATATTGAGTAAAGGCGAATATCATTGTATCCTCAAACCTGAGATACATATTGGGTCTTGATATTCACCAAGTATTGTACTTTGACTTAGTACTTTGCTGTTCTGAAAAATTGGCAGTACATAAGGCTGAGTTCAAGTATGATATAAAGTGATTGTGAGAGACGTATGTAGTCAAGATGGAATTTGTTCCTCTTATTCGTTGAGAGTTAGATGTCTAAGGCCTATTAAAGTTAAATCATCGGAGAATGACAATTCTGTGTCTCTTGGATTTAACATGACATCTGAAACAAAAGGATAGATGATTGATTCACCTAAAACATTTCAAGTAAGGTACTTGAAGAGGATGATGTTATTGAATGGCACTTAGTCATATACATTAGGGGTAGCAAACCGTTGCTAGGCGTCATTTGCTGCTTGCATCAATCTTCTATGAATCTTGTGCAAGTGGGAGATTGAAAGAATTGATCTGCCCAAGATACATATTAAATTGATGTGGCTAATGTGATATGATCCAAGTCGGGTCATACCCAATAACAAGCTAGACAAACACCTGCAATATTTGTTTATAGATTTGATCAATTAAATAAATATCAACACTATATACATTTAGAAAATGGTTTTCTAAATGGAAGATGCATTTGAGAAATGAATAAATAACATGGGTTTATTTATTTTAAGAGAGTACTTTATATTGTTATTTAATAGGTTAAATAACATTATTTAGTTAATATAACATGTCTTGCTATTTGCCAAAAATACAAGTTTATTTAAAAGGGTTTAATTAAACTTGTTAAAAATCAAATTGTGTAGAAGAATTAAAAGGAGAAGCCCCTCATTAGACCCCTAAGAATCTCGGCATAATGGCTGAAAGAAAACACTCCACCAAATGTTGATGGTTACTTAATGCATACACAAGACCACATGCAAGATATCACTTTCTCATTTCTCAAAAATAAGGCTTCTTCTCTCCCTTCTTTCTCTCTTCATTTTCGAACTAAGGAGGGCAGAAAAGAGGTGAAAAAACTCAGCTGTTCAAAGGTGTTCAATGCTGAGAAAAGGTGTTGAGAATCCTAGCTTTCAAGGTTGCTTTGTTGGAGGCTTGGGGTATGTCATCTTGAGGACTTCTACTTTGAAGTTTCAGCCACAAGAACTCATCCTTTAACCTCTCAAATCTCGATTTCTGCAGCTTCAAAGGTTGTAGTTTTATCGTCTTATGTTCATTTCATTGTGTGCCTTTTCGTATAATGATCCATGGCTTTGGGGTTTGCTTACAAAATGGGTTTAGTAATCAACATATTAACATGTTTTAAAACAATAATCCGCTGCGTTTCATATAAACAAGGTTATATGCGCTTTGATAAACATGTTAAACCTCAACAATATTCTCTCCTTTGAGCTCTTGTATTGGTTTGTTTCCGCTGCCATATGTTGTTGCTAGTCTGTGACATCCCACCCTACCTGGGCCTGAGGTATGACAGTATAAAAGTCTGCATCAGCATTTGTGGTTGAACGTCTGCATTAACTAATACGGATGCCGTGGGCTTCATCAGCATTTCTTGATTGTCTTCAGCTTCAAGTGTTTGGTCATCAGCATTGACAAATACATATGAACAAACCCTTGTCAGCATTTCTTTGTGTATCTGCATTGGTTAATCCGGAAGAACAATGCTCAATTGCATTTGTTCTGTTTGTTCGCATTTGTATATGCGGAAGAACAAATACTTGTCAGCATTTGTTCTTTGGTCATATACAAATGCGGATAGCCAACACTTGTCTTCTGATCTTCATCCGCATAACTTCTTGGACTTGTACGACGTTACCAACAACCATCAACCATCACTTGAATTGGCATGTATGATCCTTTTAGGGTCCAATAATACTCCCCCTAAGGATTATACAACCTAAGTACTTCAAGGGTTTGATGGTGTTTGAGGCTGTGAAGATTATGCTAGGTCTTTTGCTGGTGCTTGGACTGGTGCTGGAGGAGCTATACCTGGGTCTGGGAGAGCTAGATTCAAGATAGCCTTGATCATGTTTGAAAATTCTTTAGCCTCTTTCATCCTTTCTCTACTCAAAACATGTATCTTTATTTGGCTCATGGTATAAATAGCTTCAATTGGCATCTTCCTCAAAGACACTGGTTCCGACACACCAATAGTGGATAAACCATCTCTGTGAATTAGGAGATAGCCATCAACATTTACCTTAAGTTTCACAATACTTCCTAGGTTAAGTGGAGTCTTTTTCTTCTTTCTTTGTTCTCTTTTGTGTTTAATCCTGTCATAGGCCATCTTTAGAATTTTCATACATTTTAGGAAGAAATACATGTCAGCTTCTCCAAGCTTGTTGTTAATTTCCTTGAAATGTCTTGAGAAGATGTAGTGGATATAAGATTCATCAAGCAGTCTAACTTCATATCCACTAAACAGACGGATTTCTGTTCCTTCTTTTCCTCCCCACCTACTTTCAATTACCATCTCATATGTCTTTTTATCATAGTAGACATCAGAGATTGGTATTGAATCATGGGTGCCAGCCACCATCTTTCTCTTTAAAGAATTAGTTGGTTTTATATTCACTTCAGGAAATACCAACTCTTCAGTCCTCTTGGTTCTTTTTTTCTTATCCAGGGGACTCTGGAAAGTTTTGTCTTTCCTCAAACATATGGCTTTGAGTGAGTCGAAGTTCTTTGTTCTTTTAACGATCTTCAAAATCTTTTCAAACTCATATCCCCTGGCATTATGATTGATTAGTTCAAGATCTACCAGTTCCTTCAGATCATGAATCTGCAGGAATTCACCAGAGTAGAGTATTCTATGAAGAATTGAACCAACTCTAAGATCCTTTTGAGCATAAACATATTATAGTCACTGTCATACTTCCAGGAAATGATTTTAACATTAGTCTTTCCTTCTTGAGCAGACACACCTTGTATAATATCTGAAGTGGTCAACCCCTCTTGTAGTTTCAATTGAGAGGGCTCAATGAACCATTCAGGATTTCTATTGAAGATGGGTGCCAAGACATCATGCTCTCTGGTTGTGAGCTGGACATCTTGGCCAGAAAACTCTAGATCTGGGTTTTCTCCCTACAACCTCTTCTTCTATCTTTTTCATCTTATGTTTCTTTTCATTGATCATTTGGAGGATTGCAGCTCTAAGGTACTTTGTCTTCATATGACCCAGTCTTCTTTTTGTGTATCCTTGTTTGGAGAGGTAATCCTTCATTTTCTTATCAGTCATGATATAAGGATCAGGATATGGAGCTTGAGGAGCTTCAGACTGTCAGGTGTGTTAAGTAGTGAATGTGATAAGAGACTTGACTGTTCCTCTCTCATACTCAGTCACATGGGCAGGATCAAGAAGTTGATTCATCTTTGTTACTTCTTCTACCATTGACTCATAAGTCATCCTGAATACTTCATCAGCATCATAAGCATTATTGATCAGAAACATGGCTTTGATCATTAAATCATCACTTTGTGCCTTCTCCACCATTTCTTCTACCGAAGATTCCACCTTCATAGGACTATCTTTTATCACAGGTTCATCAACCTGGTAACCTCCTTCAATTTCTCCCTCCTCCAAATCTATAAGGTTTATCCTCACTTTGAGTTGTGCCTTAGCCCGTTCACGTTCTTCCAAAAATTCAGCAATTGCAGCTAAACTTCTTGGGTCATCTTTTTGTTTCTTCTTTATAGGCTCATCTTCCTCCACAGGCCGTTTTCCCGTAGCCTTTTTAGACAAGTACTTTCTTTCCTTGAAAAGGTGTGTACATAAGGTCTGGATGAGGATGGCATAGAGGTTTCACCTACTGGTTGTGGTTGTTCTTCTGCTTCTTTTTCAACAGCTTCATCTTTTTCTTTTAATTCTTCATATAGTTTTTTGATGAGCTCTTTTTGCTCTTCAGATAGGGTGACTACAGGAACAATCTACATGCTCAGCTCTCTTTCCAAAGGCACTGGAGATTGAGGAATCACCACTATGTATTCTACTGGAGTTCTTGGGTCTCTCACAAACTCCCAGAACTCATCATCAATGGTGAATTCTCCAGTAGTGAAAGGATCTCAACATCTAGTTTGATCAATTAGATTAGATTTGCAGCGGAATTAGCACACGAATTAGACAAACTCAAAGAAGGAACACAAGAGATTTATCAATCAAACAGTACAATTATAGAATAAGAAAGAGTTTCTGCACAAAGGATGTATTTCATTCATCATATGCTTTAACCACTTTACAATTAGGTCATCTTTCCTTTTAGAGGGAAAGATGATGTCAGCTGATGTCACTTGACAGTGACATCTAACTGTTATTTAACAAACTACTGAAAGTTAACACAACTACTGAAGATGTCAAACAGCTGACATCTTTTTACAAAAGACAAGTGTTAACTATCACTACAACTACTGAAAAGAAACTACTGAACTATAACTACTGAAACTACAATGACCGAAGAACATGCTCTTCAGTCGTTTTACAAGTACTAAAATACAAAAGAAAACTATTGAAAAGAAAAGACTGAAAGAACACCATCACAACAACTGAAGAATACTTCTTCAGTTGTTGTGACAAACTCTGAAGGCTTCAGTACTTGGACTTCAGACTTGAACTTCAGTTGTTGTCATCAGCTGATGTCTTCAGTTGATTACATCAGCTAATGTCTTCAGTCTTTGTACTTCAGTCTTTGTACTTCAGCTGTAGACTTCAATACTTTAGTCTTCAGCTATTGATCTTCAGACTTTGGTCTTCAGCTGTTGATCTTCAGACTTTGGTCTTCAGCTGTTGATCTTCAGACTTTGGTCTTCAGCTGTTGATCTTCAGACTTTGGTCTTCAGCTGTTGATCTTCAGACTTTGGTCTTCAGCTGTTGATCTTCAGACTTTGGTCTTCAGCTGTTGATCTTCAGACTTTGGTCTTCAACTGATAAAGGCTTCAGTACTTCCGTCATCAGCTGTTGATCTTCAGACTTTGTCAAACAGTTGATGATGTCTTCATCAGTTGTTGTGATGACTTGTGGGACTTAAAGTTTTTTTGATCTGGCTCATTGGTTCTTTTGGTCAAACAAACTCCCCCTGAACCAATGCAGCCAAAACCTTTAAGCTTATTGAAGTGTCCCACTTATTAAGGCAGAATGATTGGTCTTTTGTCTTCTAGATCAGCTCAGTAGTGACCCCTGTCAGCACAGGCCTGGGAAGAAGTCTCAATGATATGATTGGCAAAGGATGGATGGGAACTCGGTCTTGGGGAACTGGACACAGAGCTGTTATCCCATCTTGGAGACCTACTTCCCAACTATAAGCCTATATGTTTCTCTGGTGTAGGCTTCTAAAAACACAATCTATTCCTCTATTGTAAGCTCTTCTGCCTCACCTTCAAAGAATCCTTCAGGCCCATAGAACTCAGATAGGAATTTGACCTGTTTTCCATTTTTGAGCTCCACTGTTGTGATTTCTCTGTAAGCAAACTCATCCGGGTGATTACCCTCAAGTAACAGTTAGAGCTCATCCTTTCTGATTTCATTAAGCCTCTTATACACCAGCCCCTTTTTCACCATTCTATTTTCTAGCATCTTTTGTGGGGGCATGTTAGATGTATAGGCCTTCTTGAAATCTTCAAGGATCTCCCAGGGTGATATTACAATGGCAAGTGTGATCACTGCATCTACAATCATTTTCACTTGCCCATTGTATCTCTAAGGAATGTCTCTCCTTTGGATCCTGTGAGACACCCTCGGATCAGGCCAAATCCTCACTCTCTCTCTCTGATATTGAAATGTGTGCTTGAGAGTGTACAGTCTGTGAGCTTGTTTCCTCATGTTTATGATTGATGAGGAGGCTTCATATGCTTTATTTACCCTCTTCAATAATTCATCATCATGATGTTTATGAAGCTCTTCTTCTTCTAGCTTCACTTTCACAGTCTGTCTTTGGAGCTCAGGAGTAATTGTCAGAGGGAGACTTTTGGCCTTAGGCAACTGTATAACAGCTGAGATTGGCAGCCTATCTTCTTCCTCATCCTCATCTTCTTCTTCATCTTCCAGCCTTAACACCCTTCTCTTCCTCTTCAAAGGTGCATCATCCGCTATTGGTTTTGTGGGAGAGGGAGTTGGTTCAGTGCGTTGTGGTAGTGGTTTTGGTGTGGGAATTTTGGTAGGCTGTTCTAGCAGTTTTGATGTGAGTAAAGATTTGGATTGTTTTGCTAGAGCGGTCCTGTTCCCAGCACCTGCTTCACTCAGGGCTTCTATGACCAGCCCTTTAGTAAATACCTTAGACGAACAGATCTTGGTGGTTATTACCAAGATGCTGTCCCTGGTCCATGACTTGATCTCCAGGACTGATCTCCCTAGATACTTCGAAGTGAACCTTGCCATAGCCTCAAGTCTCTCCTTCTCTTCTTGGCTATAACAAGTCCATCGGTTTTCTATCTCTTGCACCTCTAACTTTCTGATCTCTGAGTCAAGTTGGGCAGTATCAAAACCTTGCCTAAACAACTGATCAATGATGTTATCCATTGATCGGCTGTGTTCGGCATCAGCTTTCTTTATTAGCTCATCCAACTTCTTCTCAGACTCCTTTTCTTTCTTCTTCTTCTTGTATGTGACATGACTTCCTTTGTACTTTCAGTCAGTTTCTCTATTTCAGTTCCCTTCTCAACCTCCTTCACCTTCTCAGCCTCTACCACCAACTCCATCTCAGTTTCCCCCTTTTTCTCAACTTCTTTCTCTTTCACCTCCTCAATCCTCTTTCTCTTGATGGCTTTCACTGACTGAGTCTCCCCCTTTTGGTTGCATTAGTTGCAAGGGTTTGACTGTCAGAAAGCTTCTTTGCCACAACATCCTCCACCAAGGGTTGTATAACAGAGGGAAGCCTCTCATCAAGGGTTTTGATCACTATATCAGTGATAATAGGTGTGATGAGAGGCAGGGAGTTTTGAAAGATAGCAGCTATTTGCTCAGGGGGGTTCTGTCCCTGAGAAATAGTGCCAGAAGCTGACGCTGGTGGTCGAGATTTTAGGAGTGGTTCGGTGTTTGTGAGACCTTCAGATGAAGGTGCCATCTGTTGGGTTATTTTGGTGGCAGATGGACTTGATTCTTGAGAGTGTTGGGCAAGTAGATCTTTTAATCTACTTACCTCCTCCTCAAGAATAGTGTTCTGGGCTACAACATCATAAAAGAAGCCCAGGTCATCATCAGCTGTTGCTGAATCACCTGACCTCCTGATTGAATCAGGATGTACATGTGCTGAGTGTGGCTCAGTATACACATGTGCCCCTTGTTCTTGGTACTGGGGACTTCCTACCTCAGGATTAGAACCTTCATTGGCAGTTGCCTCTGGTGAGGACTTAGCTATAGTACCAACTTCATCCTGTTCATGTGCTGAATCAGGGGAAGTGGCAGCCTCACCAGAAGTTCGGATCTCCTCTTCCATACTGGGAGATCAAACATGGTAATCCCTGTGCTGGGGGTTCTCATCAATACTTGTGTCCTCCCTCTCATTGGTTGGGGTTTGCCCAGTTGTTAGAGGTTCCTGGGGAGAGGGTGGAGTGTTAAGCTGAGTTAACATTTTTGCAATAATAATAGTAGGGCTTTGAGGGGCGGTTGCAATGGGAGATGGAGTAGAAGCAGTATGCATCCGGGGAGATTGGTGCGTTTCAATGGCAACCTCCTCAACTGAGAAAGGTTCCAGATATGTGGGTGCCCCTGTTATGGTTGCTACAGGCTCCTGTTGAGAGGATGCCTGAGCGGTTGAAGCTGGTGGAGTCCTTGTATCTACTGGGGGATTAATGCCAGTAGATATCTGCCACCTTTGTGCTGCAGGGGCATCCTCAGGGGACTCATCTCCCTGAGTATCCTTTTTGGGTTTCTTTTGTTTGGGTTTGGTGGGGACTTTCAATTTGGAGGTGGAGGCTGTGGGTTCCAGCTACGTGGGTTTTCGCAGCTTGGCAGCCTTTTTGAGTGTCTAGTCAGAGTTGTGCCTGGAGTATACCTCAGGCAATACAGCCATGGCAGGGACTCCAAGGCCAACAAGTCCCTCAGCTTTCAGCTGGTCCTCTATAATGGCCATTATGAACCGTGGATATAATATCCATCGGTTAGCAATAGGTTTTGAGGCCATATCCTAAAGTTCTAAAAAGATTATTTCAGAAAAATTTAAGTGTTGTTGCTCAAGGATAGAAAATAATACCTGCTGCCACCTGGAGGACATTTGGTCCCATGAAGAGGTTTTTGGGGCTAAGCAGACATTCACCATATGGAATATAAGGCGTTCTGCGTCATGGAAATGCTTCTTTAGGATGGTAGAAGCACTGAGGTTACCCTGGTATCCATGGTGGGCAAAGGATAGATCAGTGGTGCCCTTTGGATATCCAGTGGGGAAGGTGGCATCATCCAGTTTTAGGTTTTGGCGAAGGATTGCCGGAGTGATGACCACCTTACGAGTGTTGACGAACGACTGGAGAGCGACCTCGGCGTCATTCCCTCCAGTGAGGGTGACGTTCGACCAAAACTGGCATAAGGAGTAAGCGTGAATGGTGGGATTGATGAGAAGGCCGTTTGGAATGGGGAATCGACCATGAGATCAATGGCTTTATCAAACTTCGGCAAAAATGGTGATTTGGTCAGGTAGGAAACACAGTTGTGTCAAGGTTTAAGCTGCATGGTCGCCATTAATGTTATGAGAGAGGTTTCAGAGTTTTTGGAATGTTAGGTTATGAGAGAATGAAAAACTCTAAAGGTAGGGTTTGGTATTTATAAGGATCAGTCATCAGCAGTTGTAAACTACTGAAGACATGGTGTTGCTGTCACAGGTTGTAAACAACTGAAGACTTGGTGTTAGTCATCAGCAGTAAACTACTGAAGACATGGTTTTGCTTCAGTTGTTGTAAACAACTGAGGAATTGGTGTTAGTCATCAGTAGTTGTAAAACTACTGAAGACATGGTTTTGTCCTTCAGTTGTTGTAAACAGCTGAGGACTTGGTGTTAGTCATCAGTAGTTGTAAAACTACTGAAGACATGGTTTTGTCCTTCAGTTGTTTGGATATGAAACAGCAGATATTGAAATCAGCGAAGAGTAAAGTTTACTCATCGCTGTTGTCGTCAATTCAGTTGTTTTATGCGAACCTCAACATTTACTCATCAGACTTTGTCTGATTTTCAGATGTTTCATTGACCTTCAGCTCTTGTGAATATTTATTCTTCAGCTCTTGTAAACAGATGTTCAGAAGATCTGATAAAAGAAAATATTCTTCAGAGCTTGTGAAAAAATGTTGTCTTCAGTACTTATGAGTAAAATTACTCATCAGTACTTGTGGACAAAATTTGTTCTTCAGTACTTATTTGTGAAAACTAGGTATCAGTAGTTATAACCACATCAGTAGTTGTAACTACATCAGCTGTTTTCAACAAATACTGCACTTCAGTACTTTGAAGTATTTTAGTCTTCAATAGTTATGAAAATTGCTGAAGACTAAATAACTCATCAGTACTTATATTTGACTTTTGTATACTGATGCTCATCAGCACTTATGACCTGAAAGCATCAGTAGTAGTCAATTTATTCTAGCTACAGCATACCAAGCCTTAGTACAAGATTTTGAAAAGTTGCACTGTCTAAAGGCTTAGTAAAAATATCTGCAAGCTCATCTGCACTAGGAACAAACTTTGGATCAATCAGAACTTTTTCATAACAATCCCTAATAAAATGATGTCTGATCTTAATATGTTTGGTCCTAGAATGCTGGACTGGATTCTTCATAATACAAAGAGCTGAAGCACTATCCATGAGTAATGGTGTCTTAGTCTCTATAATGCCATAATCCAACAATTGATTCTGAAGCCAGAGTACCTGTGATGTACAACTTGCAGGAGCAATGGATGTAGCAATTGATGTTTGTTTCTTACTCTACCAAGAAACTAAACAATTGCCTAGAAATTGGCATCCACCAGAAGTTGATTTTCTGGTGACTTTGCACCCTGCATAGTCACTATTTGAGAAAGCAACTAATTTGCAAGAGTGCCCAGTAGAATACCAAAGTCCTAGAGATTGGGTGCCTTGCAAGTATCTAAAGATCCTTTTGACTGCAATCAAATGGGATTCTTTAGGTGCAGCCTGAAATCTAGCACAGACACATGTTGCAAACATAATGTCTGGTCTAGAGGCTGTAAGGTACACCAAGGACCCAATTATATATCTGTAAAAGGTTTCATCAACCGCTTTACCTTTCTGAACAATATCCAGTTGCGTGGTGCTGCTTATAGGAGTAGAACAAGGCTTACAGTTTTATAAATCAAACTTATGCAAAAAATCTTTTGTATATTTGGACTGATGAATGAAGATTCCATCAGTCCTTTGTTTGATTTGCAAACCTAGAAAGAACTGTAATTCTCCCATGGCACTCATTTCAAACTTCTTTTTCATTAGGTTTGTAAATTCATCACACAACTGTGGATCAGAGGATGCAAAAATTATATCATTAACATAAATTTTAACAAGTAGCTTTTGCTGCCCTACTTTCTTAATGAATAAAGTTTTATCTATGGAGCCTCTAGTGAAATTATTTTGAAGAAGAAAGCTAGAAAATGTTTCATACCAGGCTCTTGGAGTTTGTTTCAACCCATAAAGAGCCTTATCAAGCTTATACACCCAATCAGGATGTTTATTGTCCTCAAAACCTGGTGGTTGACACACATAAACTTCCACTTTTATTTTACCATATAAAAATACACTTTTGACATCCATTTGAAAAACTTTAAGATTATGAAAAGCAGCATAAGCTAAAAACAATCGAATTGCCTCCAGTCTGGCTACAGGGGCAAAGGTTTCATCATAATCAATACCTTCTTCTTGTGCAAACCCTGTACAACCAGTCTGGCCTTATTCTTAACATTTTGGCCTTTTCATCTGTTTTATTCCTAAACACCCATTTAGTGCCTATTGCACACTTACCTTGGGGTAAAGGAACAAGCTCCCACACTTGCTGCTTTTTGAACTGAAGAAGCTCAAGCTGCATTGCTTCAACCCATCCATTGTCTCTTAGTGCAACATGGTAGTTCTTTGGCTCTTGCTGACTGATGAAGAGAGTATAGAAGCATAAATTAGACAATTGACTTCTGGTTGAGACTCCAGCATTGATATCACCAATGATTTGAGACATTGGATGATCCTTCAGTTCTTGATATACAATAAGATCTGTGCAAGTGTTTGTAGAACTTCCAGCAACAACAGATGTTGATGAAGATTCTTGAAACCAAGTTGGTGATGGCAACTCAAATGAAGTTGAAGATGCAGAAATCTTATCAGCATTTGTTGTGGATGGAGCTGCTGAAGCTAAAGGAGCATCAGGTTTAGATGACTCAGGCAGATGGTCACTAAACCTGAAAAGGTGAGTACTGGCTACATCATCATCAGTACCACCAAGTGGAGAACTACTGACAGGAGCAACAGCTGGAGCTTGATAAGGAACATATTACAGTATGTCCAAATCAAATAGCTCCATAGGGTTTTATGGAATCTTGTCCTTTGGAGATTCATTAAACTTCACATGCAGAGTCTCTTCAACTATCTTTGTTCTGCAGTTGCAAACTCTATATGCCTTGCAAGTTGATGAATAACCAACAAAATACCCTACATCCACCTTTGATTCAAACTTCTGGAGTGGATTGCTAGTGTTGAGAATGCAACATGGACACCCAAATGCTCTAAAGAATGAAATCAAAGGGGCCAAATGATGTAGAACTTCATAATGAGTCTTCATCAACCTTTGATTCACTAACACTCTATTGTGCAGATAGCAAGCTGTGTTGACAGCTTCAGCCCAAAAAGTCAGTGGCAAACCTGAGTCAGCCAACAATGACCTTACAACTTCAATAAGGGTCCTGTTCTTTCTCTCCACCATTCCATTTTGTTCAGGAGTTCTTGGAATGCTAAACTGCCTCTTGATTCCCTTTGACAAGTAGAAGTCACCAAGTGTGTGATTTCTAAATTCTGTGCCATTATCACTCCTCACACACTTGACTGGAAGGGAATACTGCTTCTCTACATATAACACAAAGTTCACAATAGCTTTTGCAGCTTCATCTTTGGAATGCAAGAAGAAAGTCCATACAAATCTGGAGTAATCATCCATAATTACCAGACAGTATTTCTTCTTTGCCATGCTCATCACTCTGACAGGACCAAAAAGATCCATACACAGTAATTCTAAGACTTTGGCTCTTCTATTGGAGGGAATGAAACTTTGTGTTGCTTTCCCTTTAAACAAGCAGTGCAGTTGTCTTCACATTTGAACTCCTTCATAGGCAACCCTCTTACTAAACCATGGTGTATCAGCTGGTTCATGATTTTAAGATTCACATGACGTAGCCTCCTATGCCATAGAGTAGATTCTTGAGGAGAAGCCTTGGAGAATAGGCAAGGATGGCCTTTTAGATCTATTTTCTTAGAAAGATCTAAGGCATACACTCTTCCTGTCCTGTTGGCCTTCAGGAGAGTATGATCATCCAACACCTTGTCAATCAAACTTAGAACTTTAGATGACAGAATCTTGCAGTTCTGACTGGTGAAAAGAGCAACATGGCCTTTATCACACATTTGACTGACACTCAAGAGGTTGTACTTGAGATTCTCCACATGGTTAACATCATCAAACCTTATTTCTCCATTGGAAACAAAGCCTTTGCCGATGATGTAACCCTTAGCATCATTGCCAAAAGAGACAAACCCCTTCTTTCCTTGAGAGTAGTCATGAAGAAGAGAGCTGCTCCCTGTCATATGCATGGATCCTCCACTGTCTACATACCAGATGCTTCTTTGGCATGCTGAAGAACCCTGCATTTATTACAACAAATTAGTTAGTTTTTGAGACCCAAACCTTTTTGGTTTTGGGTCTGTTCTCATCAACAGATGGTATACTAACTGGTTTGTTCTGAGTGATAGCCTGAGGTGAAGGAGATGGTGTAGAAGAGGATTCCTTTGGCTTGGATTTCCTTTTCTGTGGTTTCAGCACAGGAGCATCTAGTTGGTTGACTCTCCCCAATAGATGTTGAACCATCATAACAAGTTGTGTCTGATTTTATGATAAAGCCTTCAGCTCATCAGACACATTAGTACTTGAATTTGATGCATTCCTGTGTTGTACCATCTTCTTTTGAGCAACCTCAGCTGTTGCCTGATTAACCCCTTCCTTTTTGGATTTTTTCTTGGACTTTAGGGTTACAGGTTTTGATGTTGCTGGAACAAACTTGGTCTTAAACTCAGTTTTCATTTTGTCCATTTTCTTTTTAATGTTCTCATTGTGTTTGAGTTTGGAGCCCTTTTTATACCAGCAATCATCCGTAAGATGATTGAATAAGCCATATATTTCACATGGCTTTTTCTTCATCTTAAGTTGATCATCTGCTGAAGAAGATGAAACTACTGAAGACTTGTACTTCAGCAGTTTTGTATCAGTACTTGCTTTCCTGATATCTTCTTCAGTAGTTTTCCCACCCTTTCTACTTGTAGTTTTCTTCCCTTTAGTACTTGGAGTAGTTTGGGTTTGTTCTTCAGGTGTTATAACTTGCTCTTCAGTACTTTCAGTACTTTGTGAGATACACCTGAAGTGATCAACTTTTTGATCATGTGAGTGTCAGCATTTGGACCATCAATATCAGCTGATTGGTTTCGTGTAGAATTAATACTGACTTCAACCTTTGATGGTGTTGTATCAGACAGTAAATCACATGATGAGAAGGATTGGTTATTGCTTTCTCTTTCAGATTCTACTTCTGCTCTGGGAGTAAAATCTGTAGGAGGAGCAGTGTGATTATAACCAATGCCAAACTTCACATTGGAAGCTGACTGCTTGCTAAGAAGCATTTCAAAACCCTTGCAGGATTGTACCCAGCGATCACACTCTACCTGGGTATATGCAAGTGTTTCTTTGAGGTCTCTGTACTTCTCTAGAAGTACCTCTTCCCAAGCCTTATCATCAGTGATTTGGCATTTAAGTTTATAAATCTCATCATTCTTATCATTAAGCACAACCTCAAATTCAGCTTTTCTTTTGGAGATTATTTGCTCTAGCTCAAGGTTTTTGTTAATTAAAGCTACATTTGCTTCTCTAGTAGAAGCAAATATGGCTATGCATGATTCAGACCATAACTTGGCTTTGGCCTCAGAGGATACCTATGATACCTGTGATATGGAAGCATTAGAAGATAAGCTATCAGCAGACTCCAGGGCCATGAGAGCAAGGTTACCAAAAGGATTTTCACCTCCATGTTGACCAGCACCAGGAAACAGTTGTTCATGACCAGACATATCATCTGGTAAACTACTCTAGTCAACAACTCCTGGGGTGAAAAAGCTGTGTTGTTGAGGTTGAGGTTGTTGATGAGATTGGGATGGTTGAGGTTCAGGAAGAGCATGTGGTTGTTGAGCAATGGGTGCTTGAACTTGACTGGTCTGTGGCATGTAAAAGCAGGGGTAAGGATATGGCATATGACCTTGAGGAACAAAATATGCAGGTGATGACTGAGCTTGTGATGGATGACCAGAACTAGTAGAATGTTGCCCTTTGTTCTGTGAGCTATTGCTTGGAAAGTCACAAAGGGTGTTGATGAATTAGATCCAGATGATCTACATTCTCTAGCAAAGTGTGGTACTTGTGACACCTCAACTTGCTCTTGTCAAAACCAACTTTGGTTTTGCCAGAGAGTCCAGGGAATTTTCTACCAGTTCTTTTGTAGAACTTTTGAGATATGATATTGATCATTGCTATTTGGCTCAAAATATCCATCTCTTCCAGATCATAATCTGGAATGCCTTTCAGATCCTCCATCAGAAAACACAAGTTATCACTGCTACCACCTGAACTACCATCAACACCAACAAAAGCATGTTCAGTGTTAGTAGAGAAATCAATATGCTCATCATAGGAACTCTCTGATGCATCATATTCTGACTCCTGACCTATCAGTGTAGTATTGCCTGATACAAAGTCATCAGTGAGCTTACCAGATGATGACAACTTCCCTTTCTGTTCTATCTCTCTTTCAAATGTAAGCAGTTTCCCATGAAGTTGGGTGAGAGATAGAGTGCTCAGATTTGCACTAGAGCGTAGGACAATAGTGTATGTGTCCCATCTCTCAGGCAGTGATCTGAGGAATCGGTTGTTCATCTGGCTGTTTGAATACTCTTGTTTAACCATCTTCAGTTTAGAGATCAAACAAGAGAATCACTCAAACTGTTGAGTCAGAGTCTCACCCTTCCTATGAGAGAATGTCTCATATTGTTGGGCGAGGATTTCCCTAGTGTTTGCTAAGACCTCATCAGTTCCTCTGAATTGTTCCTTCAGAGCAACCCAGAGATCATCAGCAGTTTCATGATGCATAAGCCCTGAATAGATTTCATTAGGCAATGCCATGCCCAAAATTTCATGGGCTTTAGCATCAATTTCGAACAGCGTCAGATCTTCGTCCGAATATTGATCAGGTTTCTTCGGAACCTTCTCATTTGATTCAGGAACGCTCACCATATGCTTGACTTCCAACAACCAGCGCTGTTGATAGACAGATGATGGAGCATACGTCGTTGCCATATGTTATACTCACTCCTAACAAGCATCAGAGGCTTTGTTGAGGAGCCAGTATTGTGAGGATCATTTGTTGGCGTCGCCATTTCAGAATTCAGACAAATTCAAGGTAAACTAAACAAATCTAGCTCAAAACCACTTTGAACCTCGTATTGAATGGCCAGAAGCAACAGAAACTCAATCTCTATAACCGATTCTTTCAAATTTGCTAATTCGATCAAACGTAGATAGCAAACGAGCAGCTTCAATGATCAATTGTTAAATCGATCAATGATTAACCAGTTCTGATACCATTTGAAAGTATCTCAGCATCTAGTTTGATCAATTAGATTAGATTTGCAGCGGAATTAGCACACGAATTAGACAAACTCAAAGAAGGAACACAAGATATTTATCAATCAAACAGTACAATTATAGAATAAGAAAGAGTTTCTGCACAAAGGATGTATTTCATTCAACATATGATTCGACCACTTTACATTAGGTCATCTTTCCTTTTAGAGGGAAAGATGACGTCAGCTGATGTCACTTGACAGTGACATCTAACTGTTATTTAACAAACTTACTGAAAGTTAACATAACTACTGAAGATGTCAAACAGCTGACATCTTCTTATAAAAGACAAGTGTTAACTATCACTACAACTACTGAAAAGAAACTACTGAACTATAACTACTGAAACTACAACGACTGAAGAACATGCTCTTTAGTCGTTTTACAAGTACTAAAATACAAAAGAAAACTACTGAAAAGAAAAGACTGAAAGAACACCATCACAACAACTGAAGAATACTTCTTCAGCTGTTGTGACAAACTCTGAAGGCTTCAGTACTTGGACTTCAGACTTGAACTTCAGTTGTTGTCATCAGTTGATGTCTTCAGTTGATTACATCAGCTGATGTCTTCAGTCTTTGTACTTTAGTCTTTGTACTTCAGCTGATAGACTTCAGTACTTTAGTCTTCAGCTGTTGATCTTCAGACTTTGGTCTTCAGCTGTTGATCTTCAGACTTTGGTCTTCAGCTGTTGATCTTCTGACTTTGGTCATCTGCTGTTGATCTTCAGACTTTGGTCTTCAGCTGTTGATCTTCAGACTTTGGTCTTCAGCTGTTGATCTTCAGACTTTGGTCTTCAGCTGTTGATCTTCAGACTTTGGTCTTCAGCTGTTGATCTTCAGACTTTGGTCTTCAGCTGATAAAGGCTTCAGTACTTCTGTCGTCAGCTATTGATCTTCAGACTTTGTCAAACAGCTGATGATGTCTTCTACAGTTGTTGTGATGACTTGTGGGACTTAAAGGTTTTTCTGATCTGGCTCATTGGTTCTTTTGGTCCAATAAGTAGAATAGTTGTCTAGCTCTTTGATTAAGTCTCTAAGCTCAGAGTCTTGCTCTATAGTTTCTTTAGAGTGTTCACTTGAGTAGACTACCATGACTTGACTTGGTTCCTTTTTCTTTTCAGGTTCATCATCTTTTATTTCTTTTTCGTCAGCTAGCTCCTCTTTGATTTTAATCAACATCTCCAGTTCTGGGATCCTTTTTGTCAGAGTCTGATTTTGTCTGCTAAGATCATCTATGAGATCAGTTTGACTTTCAATCAAGTTTTCCTGCTCTTCTAAGGCAAGTGTCTGTAAAGTCATTGTATCAACATGCCCATTGATTTCATCCTTAGCTTGTTTGAGGGCAGCCTTGAATTGATCTATTTCTTTGTCTTTCTGACTCTTTTTAGACTCATGTTTTACATTGAGTTCCTTTATCTCCTTTTCTTTCTCATCCAGCTCTAGAATTCTATCTTGTATAATACCAGATCTTCTATTAAGCAACTTTTCCATCCTTGCAACTCTTAGTAACAATTTTGTGATCATTTCATCCTTCTCATCAGGTTTGTTGGTTCCTGATTATGCATAGCTTTCAGAAGGACCACCTCAGATTGAGCTTGTCTCACTGGCATTCTCATGGTATGATCCTCCTCATCTGGAGATGATTTGGATTCATCTAAAGGGCTGGTAGATTCACCAGACTCTATAGCTTCAGTAGCAGCAGGAGATGTGTGAGGTGGAGAAAAGTGAGCTTGAGACATAATAGGAGAATGGATAGGATATGGTCTAAAAGGAGATGAAATTTCAGCTTCTTAAACATAAGGTCCTGTATGAGGATCACCACCTACATCAACATGTGGTGACACGGGCCCTTTTTCATCTTGTGCTTCTTTAGCATGCTCATCAACATGTTGTTGATCAAGAGCAGCTTGTTCTTCTTCTTCATGAGCTAGCTCATCAGCTGGAGCTATATCTTCTTGTTCTTCTATTACTTCTTCTTGATTGATCTGCTCCAACATCCGAGGAAGAAAGGGAAAGAAAGGCCCACTGTAAAAATTCCTTGGATCCCTCTTCTTGGTGTACTTATGGGACTTGGCACTGTAATGGGGAATGTCCATTACTGGTCCTACTGGTACCAGTTGAGGGAAGGCTTCATTGATGAGACATTGCAAGAATCTTGGATACATGAGAAATATATGCCTTCTTCCCTCTTTAATGTTAGACACCAAGCCATTAAATACATACGCTGACATGTTGAATGGCCTGTTTGTGGATAGAGCACATATAACAGATGATGTTGTTATAGGGATGTCATTCCATCCAGTCATTCTTTTGGATAGACAGTGTTGGAATATATGTATCAAGAATCTCTATTGTACAACCACCAACCCTTTAACTATCTGTTTTCCCTCATATCCTCCTTCATACCCAATGTTGGCAAAAAATGTCATGATATCCTCATCTTCAAGTTCCAGAAGGGTGTTAGCATCATCACCAAACTGTAGACACTATGTCACATTTTGTTAAGTGACGGAAAGGGTGTGATCATTAGTTATTTTTCCTAATAAGGTGTTGATCCAATCTATCTCTACAACATCAACACTACTCCAGAATGATCTTATGAAGTTCTCATAAATGACAGGTCTCACAGTGATAGCATGAGCAACTCTAGTGGTAGATATAAATCTGATCATGTCACTGAGTCCTTCTACTTCAGGAACATTTGGGTCAAGATATCCACTGACATTGTGGACTTTACTCCATGTAATATTAGCCATTGACCTCTGCATACAAGACATGTGAGTTAGTACTTTGACAAGCAATCATCAAATTATACTGGTGAAATCAAGTTGACTGTTTCAATTTTGACTTTGTTTGGTCAAAATTGAAGAGTCAAGGGTACTGTTCCATAGAAATCTGACCTAACTTGATTTTGCAATGCATGAACAATTTTATTGTTGTTTTATCTTTGTTTTTGATGATAACTTTTTGTTTTGAGTGTCCTTTAACATTAAAACTTAATGTTTTGAAGTTGACATTTTCAGTACAGTGATCCCCTGTTCTTATGATAAACCTAGGGTTTTAAAAATCAATTGTTTGATATTAATCTTCATGATCACTGGTTTCATAGTACTCGGAAATGTCTATCAATCCTTACATTGATGTTGATTTTGTGATTTCTTCTTTATTTAGGGTTCTGAGTTCATCATGTGTTCGACGGTTTATTCTTGGATTTCACTGAAAATCACCTTGTTTTGATACTACTGTTGTTGAGAATCAAAATAGAGGCAAATTGATGGTTGTAGAACACAAATTTCAGATTGATTGTGATGATGTTGATGAATGAAGAATAGTAGGAAGTTTCGCTCGTCGCACTTTAAAGTGTCTCAAATTTGAAAAGTATTAAATGACCTTTGCTGATCTGTTTAAATAGTCAATTTTAATCGCTTTTACAAATTCTACAAGTTTTAAAATAAATACGAACGACTACTGTAGCAAATATGGAAGATTAACTCTGTCAGCATTTGGTTACTGTAACAAATGCGGAAGTGTAACACTTGGCAGCATTTGTGTACTATAGCAAATGCGGATGTTTTAACTTGTTAGACATTTGTACACTGTAGCAAATGCGGAAGTTTTAACTCGTCAGACATTTGTACACTATAGGAAATACGGAAGTTTTAACTCACAAACATTTGTATACTGTCGCAAATGCGGAAGCTTTAACTTGTCAGACATTTGTACACACTGTAGCAAATGGGAGAAAAATTGTCTTCCCGTATTTACTTCAAAAAATACGGATGCACAATTAAGTTGTCCACATATTTTGAACTTCAAAACACCATGACAGAAGAGTGTGAGCACACTTCTAATTTGTACTGTTATAAATGCACAACCAATTTTTAGTATTAAAGTCAACCATATTTGGGAAATGTGGCTGAGCAAACAAATGCGGATGAACTATTTTATCCGCATTAGTTTTTATACATAAAACTTGCTGTAAACATTTGTGAGACCAATGCAGTAGAGTTAACTTATCCGCATCATTTTCACTTGTTTTTCATCAATCAAAACTGTTACCTGCATTGGTTATATGCTTGGGTTACCTTCACCCACATTAAGTAATCCTCTTACCTGCATTAAATTTTGAACTTGTCAAAACTTAATGTTTCTGTTGTGGGTAGTTTTGGCTATTTTTGCTTTGATTCTTTATCTTTTATGAACATGTGTCTTTTGCTTTTGACTGTTATGAAGATGAGTCTGTTGATTTGCTATTGCAGGACCGGGTGAAGGGTTTATGCACTTTTACAACACAACAACACAAAGAGAAGAGTGTATAACAACACTTAACAATTCAAATAGGGAACTGGTAAGCTTGAGTTTAGAGAACTAAGAAACATAAGTGTAAAGTGACAGAAACTAGAACAACACACAAGCAAGGTTAATGTATATTGATCTTCTAGTTCCTTACAAATGGCTTACAGAGTTCTACATAAACTTACTAAGTTACATGGACCAGAAAATACTTATACTACAACCTATAGCCAGCCATACTTTAAAGGCTAGCTGGATACATGAACTAGACAACAACAAAATCAATGTAGAGTCAAAAGGCAGACTGCCTTTTGACTAGTGACTATGACATGCCACTGCTCACATCCTAATATATTACAAAAAGGATAAAGTACATAAAGTAGAAAGTTACAGACTCAAGACCTCAATGTACAGTTTACCAAAAGCATGGACCTTTTCACCAACTCATGAAAGGTTGGTGACTTATTAGAGTGGCAGCAGAAAGTGGTTCAGCTTTAGGTAAAAAGTACATCAGATAAAGCATGTAATATAAACGTCTTCGGAAGAAATCTGTCTTCAATGGTTGGCTTCGGAAGACTTTGTCCTTGAAACTTCGAAAGACTTCATCTTTTGGCTTCGGAAGATATTGGTCTTAGCTTCGAAAGATTTCACACTTAGAATAATTTCTAAGGCAATGTGAATCTTCTGAAGCATTCCACTTCAGTACACTTGTGCATGCATGTAGGAGAGACTTTGAGTGTTTGGGTTGCATCAGCCTTACTAATAACCTTACAAACTCCCACTAGGCTAATGCTACCAAAGCACTTGAAGACTTCAGATATTAACAGTCCTCATTATGATGATGACCATCCCTTTCTTCATGAGATGGTCAGGATCACTCAGACTCTCATAATATCTTCTCATGTTAAAGAGATCATGCAGAGGTAGATTGAACATATCCTGCCATGTGTAGACATGTTCAATACCTTGATCTCTTATGATATGCCATCTTGCTATATTTATGGTGTATGTCCAAGATAAGATGGGTCTTCCTGATGCTAGAGGAGCTGCTTGAATTGGAGTTGGTGGGGCATCGTCTTGTTGCACATCCTCAGGATGTTCTGACTCATCCTGAGGTTTGGAGGTGGATCTTTCCTTCTTCTTCTTCTTTGACTTTGGTTTGGAAACCATCCTTTTCCTCCTATTTGAACTCTTTAACTGAGAAGACTGGCCTGTAGCAACTGATTAATCTTCTTTGTCTTTCTCAGTTGGGTCTTCCTCTCTCACAGGTTTAGACTGAGAGGGGACAGATCCCTACTGTGGATCAGAAGTGGAAGTTTGCTGAGGTTCAGCAGGAGGTTCAGGTTGTGTTGTATTTGGTGTTTCAATCTTAATCTCCACTTCCTGAGGGACCTGACTTGGTAGGGAGTGTAAGTCAACAAGTTCAACTCTTTGGATCTTCTGCTTGATTACCCTGATGTGCTCATCCATGGTTGACTGGGTTGTGAGAATGATATTCTCTGTTGTTATGAAACAACAAGGACCAAACATGATGATTGAGTCAGTGATTATATGGCGGAATCATACAAACACAGAATAATAATTACAAGAAATACTCATAAATGCTTCTTTGTATTGATTCAGTTGAACAGTTACAATAAATGCTAGGGTTTGAGCAATATACAGTAACCGAACAACTTAGGACAAAAGACAGATCTTTGGATTGTCTAAGGTTTTTCTAATATTCTCTAAGTAAGTGTCTAAAGTCTAAGGTCTTAAGTCACCTCACATACGAGGTTGTCCGTTCTATTTATAGGTTGACATGAAGGCTTTACAAAATGACTAAACTACCCCTATACATAATCTAGTCTAAGTACAAAAGGTCTTCATCAGCATTTCTTTTGTTCATCCGCATTGACTAATGCGGATGAGTTGAACTCCATCAACATTTCTTTTTCTTCAACCGCATTAGTGCTTGGTCATCAGCATTGAGAAATGCGGATGAACAAACACTTAGCGCATTTGTTGTTGAACATCCGCATTAGTTAATGCGGAAGAGTAAATCCTTGGTCGCATTTGTTCAGTTGTCCGTATTTGTCAATGCGGAAGAACAAATACTTGTTAGCATTTGTTCTTTAGTCATCCGCATGTACAAATGTGGATAGCCGACACTTGTCTTCTTTATTGATGTAGATTCTTCATCCGCATTAATTCTTGGACTTAGGGAGATTCCAGCAGAACAACCATCATCCATTACTTGAATTGGCATGTATGATCCTTTCAGGGTCCAACAATACTCCCCCTAAGGATTATACAGCCTATGAAACTTCAAGGTTTTGGAGGATGAGGTTGTGAAGATTCTGCTGGGTCTTAATCAGCAGGAGGAGATGAATCAGGAGCTGGGTCTGTGAATGAAGGATCCAGTATTGCCTTGATCATCTTAGAGAACTGTCTGGCATCAGCTAACTTCTCTCTGCTCAGAACATGAATCTTCATTTGGCTCATAGTTTGGATGGCCTCAATAGCCAGCTTCTTTAAAGATGTAGGCTCCCAAAATGACATAGTAGACATCCCATCTCTGTGAATCAATAAAGATCCATCCGCATCAGCCTCCAACTTCACAATGTTCCCAAATTGCAAAGGAGTCTTCTTCTTCCTCCTTTGCTCTCTTTTATGAAGTATTCTATCATATGCCATCTTCAAGAGTTTTATGCATTTCAATAAGAATTGCATATCAGCTTCTCCAAGCTTGTTACTGATGTCCCTGAAGTGCCTTGTGTAGATGTAGTGGATATAGGACTCATCAAGCAGTCTAACCTTATATCCACTAAATAGTTTGATCTCAGCCCCTTCCTTTCCTCCCCATCCTCTTTCAATCACCAACTCATAAGTCTTCTCATCATAGTAGACATTTGAAATTGGGATGGAGGAATGAGTACTAGCTACCATCATTCTTTTCAAAGATTCAGTAGGCTTCACCTTGAGCTCAGGGAAGACTACTTCAGCTGTCTTGGGCCTTTTCTTTTCAAGTGGGTTAACAAAGGATCTATCTTTTCTCAAACAGATAGCCTTGAGAGAATTGAAGTTGTCTGTCCTTTTGAACATCCTTAAAATGTATTTAAACTCATAACCCCTGAACATAGCCTTATGATTGATCAGTCTCAGATTGGCTTGTTCTTTCAAGTCATGGATCTATAGGGAGTTCACCAGAGCAGAGTACTCTGTGAAGAATTGGACTAACCCTGAGTTCCTCTTGACCATGAACATGTTCAAGTCACTGTCATACTTCCAGGCGATAATCTTCAAATCAGTCTTGGCCTGAGGAGTAGACACACCTCTAATCATCTCTGCAGTGGTGGGTCCTTCATGAAGCTCTATCTGTGAAGGCTCAGTAAACCACTCAGGATATCTATGAAGTATAGGTGCCAAAGAGTCATGATCTCTGTGGGTGAGCTGCATGTCTTGAGCCGACACTCTTGATCTGGGCTGTTGTCTTGTAATTTCTTCTTCCATCTTCTTCAGCCTATCCTTCTTCTCAATAATCATTCTAAGAATGGCAGCCCTTAGAGAATTTGTCTTCATATTCCCTAACTTTATTTTAGTAAATACTTGTTCAGACAGATAGTCCTTTATTTCCTTATCAGCCATGCTGTAAGGATCAGGATATAGAGATTGAGAAGCAGATGTTTGTTTGGCTTTAGAAGATAGTTTTAGCACAGGAGCATTAGGAGAGTGAGACCTTTCATACTCAGTCTCAAATGTAGGGTCCAACAGTTTGTTCAGCTTCTCTTCTTATGCTATCATCCCCTTATATGTCATCCCAAAAACTTCATCAGGGTCATAACCATGGTCAATCAAGAATATTGCCTTCTTCATTAGATCATCTGACTTGGCCTTCTCAACTGCCTCATGAACTGATGGCTTCTCCTCTTCAGGGCTTTCCTTAGCTATTGGTTCATCAACCACATAGCCACCCTTGATTTCTCCTTCTTCCAAATCAATGACCTCAGCCTTCTTTTTCAGTTGAGCTTCTGCTTTTTCATGTTCTTCTAAAAATTCAGCAATAGCTACCAGGCTATGACGGTCATCCTTTTGCTTTTTCTTCACCGGTTCTTCCTCTTCAACCGGCCTTTTACCCTTGGCTTTTTCATCCGGGTACTTCCTCCTTCTGGTGTAAGTTTGTAATGAGGGATCAGAAGAGGAATCAGCTTATTAAGCTTCTTTAGGAAGTGATTCAGATTCAACCTATCCTTGCTCATCTACAGTAGCAGCAACAACAAATTCTCTTTGTTGTTGTTCTTCACAGAGCTTCTGATTAACTCTTTTTGATCCTTAGATAGGGACACATCAGGTACTATTTGTAAGCTCAATTCCTTCTCAATTGGGACATGAGATTGAGGAATAACCACTATCGGTTCAGTACCTCCCTTCTGATTGATTATGAAATCCCATAATACATCATCAATGATGAATTCTTCAGCAATAAATGAGTCAAGGGTAGAGATTCTATCACTGAATTCAGCCTCTTCAGTGTGAGTTTCTGCTGGTTCACTTGAGTACACCACCATTTCCATACTTGATTCATCTGGTTTAGTACCACTAGTTTCTGCCACCTTTTCAGGCTCAGTGAATTTCATCTTTTTGGACTGTGGAGAGTCATGATCACTTTCCCCTAATGAATCTCGATCACTATCATCTTTTTCACATTCCCTCTTACTCTTCTTATCTTTGCCATCATCTCTGATAATCTTGGTCCTTTTCAGCTTCCTGTTTAATTCTGACCAATAGCTCCAACTCAGACACTCTCTTGTTTAGTGACAGCTTGTTCTTCAATCAGCACTTCTTGTTCTTCCATTCCAATGGTTTGGATGGTCAAAGTGTCTAGATGACCACTTACTTCATCCTTTGAGTGCTGGAGAGACCCCTTTAACTTCTCAATCTCCTCTTCCTTTTCTTTCTTCTCCTCCTCATACTTGCTCTTTATTTCTTTCAGCTCTCTTTCTTTCTCATGCATCTCCAGAAGTCTGTCTTGAATGATACCAGATCTTCTTTTTAGGAGATTTTCCATCTTTGATACTTTCTTCAGAAGCTCAGAGATCATTTCATCTTTTTCATCTAGTTTGTTGATCTCTGATTCAGCAAAGCTCTCAGAAGGAGCAGCTTCTGAAATCACTTGCCTTACAGCTATAAGCATCTGGTCATCTTTATCATCAGATGATGATTTGGATTCATCTGAGGAGCTGGCAGAGTCACCAAACTCAGCATGACTAGTAGAGGGAGATGAGTGAATGGGAGATATGGGTGAGTGATGAATTGGTAAAATATGGGGTGAATGAATGGGTGAGACATGAGGTGAGTGTATAGGTGATATATATGGTGAGATGATTGGTTGTGATTGAGGAAATGGGGTTGGTGATGTTTGTGGAGATGGGATAGGTGTATGTACAAAGGGTGAGGCTATATCAGCTGTATGAACAGAAGGTCTAGTGTGAAGATCTCCACCTACATCAACCTATGGTGACACTGGCCTTTGTCCTTCTTCAGCCATGCTAGCTTCCTCCTTAACATGGTGTTGACTTGCAGCAGCTTGCTCTTCTTCTGGATTAGGCTCGATCACAGTAGCTGCCTGTCCTTGGTCCCCAATATCCTCAGCTGGATTGATTTGTTGAAGCATCCATGGTAGTAGAGGAAAGAATGTACCACTGTAGAAGTTCCTTGGATCTCTTTTCTTTAGGTAGTTGTAGGACTTAGTAGTGTAATGAGGAATGTCCATCACTGGTCCTACAGGTGCTAAGTTGGGAAATGCTTCATTGATCAAGCATTGAATAAATCTAGGATACATGAGGAACATGTGTCTTCTACCCTCCTGGATGTTGGATACCAAACCATTAAACACACAGGCTGACATGTTAAATGGTTGGTATGTGCATAGAGCACATATAGCTGATGATGTGGATACAGGAATGTCATTCCCACCAGTCTTCCTTTAGATAGACAATGTTGGAAGATGTGAATAAGAAATCTCCATTGTAGGTCTACCAACCCTTTCACTATTTGCTTCCCCTCATATCCACCTTCGTATCCAATATTGGCAAAGAAAGTCATGATCTCTTTATCATCCAGCTCTAATGGAGTATCAGCATCATCTCCAAACTGTGGACACTATCTCATAGTTTGCTCAGTAATCACAGAGTGTGATCCTCAGTGATTCTTCCAGAAAAAGTTCTCACACCATCTATGTCTTCCACTTTAGTATTTCCCCATAAAGATCTAATAAAGTTCTCATAGATAATAGGTCTGATAATAATAGCATGTGCCACTCTAGTAGTTAGGATGAATCTGATCATGTCTCTTAAACCTTCAGCTTCAGGAGCATCAGGGTCAAGATAACCACTGACATTATCAAGCTTGCTCCATGTAAGGTTTGCCATCTGATTCTACATAATTACATATGTGTTAGATGTGAATCATTGTTTATCCATTACATTTATGAAAATCAAGTTGATTATTTCATTTTGACTTTTTAATGGTCAAAATTAAGCAATCAAATGGTATTGTTACATATGAATGTTTGACCTAGTCTTGATTTTGCAATGTATGATTTTGTTATCATTCTTTATACATTATTTAGTTGTTTATTTTCCGATTCAACTTCATTTTTATTTCAAACATAAGTTTTGAGGTCACATTTCTCAGTTTTCAGGATCCCATGTTCACCCGAAGGATAATTAGGGTTTGACTGGACTTTTTGAAAATGATATTCTCTGTTGATAAGAATCAACAAGGATTCAATGTGAAGATTGAGTCAATGATTGAAAGGCAGAATCAAGCAATCAATGAACATGAAACTCTTGATATACTCATAAATGCATTCTTTAATTAATTAGATGAACTGTTATAGAGTAAATGCTAGGGTTTAGCAATCTACAGTAACAAGACCGCTAACATGGGAGAGAAACAAAGTATATTCTGATTGTCTATTCTCAAAAGTTGTGTAAACAGTCACACAAAAAGTCACCTCACATACGAGGTTTCTATTCTATTTATAGGCTGACTCACAGGTTGTACAAAATGACTAAACTACCCTTAGTCTAAGTCTTCATCAGCATTTGTTCTTTGTCATCCGCATTGACTAATGCGGATGAGAAATTCTTCATCAGCATTGGTATTCTATTAGCCGCATTAGTGTTTGGTCATCAGCATTAGTTAATGCGGAAGAGCAAACACTTGGCCGCATTTGTTGCTGGTCATCCGCATTAGTTAATGCGGATGAACAAATGCCTTGTCTGCATTTTATCTGTTGTCCGCATTAGTTAATACGGATGAACAAATACTTGTCAGCATTTGTTCTTGGTCATCCGCATTAACAAATACGGACAGCTGACACTTGTAATTTTCTTCTTATGCAGGATCTTCTTTATGCTCATTTCTTCTTAGACATGGGGAGAAACCAGCAGAACAACCATCCACCTCTTGAATTGGCATGTATGATCCTTTTCGGGTCTAACAATACTCCCCCTAAGGATTATACAGCCTCCGTACTTCAAGGGTTTGAGGGTGGATCAGGTTGTGAAGATTCTACTGGGTCTTGTGCAGCAGGAGGAGATGACACAGGAGCTGGGTCTGTGTAAGAAGGATCCCGTATGGCCTTGATCATGTTAGAGAACTGTCTTGCATCATCCAGCTTCTCTCTGCTTAGTACATGGATCTTCATTTGGCTCATAGTATGGATGGCTTCAATGGGTAGCTTCTTCAATGAGACAGGCTCCCAGAATGACACAGTTGACAGCCCATCTCTGTTAATCAGTAAAGATCCATCAGCATCTACCTCTAATTTCACAATGTTTCCAAACTGCAAAGGAGTCTTCCTCTTCCTCCTTTGCTCTCTCTTCTTGATAATTCTGTCATAGGCCATTTTTAGGAGTTTTATGCACTTTAGAAAGAAGTACATATCAGCTTCACCAAGCTTATTTCTGATCTCCCTGAAGTGCCTTGAGTAGATGTAGTGGATATATGATTCATCTAGCAATCTTACCTCATATCCACTGAACAATCTGATCTCTGCTCCTTCCTTTCCTCCCCACTTCCTTTCAATCACCAACTCGTATGTTTTCACATCATAATAAACATTAGAGATTGGCACAGAAGTGTGAGTACTAGCAACCATCTTTCTCTTCAATGATTCGGTAGGCTTTACCCTAAGCTCAAGGAATACCACCTCTTCTGCTGGTTTCCTTTGCTTCTTATCAAGGGGATTGACAAACGATCGATCCTTTCCCAAGCAGATAGACTTCAAGGATTTGAAGTTGTCAGTTCTCTTGAACATCCTTAGAATGTCCTTAAACTCATATCCCCTGAACATAGCCTTGTGATTAATCAGTCTTAGATTGGGTAGTTCCTTCAGATCATGGATCTCTAGAGATTTTACCAGAGTAGAGTACTCTATAAAGAATTGGACTAATCCAGATAATCTCTTCACCATGAACATATTCCAATCAATATCATACTTCCAGGAAATAATTTTCTGATTTGTCTTGCCTTTTGGAGTAGACACACCCTTGATCATTTCAGTAGTTGTGAGTCCTTCATGTAGTTCTAGTTGTGAAGGCTCAGCAAACCACTTTGGGTATCTATGAAGAATGGGTCCCAGGGAATCATGATCTCCCTGAGTAAGGCTAATATCTTGAGCTGAAACTCTTGTTCTCGGTTGGGTTCTGGTGATCTCCTCCTCCATCTTTTTCAATCTGTCTTTCTTTTCAAGTATCATCCTAAGGACAGCAACCCTTAGGGAATTGGTTTTCATGTTCCCTAGTTTTCTTTTAGTGATTCCTTGAGCAGACAGATAATCCTTCATCTCCATATCTGACATGTTGTATGGATCGGGATACATAGGATGATGAGAAGTAGCTGGTTTGGCTTTTGTTGCCTTGACCTCAGAAGCTTTAGGAGATTGAGTTTTCTCATATTCAGTTTCAAAAGTTAGATCTAGCAGCTTGGTTAACTTTTCTTCTTCTGCTAGCATCCCTTCATATGTCATCCCAAAGACTTCATGAGGGTCATAACCATGGTCAATCAGAAATATAGCCTTTTTCATCAAATCATCAGACTGGGCCTTTTCAGCTGTTTCAAAGACAGAAGGTTCTTCATTCACAGGGATTTTACTGATCACTGGCTCATCAACCATGTATCCACCTGGAATTTCTCCTTCTTCTAAGTCAATCACCTCAGCATTCTTTTTCAATAAGGCCTCTGCTTGTTCATGTTCATCCAAGAATCCAGCAATGGATGCTAGACTTCTTGGGTCATCTTTCTGCTTTTTCTTCACTGGTTCTTCCTCTACCATTGGCTTTTTCCCTTTAGCCTTTTTAGTCAGATATCTCCTTCTTCTGGCATATGTTTGCATTCTTGGGCCAGAAGAGGGTTCAGCCATTTCATCTTCTTTTGGTGGTTCTTCAGATGGTTCCTTTTCAGGAACATGTATTGCTGCCACTGCTGATTCTTCTTCTTGTAATTGCTGTTCACAGAGCTTTCTGATCAGTTCTTTTTGCTCATCAGTAAGTGACACCGCAGGAACCAGTTGCATACTTAATTCCTTTTCAATTGGCACTGGAGATTGAGGTATGAAAACTAAAGGCTCAGTAACTATCATTTGGTTCACTATGAAGTCCCAAAATTCGTCATTAATGACAAATTCTTCAGCAGAGAACATGTCCAAGGCTTTTATCAAGTCACTGAACTCTGTTTCTTCAGAATGGACTTCTTCTGGCTGACTTGTGTAAACAATCACCTCCATGCTAGATGATGTATGCTTTGATCCACTAGGTTCCCCCTTTTTTTCAGCCTCAGTGAATCTCATCTTTTTGGCTGGAGGGGAATCATCACCACTGTCTCCAGATGACTCTTTGTCACTATCGTCTTTGTCATCCTCTCTCTTTCTCTTTTCTTCTATCTTATCACCTTCATCTTCATTGTCTTTCTCGGCCTCTTGCTTTAGTTTGACAAGCATTTCCAGCTCAGAGATTCTCTTATTAAGAACTTCCACTTGCCTATCAAGGTCACGGATAATACTAGACTATTCTTCAATAACCTCTTCTTGATCTTCCATGACTATTGTTTGAATGTTCAAGGTGTCCACATGGCCACTAATATCTTCTCTTGAGTGTTGAAGAGCAGCTTTCAACATCTAAATCTCTTTATCCTTCTCCCTCTTTTCACACTCATGTTTTTCCTTCACATCCTTTAGTTCTTTCTCCTTCTCATTCAATTTTAACAACCTGTCTTGCAAGATACCTGATCTGTTTCTTTGCATCTTTTCCAACTTCGCAATTTTCTGAAGCAAGTTAGAAATCATCTCATCCTTCTCGTCAGGCTTGTTCACTCCAGATTCAGCATAACTTTCTGAAGGAGCAGCCTCTGATACAACTTGCCTTACAGGCATCCTGGTGGGATGATCCTCCTCATCAGATGATGATTTGGATTCCTCAGAAGAGCTAACAGAGTCACTAAACTCTTGAGGTTTAGCTGAAAATGGTGATGGGATAGGTGTATGGTGAATGGGAGATTGGATAGGGTGATGGATTGGTGAGTGTACAGGAGAGATGTGGGGTGAGATGATGGGTTGTGGTTGTGAAGATGGAATTTGTGATCTGGGTGGTGATGGTATTAGTGATTGTATAACTGGAGAGGCTATGTCAACTTCTTGTACAAAAGGATCAGTGTGAAGATCACCACCTACATCACCTTGTGGTGACACTGACCTTTGTCTTTCCTCAGTCATAGCAACATGCTCCTCAACATGTTGTTGACTAGGGGCAACTTGTTCTTCTTCATGAGCAGGCTCATCAGCAGGAGCCTCTACGTCTTGTACTCCTCCTTGATTGATCTATTGCAACATACATGGCAATAGAGGGAAGAATGTACCACTATAGAAATTCCTTGGATCTCTCTTTTTGATGTACTAATAGGACTTAGCATTGTAGTGAGGGATGTCCATCACTGGTCCTACAGGTGCAAGATTAGGGAAGGCTTCATTGATGAAGCACTGTATAAATCTGGGGTACATCAAGAACATGTGCCTTCTACCCTCCTGGACATTTGAGACCAATCCATTGAAGATGTATGCAGACATGTTGAAAGGTTGGTTAGTGCACACAACACATATGGCTGAGGATGCAATCACTGGAATATCATTCCATCCAGTCTTCCTCTTGGATAAGCAATGTTGGAAGAAATGAATCAGAAACCTCCATTGCAAATCTACCAATCCTTTCACTATTTGCTTTCCTTCATAACCACCTTCATAACCAATGTTGGCAAAGAAGGCCATAATCTCTTCATCCTGAAGCTCTAAAGGAGTATCAGCATCATCTCCAAACTATAGACACTGTCTCACAATTTGCTCAGTGATTGCAAGAGTGTGGTCAGCTGTGATTCTTCCAGTTAAGGTCCTCACACCATCAACTTCTACTACTTCAGCAGTTCCCTGAAATGATCTAATGAAATTCTCATAGATAATAGGTCTAACTGTAATAGCATGAGCAACTCTTGTAGTCAAAATGAATCGAATCATATATCTTAATCCTTCTGCCTCAACAACATCAGGGTCAAGAAAACCACTGACATTATGGAGCTTGCTCCATAATGTTAGCCATTGTACTCTGCATTCAAGGCATATGAATTAGAATAATGAATACTATATATCAGAAGGTTTATCATAAATCAGACTAAGTTTATCACATTTTGACTTTTCTTGGTCAAAATTGAGTGTTCATGTATACTGTTTCGTATGAATTTGGCCTAATATGATTTAGTGATGCATGTTCATTTTGATGAGTTATTCATGATTGTATTGATTATCCTCTCTCAATTTTAACTCATTTCAACCATTGAATTGTCGTTTGATTTCAACATTTTAGTTTTGACATGCCCTGTTCATACGACGAACAGAACTTATGAAAATCCTTTGTTTGTTGATTTCTTCATGATTAGCATGTGTCTTTCAGTTGAAATTGACAATGGTTCATGAACATTTGTTCGATTTTGCATGATTCTTTCTTGACCTAGGTTACTAAGTTCATAATTCTGGTGAATGTTCGACAACAAGGGTTATGAACATTTTGGATTTTCACCTTTTCCTCGATAATACTGTTGTAGTGAATCGAAGATGAGTAAATGGTGACGAATCGAACTCAGAACACAGGTTTGGAGGATGACGAAGATGATGAAGATGAACAGTAACTTTAATGGTGCTCGTCGCACTTTAAATCTCTCAATTTTAAAAAGTATTAAATGACCCTTTGATTTTGGTTTATATAGTCAATTTAATGTGGATTTCAAAATTTGATAAGTTTTAAAACAAATGCGCTCAAGTTTTAAATTTACTGTAGCAAATGCGGTTGAAGAAATGTTCATCAGTATTTGTTCACTGTAGCAAATGCGGAATAACAAATATTGTTCAGCATTTGCTCACTGTAGCAAATACGGAAGAACAAATACTTGTCCGCATTTGTTCACTGTAGCAAACGCGGAAGAACAAATACTTGACAGCATTTGTTCACTGTAGCAAATGCGGATGAACAAATACTCTTCAGCATTTGTTCACCGTAGCAAATACGGATGAACAAATACTAGTTAGCATTTATTCACTGTAGCAAATGTGGATGAACAAATTCTTCAACTTTCATCATGTAACACCCGTATATTCTTTTAAAAGGAAAATAAAAGGAGGAGAAAGAAAAAGAAGGAAAAAGAGAAAGAAACAAAAGTCAACCAAAGTGAAGGGGCCAAAAGTGCCAAATATGCAAAGTTTATATTTATTTGGCACAAAAAGGTGGAATGGCCACCCATGTTGACTGCATTTCACTCATTCGAAACTTTTTAGAGAGAGAAAGTAGCAGGAGCAGAAAACCCTCGGATTTTGAAGAAGAATCTGTGAACTTGGAAGCTTTTGGTAAGAATTCTCTAGTTTTTGAAGTTTTAGATAATTCTAGAACTGTGTGGGTGCTTATAAGTGTGTCTTGTGTGTTCGGGTGGTGTGGTGTGTGTGTTCTAGGTGTTAGAACAAGTGAGCAGGTTCGGGTTAAAGGGTGTAAACTCGAAGAAGACGACTAAGGTGAGTTCTAGACCCCGTTTTTACTGTTTTTAAATGTTTTGGGGCTGGAAATGCATGTAATTATGTTTTTATAAAACTGTGGGTTGATACCCGTATGAATTGCTTGTATGGATGTTTATGTTTATGTTAGATCTATGCTTAGAATCATGTGCATATGTTTAGAAATAGGCATTTTGATGTTCTGGACTTGAAATATGAATTAGACATATGAGTAGGATGCTAATGTGACTGAAAATGGGACTTAGAATAAATCAGCAAAAGTTGGTAAGTCCACTAGTGGTCATACGACCAACAGTGTGGTCGTATGACCAGAATATTTTTCTAAGTGTTGAGCCCAATAGGACTCATACGACCAACAGTGGTCGTATGAATAGGTGATATTTTCTAAGTATGAGGCCCAATAGGACTCATACGACCAACAGTGGTCGTATGATTATGTGAAAAATTTCTAAGTCTGAGGCCCACAGGACTCATACGACCAACAGTGGTCGTATGATGATGATGAAAATTCTAAGTGTGGACTCATACGACCAACAGTGGTCGTATGATCCGAATATGTTTCTAAGTCCAGAGTGGTACGACCAGCAGGGGTCATACGACCAGGTCGTATGACCAGTGAATAATTCTAAGTGTTAGGTGAAAAGTCCAGCAGGACTCATACGGCTAATAGTGCTCATACGACCAGGGGGTTATACGACCAATAGTGCTAAAACGCCTAGACACTTAGAAATTTTCAGGCAAATTTTCAGTAAACCCGAAGTTCGAGGTTTGACCAGGGTTGACTAGGGTTAATAAATGATGATGTCTCATGCATATAATGATGAGAATGATTAACCCTAATTGTTACTAATATTATTATTAGTATATTATTGTTAACAATATCATTAAAATATTGTTAAGTAAGGTATGATGCTATGCATGATGATGTACGTATGGTGATGATTGTATGATGATGAATGTATGATGAATATGTATGATGTGTATATGTTCCTTGTGATTGTGTATGTTATCTTTCTGAAACTTTACGAATAACGAGAAATGATTTAATGAAGTATTATGTATCGTAAAGTGAAAGATAATGAAAGAGGAACATGATGACGAATGCATGTATTAACGAATGAACGAAATGAAGAATGATGATGAATACATGCATTAATGAACGAATGAGTTATGTTTTGCAAGCATTGAATAACGCGATTGGTCCTTCTATGTGAATGGCCATGGTCATGGTACCTCTACCGCTTACCTCTAGTACCGGGCATACGTTTTGTTGTTCATATGTTGACTTCGGCCCGGTAGCTAATAACGTTACCTCTAGTACCGTGGCACCATGTTTTGCTGTCCCTCCATAGACTTCGGCCCAGTACCGTGGCATACGTTTGTTGTTCATTTGTTGACCTCGGCCCGTACTGTGGCATTACGTTTTGCTGTCTATGGATTGACTTCGGCCCGGTAGCTAATAACGTTCGGGGTGTAGCCGATGGTATTGGTACAATTAACCTTTCAATGCGTGCAAGTAAGTATGAACGGGATTCGTGTCATTCGACCACAGTAATCATAGCCGAGTGCTATGAAGTGGGAAAGGTCTGACAGAATCCATACGAGATGTTAAAGAGAACGATGAATAATGAATGATGAAGATAATAATGAACATTATCTATGTGTACGTATGATGTATGAACGTATGAACGAAAGGATACTTTTAAACAAGTAAAAGTATGTTTTATTACAAAACTAGAACTCACTCAGCAACGCTGACTTTTATGTATTTTCCAGTTGGCAGGTAGTGTTGCTGAGGATGGCACAAGGCAGCTACTCAGCTCTTTTGGGATGGCATTCTTTTGATAATGTTTTTGTATTGTAATGCAAACAAATGATATTTTGTAACAGGGGTTGTATTACTTTACAAAAGCATTTATATTAAAATTTAAAGTTTCCGCTGCATTGTTTTTATTAAGTTATATTAAATGTATGTTTTCTGGGTAATGACGACCAACTGTGAGGTGCCCGGGATCGGGGCCTTACACATCAAATGCGGTAGAGTAAAAGTCTGTCCGCATTTCTTCCACTTGTGCTTAATGACAGAAGAGTGTGATCACATATCATACTTTATGATGACACAAGTTTACACCCAAGTTTAAGTGTTGATTTCATCTTTTCAAAAGAAATGCAGTTGAGGAAAACAAATGCGGATGAACATAAATTTCGTCCGCATTAGTTTTGCATACTTAAAACTTGGTGGTGAGACTAATGCGGTAGAGTGATTTTGTCCGCATTAGATTTTCACTTGTGTTTCAGTTCATAAAACCATTACCCGCATTGGTTGAATGCTTGGGTTACCTTCACCCACATTAACCAATACTCTTACCTGCATTAAGTTTTGTACTTAATGTTTTTGCTTTGGTTGGTTTTGGATGAATTTTCTCTGATGCTTTATGAAGCAATGTCTTTGTCTTTATAAAGATGTGTCTGTTGCTTGATTCTTATGAAGTTTTGACTGATTTTTTGATGTCAATTCTTGCTTGGATTGACTTGTTCATCAGTGGTGAATCAAGTTTCCCATTCTTGACTGACCTTGGTCTTTTGAGCATCAAGATGTCTGCAAGAACTGAGATACTATGGTATAACTTCTGCAACAACACAGACAAATTTTCTGATATGGCAAATTGTTTTTTTCTTTTTTTGTTTTTCTAATTTTAAGAAAGGAAACACCTGTACAAAATTGATCAAAATTTTAAATTACTCCCCCTAAAGTTTATATCCATAATAGATAGAAACTTTTAAGGATTTGAAAAATTTTGAAAATAAAATCTTTTGTGATTTTTGCTTTCTTCACTGTACAAGAAGTTGAATTATACCTTTCTTTGGGATCATATCAATCTTACCTTTCACAAGTGCAAGCAATTGTTAGTAAAACAGACATGGTCATGAACAGATTTATTGCAGGTATGTTTGTCCTCTTAAACTCATACTTGGTTAATATTCTCATGCAAATGATCTTATCATGTTTTGGGTTGATTGGGTATTCAACATGTACCTCACACTCAAAAGTGTGGCAAGGTCAACCATCTGCATGCAATGTATGGTAGAACCTTCAACATCTTACTTGACCAGGATACTTAAAATTAGAAATCTCATATTACTTGATCCTTATTGGGATTCTTTTATTTTTGATCCTTTTATCACTTTTGATCCACATTGGGATTCTTTTCACTTCACTTTAGAAGGTGATCTCTTAGGATTCTTTTGTTTCATTCATTTTGAATGATTTTTATTCTGTTTGTTTCATCCAAGTTGAATGTGTTCCTCATTGGGAATCTTGATGGATCGGGACATCAGCACTATGTGCTTGTTTCTCCAGCTCTTTGCTTAGCAAAACAAAGGAGGAACTGATGTGAGTAAAAGAGATTCATAAGTCATCATTACCTGGGGTGTTTAGGTTGCTACACACACACATTTGGATAAGTCAAAACTTACACATATTATGAGATGACAGCATCACAGTTGAATATAAGCTTTAATTTATCACTGCATGTGGTTTCTTTTCCAAGTTGAGCCTACCAACATATCAGATAAGTCATGTCAGTCATTTAAGTTTTATAAATGAGCACAGTGAATGATATAACGACTGTAATTATATCATTTCCCATAGATAAACTATATACTTCTTCTTTTGATTTCTTTTTGATAATTTTTTTTGAAATATTTGAATGTTTTTGTTTGTTTTCATTTTACTCAAGATTAATCATGCCAATTGATTGAACTAAGAATTCAAATCTGGTTGGATCAAATGCCTTAGTGAATAAATCAGCTAATTGATTATCAGTGTGAACTTGCATCAATTTGATTAATCCTTTTTTAGCACAATCTCTCAAAAAGTGATATCTAATTTCAATATGTTTTGTTTTTGAGTGTTGAACTGGATTATTTGTTATAAACACTGCTACTGTGTTGTCAATGTAAATTGGAGTTTGCAGAAAGTTGAAACCATAATCAAGCATCTGGTTTTCATTCCAGAGAACTTGAGAATAGCATGCAGATGCTACTATATACTCAGCTTGTGCTGTTGAGACAGAAACATTAGTTTGCTTTTTGCACTACCAGGATACCAGTCTGGGACCAAGAAATTGACAACCGCCAGAAGTGGATTTCCTGTTGAAGTTACATCCCCCATAATCACTGTCAGTGTATGCATAGAGATTGAAATCTCCTTCCTTTGGATACCATAGTCCAAGAGCAGGATTGCCCTTAAGATATCTGAATATCCTCTTGACTGCATTAACATGAGATTCCTTGGGATCTGCTTGATATCTGGCACACACACAAACACCAAACATAATGTCAGGCCTACTGGCTGTTAGATAAATTAGTGAACCTATCATGGAATGATAGTGTGTTTGATCTACTAATTTGTCTTCAGGATCAGGTCTAATCTTCACTTTAGTATCCACAGGAGTTCTAATGGACTGACAGTCAGCAAACTTGAATTTCTTCAGCATTGTTTCCACATATTTTGATTGATTGATGAAGATTCCGTCTGCTGTCTGTTGGACTTGTACTCCCAGAAAGAAAGTGAGTTCTCCTATAGCACTCATTTGGAATTTTGAATGCATGACATCTTCAAAGTCTTTACATAGAGTCTTGTTTGTTGAGCCAAAAATGATATCATCCACATATATCTGTACAAGCAACATGTCCATTCCTTTTCTTTTTCTGAAGAGTGTCTGATCAATCTTTCCTCTTTCATAACTGTTGTCAAGAAGGAACGATGAAAGTGTCTCGTACCACTTCCTTGGAGCTTGATGAAGACCATACAAGGCTTTGTGTAGCTTGTAAACCCTGTGGGGAAAATCTAGGTCTTCAAATCCAGGAGGTTAACTTACGTAGACCTCTTCAGCAATCTTTCCATACAGAAATGCACATTTCACATCAATTTGATAAACAGTGAATTTCATGGATGCTGAATATGCAAGAAAGATTCTTATGGCTTCTAGTCTGGCTACAGGGGCAAATACTTCATCATAATCAATTCCTTCTTCTTGTGTGTATCCCTGAGCTACTAGTCTTGCTTTGTTTCTAATGACAATTCCTCTGTCATCAGTTTTGTTTCTGTATAGCCACCTGGTACCGATAGGGTATTGTCCTTCGTGAAGATCTACCAGCTGCCATACATCTTGTTTCTTGAATTGCAACAACTCTTCCTGCATTGCTTCAATCCAACTGTTGTCTTGAAGAGCCTCTTTGATTTTTGGGTACTGTTTGACACAGAAAGCATGAGAACAAGCAGATGTTAGCTATGCTTGACTTGCTCCTTGTCACCCGTTCATTTAGTTCACCAATGATGTTGTCAACTGGATGATCTTTGTGTATTCTTGTGGTTAGAATTGAGTCGCCAGCAATGGTTACATCAAGATTGGAGACATTCAGTTCATCTTGGTGCGAGGCAACTTCTTCTTGTACTGTTGGGGAGCTATAAAAGTAATTAAAATTTGTTCCAGTTCCTGCTTCAGTGTCAGCAGGGATTTGATTACTCCCATCATTTGAAGTTCTTTTAGTGTCAACCGGAGAGATGACATGAGTTTGAGTTCTAACTTCTTCTTGGTTTCTGACTTCAATAGATGGCATCTCCGATGGAGAGGGTATTATACTGGGACCATCCTTAATTGAAGCACTTTGATGTTGAACAGTATGTCTGACAGGATCAGCTTATAGTGGAACATCTTCATCAAGTTGCTCAGTAGATGTTGGAGGAATCATTGGAAAGTCACTCCTTCTTTCTACTAACGATAAAGGTACAACTGATTGTAGGTTTCCTGCATTAGACGTGTGAAATTGGTCAAAAGATTTTGTAAATGAGTCAATATCAAACAACCAATCTGGACCGTTAGTTGATTTGGGAAATGAATGTTCCTTGAATTGAACATTTGTTGATTTATCAATAATGTTTAATCTAGGATTAAACACTCTATAAGCCTTTGAAACAGAAGAATATCCTACAAAGAATCCTTCATCAGACTTGGATGAAAACTTTCCCAAATGGTCACGGGTGTTTAATATCGAGACAGGACAGCCAAATGATCTGAAAATTCCAATGAATGGCTTTCTTTGAAAAATTAGTTCATAAGGTGTCTTATTACTTTCTTTGACGATCAAAGTTCTATTTTGTACAAAGCACGATGTGTTAACTGCTTCTACCCAAAAGGTGATTGGCAGTTTAGCATCTGCTAGCATAGTACGTGCTGCTTTAGTTAGTGTTCTATTTCTTCTTTCAGCTACTCCATTTTGTTGAGAAGTCCTAGCTGCACTAACTTGATGAGCTATGCCTTTGGTTGTACAAAATGAACTCATATCTTCATTTTTAAATTCTATCCCATTATCACTCCAGATTGTTTTGACTTTAAGATCAATTTGATTTTCAATTTTGGTGATAAAATCTTTTATTAATCGGGATGCTTCATTTTTATGAAGTAGGAAGAAGACCCATGTGAATCTAGAAAAGTCATCTATGATCACCAAACAATATTTCTTCTTTCCCTTACTCATAACATGAGTTGGACCAAAAAGATCCATATGAAGTAGTTTCAATAGAGAATTGTTGGTGTTCACCAACTTTAGCTTGTGAGACGACTTATGTTGTTTTCCTTTGAGACACGCTGAACAGTGGTCAATGAAGTGGAATTCTTTTTAAGGTAATCCAATAACATGATTTCCCTTGACCAGTCTGTTCATGTTTTTGAAATTTGTGTGTCCCAATCGTCTGTGCCAAAGTTGTGATTCAACAAAAGATGCTTTTGATAGAAGACATGTGTCTTCTTTTGGTGATGCAGAATTGAGGTTAATGACATAGGTGTTATTCTTCCTTGGTGTTTTCAAGACAACCTATTCTTCAGGAATTTGAAATCCTGGTCTCAGAATTTAGCAATGAGTGTTAGTGAAGTGAGTGGAATATTTCTTGTCACAGATCTAAGACACGGTGAGAAGATTGAAGTTCAGTTGTTCGCAGTAGTTCACTCTGTCAAAGCTCAGCATTCCACTTGTCATAGATCCTTCACCTGTAATTCTACCACCTTGTGAATCTCCTCCAAATGCCACAGTAGTTCCTTGAATGTGCTTAAAATCATGAAGGAGGGAACAATCTCCAGTCATGTGTCGGGAGCATCCACTGTCCACATACCATAAACTGTTGGACCTGTATGAATGACCCTACAAGCACAAAAAGAACTAATTAGAGTGTGAAACCCAAGCCATTATGGTCTTGGGCTTACCGTTTCTATCCATGATAGTAACCTATTGGTATTTTCCTCTAAACTGGTGCTTTGAAGATAGAATCATGCTTGCTTTGTTTCTGAAACTTGAATGGTTTATTACTTCAACTGAAGAGTCAAATGAGTATTCAAACCTTTGATCCCTGTTTCTTTTCAGAAAGTTTATTCGTTTTTGTTATCAAACTTTGTTTTAGAGTTACAAAAATCATTAGTTTGTTTGACTACTTGAGTTTTATTTCTTTTGATTCTGTTTGAAGTTCTCAGATTTTTCCCGTCATCATCAGAATTAGAGACTTTGTGATGAGGATGACCATTGATCTTATGTTTCTCAGACATGATTGGAGATATAGGCTTGTTCTGAGGTATTCTCAATCCCTTTTGTTTAAAGAAACAATCAGATGTATTGTGATTTGTCATGTTTACAGAACAGTATTTGTTGAAATAACAGTTCTTAGTGGAGTGATTGTTCATATCACAGATTGAACAGTATTGATTGTAAAAGCATTTATCTGTTCTGTGATTAGACCTCTCACACACATCACAATACATGTGTTTGTTTCTAGCTACAGATCCTGGTGTTGCGGATTTTGTAGCTTTGGTAGATTTGGAATTAGATTCATTCCTTGGTTTTGATGACAAAGCCTGATCAACCTTGTTGGTAGTTTGTTTCACAATACTACTGATTTTGCTTTTCTGAGGCTGATCATGCTTTCTTGATTTTTGCCTAATCTCTCTTTCAAATTGATTCACATTCTCTTTATTGAAAATATCAAAGCCAACCCCTTGCTTTGATTTTGAAATTTGAGGGTCTAAGTTAGTTTTAGTTTTTGTGACCTGAGAAACTTTTCTTTTGATGGATGGTGAATCAGTGTCTGATTTGCTTGAATTTTTAGGAGAGTTTATCTCACTATCAGATCTATTTTCAGTAGGTAGATTTACCTTATTTGCTTTTATTTTCTTTTCCTTGGAAATTGCAGGAATGAATTTCAAAAAAGGAATGATAGCCTTGATTGGGCTATCTGTTTTGATCACACTCACTGTCTTGTCTGAACACTCCTTGATTTTAATGGGGTGACCTAACTTGATTTTGTCCTCATTTGTTTCAATGTAAACACTAGGTTTATTTTAAGGAGTTGTGACTTGTTTTACTATTGTTTTAGGTTCAATAGTGTTAGTTTCATTTTCCTGTTTGAGTGTGACAAAATCAGGCATGATAGTGTAGTTATCATGGTATGGTGGTGGACAACAGTTGTATCCAATACCAGACATGTCTTTGGGATCCTTTTGAGAATCAAGCATCTCCTGCAGCTTTACTGATGACTGCTGAAACTTTTCTAGTTTTAGTTCAGTAAGATTTTGTTTAGTTTTAGATTGAGCTAAATTTTCAGTCAGTTGCTCATTCTCAGCTGCAAGAGTGTACTTTTCACCATGCAATTTATCAATGTCAGAGATGAGAGATTTAATTTTGATTTCAAATCTTTTTATTTCTCTCTTAAGCATCTCCGACTTCACCTTTTCTTCTTTAACTTTATCAGCCAGTTTATGATTATGCTCTCTATACCCATGTAGTTCATTTATGCATTTATCACTACAAAGGTTAGATTTTACCTCAGTAGGCATGGGAGAAGGTCCATCATTGATGTGAGCCATGAGTGCATGATTTTGAAATTGAGGCTTTACCTCCTTAGCATACATGCTCCAGTCACACACTCCATCCTGCCTGATAACAAGAGCATTGGTTGATGACTGTTTGCTTCCATAAGCTTGATTGGTCAGTTAGGGTTGAGTCTGATGTGATTGTTGAGGATGATGAAGCTGTTGTTGATGACTGTTGGAGTGAAAGCTTGAAGATGGTTGTGATGATGACTGGCTCTGAAAAGGCCTTTGAGCGTTGTAGTTTCTTCTGGGAGCATTGCATTCTCTAGAGAAGTGGCCAGTCATACCACAATCAAATCATTTCACTTTTGATTTGTCATATCCAATTTTGGTGTTTTCATTAAGGTGAAGCTTTTTTCCTTTTCTGAAAAACTTCTTTGCTCTTATAGCAATCATGGCCATTTGCCATTGCAAGTCCATTTCCTCCACATCATCTGGATCCATTTCTTCCAGATCTTCTTGGATCAGATATGCAGATGTAAGTCTTCCACCCAAATAGGCATCAAAGCTGGAAACAAATGCATTGTGAGTTGCCTTTTGTTCTTCAGATTTTGAATCATCAGGAGTAGGAGTTGCAGAGAATCCTGATGCTTGACCTATTGTTGGACCAAAAGAACCAATGAGCCTTCATCAGCTGAAGACAAAGTCTGAAGACAAAGTCTAAAGACAAAGTCTGAAGACTAAAGCTGAAGATAAAGTCTGAAGACAAAGTCTGAAGACAAAGTTTGAAGACAAAGTTTGAAGACCAAGTGTTCAGAGGTTGTCACAATAGTTGAAGAAGTACTCTTCAGTAGTTGTGATGGTTTACTTTTCAGTAGTTGTAGTATTAGTTAATACTTAGCTTTTATTGTAAGAAGATGTCCTCAGCTGTTGTGGACATCTTCAGTAGTTTTAGTTATTTTCAGTTGTTTATGTAAAACGGTTAGATGTCACTATTAGGTGACACCTGCTGACGTCACCATTCCTCTATAAAAGGAAGGTTGACCTAATTTGTAATTACCGAAGCTTATGAATGAATGAGAACATTCTCTTTGGCAGAAAACTTTCACTCTCTATAACTATTACTGTTTTATTGAATATTCATCTTGTTCTTGCTTGAATTTCGTCTAATTCTTATACTATTCCGCTGCAAATCATAACCTAATTGATCAAACTAGATCTGAGATCCTCTCAAATGGTATCAGAGCTGGTTAATCATTGATCAATTTAACAATTGATCATTGAAACTGCTCTTTTGATATCTAAGTTTGATCGAATTAGCAAATTTACAAGAATTGGTTATAGAGTTTGATTTTTTATTGCTTCTGGTGAATTAATTTGAGGTTTTACGTGTTTAAAATAGAGTTGTTGAGTTTTTTAGCTAAATTTGTTAAAATTACATTGAATTTGTTTGAATCTGTGAAAATGGCTACACTAACAAATGATCCTCACATTGCTGGCTCCTCAACAAAGCCTTCGATGCTTGTTAGGAGTGAGTATAACATATGACAACGCTGAATGCTCCATCACCTATCTATCAATAGCACAGGATGTTGGAAATCTGTGGTTCATGGACCATACAAGCCTATGGTGAGTCTTCCGGAAAAGAATGAGATGGTTCCGAAGAAACCAGAACAATATTCGGATGAAGATCTAAAACTGTTTGAAATTGATGCTAAAGCCCATGGAATTCTGGCCATGGCACTGCCAAATGAAATCTATTCAGGGCTTATGCATCATGAAAATGCTCATGACCTCTGGGTTGCTCTGAAGGAACAATTTGGAGGAACTGATGAGGTTTTGGCAAACACTAGAGTGATCCTTGCCCAACGATATGAGACATTCTCTCATAGAAAGGGTGAGTCTCTGACCCAGCAGTTTGACCAATTTTCCTGTTTGATATCTGAGTTGAAAATGGTTAAACAGGAATATTCAAACAGCCAGATGAACAACAGATTCCTCAGATCCCTGCCTGAGAGATGGGAACATATACAATTGTCCTACGCTCCAGTGCAAATCTGGACACTCTATCTCTCACCCAACTTCATAGGAAACTGTTGACATTTGAACGAGAGATAGAACAGAAAAGGAAACTGTCTTCATCTGGGAAGCTCACTAATGACTTTGTACCAGGAAATACTACACTGGTCGGTTAGGAGTCAGAGTATGCTGCATCAGAAGGTTCATAGATGAGCATATAGATTTCTCTACAAACTGTAGAGAACATGCTTTTGTTGGTGTTGATAGTAATTCAGGTGGTAGTAGTGATAATTTGTGCTTTTTGATGGATGATTTGAAAGGAATTCCAGATGATGATCTAGAAGAGATGGATATTTTGAGTCAAATGGAAATGATCAACATCAGATCTCAAAAGTTTTACAAAAGGACCGGTCGGAAATTCCCAGGTCTCTCTTGCAAAACCAAGGTTGGTTTTGACAAGAGCAAGTTGAGGTGTCACAAGTGCCATAGACTTGGACACTCTGCAAGAGAGTGTAGATCATCTGGATCTAACTCATCTGCACCCTTTGTGACCTTCCCAAGCAATAGCTCACAAAACAAAGGGCAACATTCCACAAGAACTGGTCATCCTTCACAAGTTCAATCATCTCCTGCATATTTTGTCCCTCAAGGTCCTATGCCATATCCTTACCCCTGTTTTTACATGCCTCAGTCTAATCAAGTTCAAGTACCCACAGCTCAACAACCACCTGCCCTACCTGAGCCTCAACTATCTCAATCAAATCAATAATCTCAATCTCAACCACAACAAAGCTTTTTCACCCCTGGAGTTGTTGACTGGAGCAGTTTACCAGATGATCTTTCTGGTTATCATGAACAACTGTTTCCTGGTGCTGGTCAACATGGTGGTGAAAACCCTTTTGGAAATCTTGCTCTTATGGCCCTGGAGTCAATTGATGGTTCATGCTCAAATGCTTCTACATCACAGGTACCACAGGTATCTTCAGAGGCTAAAGCCAAGTTGTGTTCTGAGTCATGCATAGCTACCTTTGCCTTAATTAGAGAAGCAAATGTAGCTTTAATCAATAAAAATCTTGAGCTAGAGAAAGTGATTTCCAAAAGAAAAGCTGAGTGTGAGTCGGTTTTAACTGAAAAAGATGATGAGATTTATAAATTAAAATGCCAAATCACTGATGAAAAGGCAAAGGTAGAGGTCATCTTAGAGAAATATAAGGATATCAAAGAAACACCTTCAGATACCCAAAAAGAGTGTGAACGCTGGGTAACATCATGCAAGGGGTTTGAAATGCTTCTCAACAAACAAACATCTTCAAATGTGAAGTTTGGGGTTGGTTATAATCACACTGCTCCTCCTACAGAATTTACACCCAAATCAGAAGTAGAATGAAGGAGAAAGCAATTACCAATCTACATCATCATGTGTCTCACCCTCTGGTGATGAACCAAAATCAGAGGATGAAGTCAGTATTAGCACCTTAGCAAATCAATCAGCTGATGGTCCCAATGCTAACAATCACATGATTAGGAGAAAGCTGATCACTTCAGGTGTTGTCTCACAAAGTACTCAAAGTACTGAAGGGCAAGTCACAACACTTGAAGAACAAACCAAACCCACTGAAAACAAAAATGGTTTGACAACTACTGAAGAGTCTATCAGTAAGTCCAAAAGTACCGATAGAAAACTTCTGAAGTGATGGGTTTGTTAGAACACCAAAACGAGTTTAACCTTTTAAACTTTCTGAAAACGCAGCGGAATAACAACTATAAAACCGATTTTATAAGCTGAAAAATTGTTCTTTAGGTGACCATATAAGTGTATAAAACAAACCCATATTACAAGGATCATTTTTATGTGAATAGACAAGCTATGAAAGCATAAAACGTGCATAATATGACAGCCACAAAAGGGGCTGCCAAACTACCTTTCTCCAGCAGAAAAATCGACAAAGAGAAGAGGTTTTGGATGCTTGAAATAGGCCAAGAGCTCAAAGTAGAGATCCTTAAGCTTGTATACCCAAAGCTTGTTGCAAAACCCTTCTTGTTAGGAAGAAATAACACCAAGAAAACTCAAAAAGAAACCCCTTTCTGCTGCTGAATTTCCGTAAATTAGAGAGAGGAGAGGAGAGAGTATTTTGTGTTTTTGCATGTATTGAATGATGGAATGAATGGAGTGCAAGGCTAGTTGAGTGTTGTATGTTCTCAAGACACAAAATGGTCCAATAATATCAAGGGGGGCGGCCAAAAGAGATTCAAAAGAGTTTCCCTCCTTTAAATTTTTAACACACAGCACATTATAACTAGTCCTATATCACACATTAAAAAGTCACCATCTAGACTTATTTTCTAATTGTGACATATGTGTTCTTTAATTAAACAATTTAATTAAAGTACACTCATATGTTATTAGTGTTATTTAAACCCATTTTAAATGACAAGAATAACAATAAACTCATCAACAAATTATCCTTATAATTTGTTCCATCTCATATGCAATTTATTTAGAAAACCCATTTTCTAAATTTGGTGTAAATATTTAATTGCATGATATATCATATCATCAATTAAATATCAATTGGTGTTTGCTAAGCTTGTTATTGGGTATAACCCGACTTGGATCATAACGTACTAACCACATCAATATTCTAAGTGTCTTGGGCACACAGAATCCTACATGAAGAACAAATATTCAGTAGTTAAAAATCCATCAGTACTTAACATAAGTACTGAGAGGAAGAAAGTAATGAAGAACAGACCTTCAGTAGTTTCATCTTCTTCAGTAGTTGATTAACTAAAGATGAAGAAAAAGCCATGTGAAATATGTGGCTTATTCAATCATCTCAATGATGAATGCTGGTACAGAAAGGGTTCTAAATTCAACAAAGATAAGAACATCAAAAAGAAAATTAATAAAATGAAAGATAAATTTGAAACCAAGTTTGTACCAGAGACATTTAAACCTGAAAACCCAAATTCCTTAAAGAAATCCAAAAAGAAGGAAGAGGTTTATCAGGAAACAGCTGAAGGTGTTCAATGGATTCCTCATGGAATACCAAAACACCAGCCTAAGTCCATGTCTTCCAAACGTGAGAAAATGGTGAAACACAGGAACCAATCAAAAACAAGAACTGATGTGTCTGATGAACTGAAGGCTTTAGCAAACAATCAGACACAACTTGTTATGATGGTTCAACATCTGTTGGGGAGAGTCAACTAAATAGATGTACCTGTGATTAAACCACAGAAAAGGAAAACCAAGCCAAAATTAAAGGACTCCTTTTCCACACCATCTCCACTTCCATAGGCTGTTAATCATGACAAACCAGTTAGTGCAAAATCTGTTGATGAGAACAGACCCAAAACCAAAATGGTTTGGGTCTCAAATACTAACTAGTTTCTTTTGACAAATGCAGGGTTCTTCAGCATGCCAAAGAAGCATCTGGTATGTGGACAGTGGAGGATCCATGCATATGACAGGGAGCAGCTCTCTTCTTAATGACTACTCTCAAGGAAAGAAGGGATTTGTTTCATTTGGTAATGATGCTAAAGGTTACATCATCGGCAAAGGCTTTGTTTCAAATGTTGAAATAAGGTTTGATGATGTCAACCATGTGGAGAATCTCAAGTACAATCTCTTGAGTGTCAGTCAGATGTGTGATAAAGGTCATGTTGCCCTTTTAACCAGCCAGAACTGCAGGATTTTGTCTTCCAAAGTTCTGAGTCTGATTGACAAGGTATTGGATGATCATACTCTCCTGAAGGCCAACAGGACAGGAAGAGTATATGCCTTAGATTTATCAAAGAAAATTGATCTAAAAGGCCATCCTTGCCTATTCTCTAAGGCCTCTCCTCAGGAATCTAAACTATGGCACAGAAGGTTGGTCATGTGAATCTTAAAAACATGAACCAGTTGATTCTTCATGGTTTAGTGAGAGGTTTACTAGTGAAGGAGTTCAAATGTCATGACAACTGCTCTGAACACAAAGTATCATTTCTTTCAATAGAAGAGCCAAAGTTTAATACTTGCTTGTAATTACTGCATATGGATCTTTTTGGTCCAGTAAGAATGATGAGCATGGTAAAGAAGAAATACTATCTGGTAATTGTGGATGATTACTCCAGATTTATATGGACTTTCTTCTTGCATTCAAAAAATGAAGCTACAAAAACAATAATATACTTTGTCTTGTATATGGAAAAACAGTACTCCCTTCCAGTCAAGTGTGTGAGGAGTGATAATGGCATAGAATTTAGAAACCACACACTTGATGAATTCTACTTGTCTAAGGGAATCAAGAGGCAGTATAACATTCCAAGAACTCCTGAACAAAATGGAGTGGTGGAAAGAAAGAACAGGACACTTATTGAAGCCGCCAGGTCAATGTTGGCTGATTTTGGTTTGCCACTGACCTTTTGGGCAGAAGCTATCAACACAGTTTGCTATGTGTGGAATAGAGTTTTAGTAAATCAGCGATTGATGAAGACTCCTTATGAAGTGTTACATCATTTGGCCCCTCTGATTTCATTCTTTAGAGCATTTGGGTGTCCCTGTTACATTCTTAACACAAATAATCCACTTCAAAAGTTTGAATCAAAGGTGGATGCCGGGTACTTTATTGGGTATTCATCCACTTGCAAGGCATACAGAGTTTTCAATTACAGAACAAAGATAATTGAAGAGACCTTGCATGTAAAGTTTAATGAATCTCCAAAGGATAAAATCCCATAAAAGCCTATGGAGCTATTTGATTTTGATATACTACAATATGTTCCTTATCAGTCTACAGCTGTTGCAGTTCCTGACAATCCATCACCTCCTGCAAACAGTTCAGCATCTAGTGGTGCTGCTGATGATGATGATGCTAGTACTCACCTTTGCAAGTTTAGTGCTCAACTACCTGAGTCATCTAAACCTGATATTCCTGTAGCTTCAGCAGCTCCATCCACAACAAATGCTGATGAGATCTCTGCATCATCTACTTCGTTTGAATTGCCATCTCCTTTATGGTTTCAAGAGTCTGAATCAACATCTGTTGCTGTTGAATCTTCTATAAACACTTGCACGGATCTTATTGTTTATCAAGAGCTAAAGAATCACCTAATGTCTCAAATCATTGGTGATATCAATGCTGGAGTTTCAACCAGAAGTCAATTGTCCAATTTCTGCTTCTATGTTCTCTTCATCAGTCAGCAAGAGCCAAAGAATTATCATGTTGCATTAACAGACAATGGATGGGTTGAAGCCATGCAACTTGAACTTCTTCAGTTTAAAAAGCAGCAAGTGTGGGAGCTGGTTCCTCTACCCTAAGGTAAGTGTGCAATAGGCACTAAGTGGGTGTTTAGGAATAAAACTGATGGAAAAGGTCAAATTGTCAAGAACAAGGCTAGACTGGTTGTACAAGGGTTTTCACAAGAAGAAGGTATTGATTATGATGAAACCTTTGCCCCTGTAGCCAGACTGGAGGCAATCAGATTATTCTTAGCTTATGCTACTTTCCATAATCTTAAAGTTTTTCAAATGGATGTCAAAGGTGCATTTTTATATGGTAAAATAAAAGAAGAGGTTTATGTGTGTCAACCACCAGTTTTGAGGATAATAAACATCCAGATTGGGTGTATAAGCTTGATAAGGCTTTATATGGGTTAAAACAAGCTCCTAGAGCCTGGTATGAAACACTGTCTAATTTTCTTCTTCAAAACAATTTCAGTAGAGGCTCCATAGATAAAACTTTGTTCATAAAGAAAGTAGGACAGCATAAGCTACTTGTTCAAATTTATGTAGATGATATTATTTTGCATCCTCTGATCCAAAGTTGTGTGATGCATTTACAAAATTAATGCAACAAAAGTTTGAAATGAGTGCCATGGGAGAACTACAGTTCTTTCTGGGTTTGCAAATCAAACAAAGTGCTGATGGAACTTTTATTCATCAGTCAAAATATACAAAGGATCTTCTGAAAAAGTTTGATTTACAAAACTGTATGCCCTGTTCTACTCCTATGAGCACCACCACACAACTGGATGCTGATCATAAAGGTAAAGCGGTTGATGAAACCCTTTACAGATGTATGATTGGTTCCTTGATGTACCTTACAGCTTCTAGACCAGACATTATGTTTGCAACTTGTGTCTGTGCTAGATTTCAGGCTGCACCTAAAGAATCCCAATTTGATTGCAGTCAAAAGGATCTTTAGATAATTGCAAGGAACTCAATCTCTAGGACTTTGTAATCCACTAGGCACTCTTGCAAATTGGTTGCTTTCTCTGATAGTGACTATACAGGGTGTAAAATAACTAGAAAATAAACTTCTGGTGGATGCCAATTTCTAGGAAATTGTTTGGTTTCTTAGCAGAGTACGAAACAAACTTCAGTTGCTACATCCACTGCTGAAGCAGAGTACATTGCTACTGCAAGTTGTACATCTCAGGTACTCTGGCTTCAGAATCAATTACTGGATTAAGTCATTACAGAGACTAAGACTCCATTATTGATGGACAGTGCTTCAACTCTTTGTATTGTTAAGAATCCTGTCCAGCATTCTAAGACCAAACATATTGAGATCAGACATCATTTCATCAGGGATTGTTATGAAAAAGGTCTGATTGATCCAAAGTTTGTTCCTAGTGCTGATAAGCTTGCAGATATATTTACTAAGCCTTTGGACAGTGCATCGTTTCAAAATCTTGTGCTAACGCTTGGTATGCTGCAACTAGAATAAATTGACTCATACTGATACTCTCAGATCATAAGTACTGATTAGTATTAGTATACAAAAGTCAAAAATAAGTACTGATGAGTTATTTTGTCTTCAATTTTTTTTACTACTGAAGTGTTAAAAAGACTGAAGACTAAATTACTTAAAAGTACTGAAGTACATTATTTGTTGAAAAGTTTTGATCTACTTACAACTACTGATGTGGTTGTAATTACTGTTGCTTATTTCCAACAGATGAGTATTGAAGAACAAATTTGTCCAAAAGTACTTATGTGTAATCTTAAGCATAAGTACTGAAGACAAAATTTGTTCACAAGTTTTGAAGAATATTTATTTCAAAAAGATCTACTGCACAAATGTTCAGAAGATCTAATGAATAAATATTCAAAAAGAACTGATGACCAATGAAACGTCTGAAAATCAGACAAAGTCTGATGAGTAAATGTTAAGGTCAAAATGAAACAACTGAAACCTGTGAATTGATGACAACAACTGATGAGTAACTTTACTCTTCAGCTGTTTCAAACAACTGCTGTTTCATTTGAAAACAACTGAAGTCAAAACCAAATCTTCAGTAGTTTCCAACTACAGATGACTAACACCAAGTCTTCAGTCGTTTACAACATCTGAAGGTTAAAACCATGTCCTCAGTCGTTTTCAACAACAGATCCCTAACACCAAAACCTTCAGTTCTTTTCCATCAGCCTTTTCATAATCTACAAATACCAAACCCTAACCTCAGAACTTTTCATTCTCCGAACGTTATTATTCAAAATTCTCAAACCTTCCCCCTGCATTAATGGCGACCATACAACTCAAACCACGCCATAACTATGTAGCTTACCTCACCAAATCAGCTTTCTGGAACAAGTTTGAAGACACCATCGATCTGATGGTTGAATCCCAATATAACACAACCTTTCTTCTGAACCCAACCATATACGTCGAAACCCTACAACAATCCTGGACAAATGTAACACTCACTACTAGTGAGAATGATGGCGAGATCGCTCTCCAGTCGTTTGTCAATCAGAAGAAAGTGGTTGTCACTTCTGATATCATTCGGAAAACCCTAAATCTGAATGATGCCGACTTCGTCACCGAATACCCTAAGGGTACCACTGATTTATCCTTTACCAACAATGGGTATGAAGGCGATCTAAGTGCTACCACAATTCTGAAGAAGCACTTCCATGACCCTGAACGCCTAATCTTCCACATGATCAATGTCTGCCTTGCTCCCAAAACCTCCTCATGGGATCAAATGTCTTCAAGGTGGCAGTAGGGATTGTATTCTATCCTTGAACGTCAAAACTTAAATTTTTCTAAAATTATCTTTTTAGAACTAAAAGATCTGGCATTGAAACCTGTGGCTAACAGATGGATATTATATCCAAGGTTTCTGATGGCCATTATTGAAAATCAATTAAAATCTGACGGCCTTGTTGGCCTTGGAGTCCCTGCTGTGGTAGTTTTGGCTGAAGTATACTCCAGGCACAACTCGAACACATAACTTAAAGAGGCTACCAAGCTGCTAAAACCCAAGTAGCGGGAACCCACAGCCTCATCCTCCAGATCCAAAGTCCCCTCCAAGCCAAAATCCAAAAAGCCTTAAAAGGCTACTCAGGGAGTTGAGTCCCCCGAGGGTGCCCCTGCAGCACCAAGGCAGGAAGAAACTGCTGGTAGTAATCCACCAGTAGTTATAAAGACTCCACCAACCACAGCCGCTCAGAAATCCTCTCAACAGGATCTTGAAGCAACCACTTCTGGAGATGCCACATTACTGGAACCTCTCTCATTTGAGAAGGTTTCCATTGAAGAGCACCATTCACCCCAGGTGCAATCTGCTTCACACCTATCTCCTATTGCAACCACCCCACAAAGCCCAACTTTTATAATTGTAGAAGTGCTGACTCAGTTAAACACTCCAACCCCTCCCAAGAAACCTATTACAACTGGGAAAACCTCAACAGTTTAGGGGGAGGATTCTAGTGTTGCTGATAACCCACAGCACAGGGATTACACAGTTCAATCTCCCCGTGTGGAGGAGGAGATTAGAACTTTTGGTGAAGCAACCACTTCTCCTGCTTCAGCACATGAATAGGCTGAAGTTGGTATCATTTCTAAGACCTCACCAGAGGCAACTGCCGATGGAGGGCATAATCCTGAGGCAGGAAGTCCCCAGTACCAAGATCAAGGGGCACATGTGAATACTGATCCACACTCAGCACATGTTCATCCTGATAAAATCAGGAGGTCAGATTATTCAGCAACCATTGATGATGACCTTGGCTTTTTCTATGATGTTCTTGCCCACAACACCATTCTTGAGGCTGAGGTCAGCAGACTACAAGAACTGCTTGCCAAAATGTCTCAAGAATGAAGTCCATCTGCCCACATTAACTCACAGATGGCACCTTCTTCTAAAGGTCTCCCACACACTGAGCCACTCACAGGGATTACACAGTTCAATCTCCCCGTGTGGAGGAGATTAGAACTTTTGGTGAAGCAACCACTTCTCCTGCTTCAGCACATGAATAGGCTGAAGTTGGTATCATTTCTAAGACCTCACAAGAGGCAACTGCCGATGGAGGGCATAATCCTGAGGCAGGAAGTCCCCAGTACCAAGATCAAGGGGCACATGTGAATACTGATCCACACTCAGTACATGTTCATCCTGATAAAATCAGGAGGTCAGATTATTTAGCAACCATTGATGATGACCTGGGCTTTTTCTATGATGTTCTTGCCCATAACACCATTCTTAAGGCTGAGGTCAGCAGACTACAAGAACTGCTTGCCAAAATGTCTCAAGAATGAAGTCCATCTGCCCACATTAACCCACAGATGGCACCTTCTTCTGAAGGTCTCCCACATACTGAGCCACTCACAACAAAACAGCCACCAGCCTCTACTTCTGGCACCATTTCTCAGGGACAGAACCCCTCTAAGCAAATGGTTGCTGTCTTTAAATCTTTCCTTCTTCTCATCACTCCCATCATCACTAATATTGTCTATCAAGCTCTTGATGAGAGGCTTTCCTCCAACATACAAACCCTAGTTAATGATGCAGTTACTAAAAGACTTTCTAACATTCAAACCCCTAATCCCAATGCAACCAAAAAGGGGAGTCTAAGTTAGTAAAAGTAAACAAGAGGAAGATAGTTAAAGAGGAGAAGGAGAAAGAAAAAGGAAAGGAGAAAGAAAAGGAGAAGGAGAAAGAAGAAGAGAGGAAGAAAGAAAAGGAGAAGGAAAAAGAAAAGGATTTCCATGTCACATACAAGAAGAAGAAGGGTGGTGAAAAGACTCCTGATGAGAAGAAGTTAGATGACATGATTAAAGAAACTGATGAGCAACATAGCCGATCCATGGATAAAATCATTGATCAGCTCTTTAGACAAGGATTTGACACTGCTAAACTTGACTCTGTGATCAGAAGGCTGGAGATACAAGAGATTGAGCATCGATGGGCTAGTTATAGTGAGAAAGAACATGAAAGGCTGGAAGCTATGGTCAGATTCATATCAAAGTATTTGGGGAGATCAATTCATGAAATGAAATCATGGACCAGGGACAGTATTTTGGAGATAACCAACAAAATCTATTCGTCTGAAGCATTCACCAAAGGATTAATCATAGAAGCCCTTGATGAAAATGGTGCTGGGAAGAGGACTGATCTGGCAAAGTGCTCCAAAGCCACACTTACAACCAAAATGCTAGAGCAGCCTATACAATCTCCCACACCAGAACAACCAAAATCACAACCCATAAAGCCAACTCCTTTACCTAAGAAGCCAACACAAACAACTGCCGATGATGCACCCAAGAGGAATAGAAGGGTGTTGAGGCTTCAAGAAGAAGAAAAAGAAGACGATGATGAGGAAGACATGTTGCCCATTTCAGCTGTTATTAAAACAAAGATGCCTGAGGCCAAGAGTCAACCAACAACAATCACTCCTTCCATCCAGATACAAACTGTGAAAGTAAAGCTTGAAGAAGAAGTACAACACAAACAACATGATGAGTAGCTGTTGAAAATGGTTGATAAAGAGTTTCCTCAATCTACATCGATACAATCTATGAGGAAACATGCTCAAAGATTGTAAGCTCTCAGATTTACATTTCAATATCAGAAAGAGAGAGTTAGGATTTGGCCTGATCCTAGGGTGAGTGATAGAATTCACAAGAAAGACATCCCAAGAAGATACAATGGTCAAGTAAAGAAGATTGTAGATGCAGTGATCATGCTGGCCATTGTAGTGTCACCCTAGGAAATCTTATAAGACATCAAAAGAGCTTACAAGTCTAATCTGACCCCACAAACTTTACTGGAAAACAAAATGGTGAAGAAGGGGTTAATCTACAAGAGGCTTGAAGAAGCCAGAAGCAATGAGCTCTAGTTATTACTAGAAGGTAATCATCCTGATGAATTTGCACACAGAGAAATAACAACTGTGGAGCTAAAGAATGAGAAACATGTTAAGTACTTATCTGAGTACTATGGGCCAGAGGTCTTCTTTGAAGGAGAAGCTAGAACTCACCAAGGAAGAACAAATTGTCTTCCTTGAGGCCTATGTTCGAGAGTCTTACAGACTCATTGTAGGGAAGTAGGTTTCATGGATGGGGCAACAACTCTGTGTCCAATTCCCCAAGACAAAGTTCCCATCCATCCCTTGCCAATCAAATTTTCTAAAACCTCTTCCCAGGCATGTGCTTAATCTGGTTACTTCTAAGCTGATCAAGAAGAAAAAGACTATCTTTTTGCTTAATAAGTGGGACACCAAGAAACTTAAAGGTTTTGGCTGCATTGGTTCAGGGGGAGTTTGTTGGACCAAAAGAACCAATGAGCCAGATCAGAAAAACCTTTAAGTCCCATGGACATCATAACAACTGAAGAAGACTTCATCAGCTGAAGACAAAGTCTGAAGACAAAGTCTGAAGACTAAAGCTGAAGATAAAGTCTGAAGACAGAGTTTGAAGACAAAGTCTGAAGACCAAGTGTTTAGAGGTTGTCACAACAGCTGAAGAAGTACTCTTAGTAGTTGTGATGGTTTACTTTTCAGTAGTTTGTAATCAGTAGTTCACTAGTTTGTTTTCAGTAGTTGTAGTATTAGTTAATACTTAGCTTTTATTGTAAGAAGATGTCCTCAGCTGTTGTGGACATCTTCAGTAGTTTTAGTTATTTTCAGTTGTTTATGTAAAACGATTAGATGTCATTATCAGGTGATATCTGCTGACGTCACCATTCCTCTATAAAAGGAAGGTTGACCTAATTTGTAACTATGAAGCTTATGAATGAATGAGAACATTCTCTTTGGCAGAAAACTTTCTCTCTCTATAACTGCTACTGTTTTACTGAATATTCATCTTGTTCTTGTTGAATTTCGTCTAATTCTTATACTATTCCGCTGCAAATCATAACCTAATTGATCAAACTAGATCTGAGATCCTTTCACCTGTTGAAGTTGATAGGGAAGATGTTGATGGTCTGTTGGATGGTGGGGTTGTAGTGAATCCAGTTGCTTTAGTTTGATCCCTTGAGGAGATGAAGTCATCCTCCTCTGTAATGAAGGCATTTTCCACAGAGTGATTATCTGTGGGAAACTTGTATGCTTCAACTACTCTGGGTCCTCCTAGATTTCTGCTTCTTTCATCCAGTTCCAAAGCTTTTATATTTGCTATCATGATATCCAGGGTGGTGCTCTCCAAATCAAGAGTATTCTTCAGCATAGTCACATTTTGTTTCCAATTTTCAGGAAGACTATGTAACATCTTCTTGTTTAAATCCTTTGACTTGTATGTAACACCCATGATCTCTAAATCATTCACCAGCTGCACAAATCTATGCAACTGTTTAGAGATGGACTCCCCTTTGGAGTGATGAAATGTCTCATACTGGTTCACAAGCTTGTCTTTGTTGATTTCAGCCACTTCATTGCTTCCTTCACACATGATTTGCAGTGCATCCCATACAGCTTTTGCAGTGCCTCCCATACAGCTTTTGCAGTGCCATACTTTTCCAATCTTTTAAGCACATCCATTTTAAGTGCTTCAGTGAGTATGGAGTAAGCTTTGAGGTCAATCTTGATCTTCTTGTAATCATCATCATCAAGAGTAAGATCTTTAATAGGAATTCTTGAGGTCTTGTACAGTGCAGCTTGATCTGTAGATAGTGTTACTGGAATATGTGGGCCTTTGCATATTGAGATCCAATAATCAAAATCAACACCTGTAATATAGTTCATGAATCTGATTTTCCATTGTTTAAATTCAGATTTATGTTTGAGCATGGGTGGTTTTGAGGCATGCCCAAGTTCAGAATAATTATGTGAATCCATAGTTAATTGTTAGTTTTAACTTGTTTAGATCTGGATTTAAGTGATTTTATTGTTAATTAGTCTAAATAGTCCAACAAGTCCAAACTTAGTCCTGTAACAATGGATCTGCTGAGAATATGTAATTTTCAGCTTTTAACTTTCTGCTTTTAGTGACTGTGCAACCTGAACTGTTTGTTCGAAGAGGAGATCTTCGGGTGAACAATAGCAGTGGAGTATATCAGTGAGTATTCAGTTGGAATACTGAGAAGAGATTTTTGAAACCTCTAAACAGCAACTCAATCAACAGATCAATCGGGTTAAACCTAGATCTGAGCAGATCTGAGTAATAACCGAGAGCCAAAGCTATGATACCAATTGACTGGACTTTTTGAGAATGATATTCTCTGTTGATAAGAATCAACAAGGATCGAATGTGAAGATTGAGTGAATGATTGAAAGGCGGAATCAAGCAATCAATGAACATGAAACTCTTGATATACTCATAAATGCATTCTTGTATTAATTAGATGAACAGTTATAGAGTAAATGCTAGGGTTTAGCAATCTACAGTAACAAGACCGCTAACATGGAAGAGAAACAAAGTATATTCTGATTGTCTATCCTCAAAAGTTGTATAAACAGTCACACAAAAAGTCACCTCACATACAAGGTTTCTATTCTATTTATAGGCAGACTCACAGCTTGTACAAAATGACTAAACTACCCTTAGTCTAAGTCTTCATCAGCATTTGTTCTTTGTCATCCGCATTAACTAATGCGGATGAGAAATTCTTCATCAACATTGGTCTTCTATTAGCCGCATTAGTGTTTGGTCATCAGCATAAGTTAATGCGGATGAGCAAACACTTGGCCGCATTTGTTGCTGGTCATCCGCATTAGTTAATGCGGATGAACAAATGCCTTGTCTGCATTTTATCGGCTGTCCGCATTAGTTAATATGGATGAACAAATACTTGTCAGCATTTGTTCTTGGTCATCTGCATTAACAAATGTGGATAGCCGACACTTGTAATTTTCTTCTTATGTAGGATCTTCTTTATGCGCATTTCTTCTTGGACATGGGGAGAAACCAGCAGAACAACCATCCACCTCTTGAATTGGCATGTATGATCCTTTTAGGGTCTAACAGGGTTTCGAAAATCAAAAGTTTGTGTCGATTTTCAAGATCCTATGTAACTTTTAGCTCGAAAATGTTCATCAATCCTTAGTTTGAGGATGTTTTGTGATTTTTTTCAGTTCTAGGGTTCTGAATTCTTGAAATGAGTTCATCGACTTTGTCTGAGAATCACCTTGCTTTCGATACTACGATAGTATAAAATCAAAATGTAGGCAGTATTGGGTTTGATGAACACTGAATCTTTCGATGATGATGATGAATCTTAATGAGGTATGAAGAATAGTAGGAATGGTGATTTTCACTCGACGCACTATAGAGTCTATCAAATTTGAAAAATATTAAATGAACCATGATGATCTATTTATACAGTCATTTTAATGAATTTTCAAATCTTACAAGTGTTAAAAACAAATGCGGTCGACTACTGTAGTAAATGCTGAAGAGAAACAATCAGCATTTGTTTACTGTAGCAAATGCGGAAGAGTAAAACTATCAGCGTTTGTTTACTGTAGCAAATGCGGAAGGGTGAATTCTGTCAGCATTTGTTAACTGTAGCAAATGCGGAAGGTTTAAGTTCAGCCTTTTCGACACTGTAGCAAATGCGGATGCATTAAGTTTTCATCCGTCTGTACACTGTAGCAAATGTGGATGACTTAGTCAGCATTTGTACACTGTAGTAAATGCTGAAGAACACTTGTCTTCCTGAATTTACGTCAACAAATGCGAAAGAACAATTGAGTTGTCCGTATTTCTTGAACTTCATGCCTAATGATAGAAGAGTGTGAACACATTTCTAAAATGCAAATATAACAAAGTTCAAGTATATAGTTTCAGCCATATAAAAGAAATGCGGCTGAGAAAACAAATGCGGATGAATAGATTTTTGTCCGTATTGGTTTTCATAGTTGAAGAATGTTATTTGTGGTGAGACTAATGCGGTAGAGTTAACCTATCCGCATTACGTTCACTTGCGTTTTTCTTCTCCACACCTTTACATACATTGGTTATTCGTATGGGTTACCTTCACCCGCATTAACCAATGTACTTACCTGCATTAAGTTTTGAGCTTGTCAACACTTAATGTTCCTGTTGTGGATGTTTTTGGTTGATATTTCTTTGATGCTTGAACTTTATGAAGATGAGTCTTTGCTTGTTTGTTATGAAGTTTTGTCTATTTCTTGAGTTGTCAATTCTTGCTTGGATTGACTTGTTTATCAGAGATGAAACAAGTTTCCCAATGTTTGATTGATCTTGGATTTTTGTGCTTCAAAATATTTGCAAGAAGCTGAGATAATATGATATAACTTCTGCACCAACACAGTTAGATTTTCTACTTTTTGAAATTGTTTTTGATTGATATTTTGTAAACATCTGTACATTGATAATCAAAATTTTAATTACTCCCCCCTAAAGTTTATATCTGTATTAGATAAGAACTTTAAAGAGCTGAAATTTTTGAAAAGAAAATCTTTTTGTGATTTTTTGTACAAGAAGTTGAGATATACTTTTCTTTGGGATCATATCAATCTTACCTTTCATAAGTGCAAACAATTGTTAGTAAAACAGACATGTTCATGAACATATTGATTGAAGGTATGTTTATCCTCTTAAACTCATACTTGGTTAATATTTTGATGCAAATGATCTTATAATGTTTTGAGTTAATTTGGTATTCAACATGTACCTCACACTCAAAAGCATGTTAAGGTTAACCATCTACATACAATGTATGGTAGAACTTTTAACATCTTACTTGACCAGGTTACTTAAAATGTGAAATCTCATTTTACTTTGATCCTCATTAGGATTCTTTTATTTTTGATCCTTTTATCACTTTTGATCCTCATTGGGATTCTTTTCACTTCACTTTGGAAGGTGATCTCTTAGGATTCTTTTGTTTCATTCATTTTGAATAATTTTTTTTTATTCTGTTTGTTTCATCCAAGATGGATGTGTTCCTCATTGGGAATCTTGATGGATCATGACATCAGCACTATGCGCTTGTTTCTCTAGGTCTTTGCTCAGTAAAACAAAAGAGAACCTGATGTCAGTAAAAGAGATTCATATGATATCATTACCTGGTGTGTTTAGGTTGATACACACGCATACATTTGGATAAGCTAATACTTACACATACTATGAGATGAGAGCTTCACAGTTGAATATAAGCTTTAGTTTATCACTACATGTATCTTCTCTTCCAAGTTGAGCCTACCCACATATCAGATAAGTCATGTCAGTCATTCAAGATTTATAAGTAAGCACAATGAATGATATAACGACTGTAATTATATCATTTCCCAAGTATAATTCATACACTTCTTCCTTTTTAAATTAATTTTTTTTGTATTTTTGGAATATTTGAATGTTTTTGTTGATTTTAAATTTTACTCAAAGTTAATCATGCCAATTGATTGAACTAAGAATTCAAATCTGGTTGGATCAAATGCCTTAGTGAATAAATCAGCCAATTGATTATCAGTGTGAACCTGTATCAATTTCATTAACCTTTTTTCAACACAATCTCTTAAAAAGTGATATCTAATTTCATTGTGTTTAGTTTTTAAGTGTTGAACTAGATTATTTGTTATGAACATAGCTGCTATGTTGTCAATGTGAATTGGTGTGTGTAAGAAGTTAAAACCATAATCAAGCATCTGGTTTTGAATCCAGAGAACTTGAGAACAACATGCTGATCCTGCTATATACGCTGTTGAAACAGATACATTTGTCTGCTTCTTGCGCTGCCAGGAGACCAGTCTGGAACAAAGAAATTGACAACCACCAGAAGCGGATTTTCTATTCAAATTGCATCCCCATAATCACTATCAGTGTACGCATAGAGATTAAAGTCTCCTTCCTTTGGATACCATAATCAAAGAGCAGGCTTGCCCTTAAGATATTTGAATATCCTCTTGACTGCATTCACATGGAATTCCTTGGGATCTGCTTGATATCTGGCACACACACAAACACCAAACATAATGTTAGGCCTACTGGCTGTTAGATACATAAGTGAGCCTATTATTGAATGATAGTGAGTCTGATCCACTGATTTGCCTTCAGGATCTGGGCCAATTTTCACTTTAGTGTCAACAGGAGTTCTGATGGACTGACAATCAACAAACTTGAACTTCTTCAATATAGTTTCTACATATTTTGATTGGTTAATGAAGATTCCATCTGCTATTTGTTAGACTTGTACTCCTAGAAAGAGTGTGAGTTCCTCTATAGCACTCATTTGAAATTTTGAATGCATGAGTTCTTCAAATTCTTTGCAGAGAACCTTGTTTGTTAAGCCAAAAATGATATCATCCATATATATTTGAACCAGCAACATGTTTTTTCCTTTTCTTTTTTTGAAGAGAGTCCGATCAATCCTTCATCTTCCATACCCATTTTCAAGAAGAAAGGATGAGAGAGTCTCGTACCACTTCCTTGGAGCTTGATGAAGACCATACAAGGCTTTGTCAAGCTTGTACACCCTATGTTGAAAATCTAGGTCTTCAAATCTAGAAGGTTGACTCACATAGACTTCTTCAACAATCTTTCCATACAGAAAAGCACATTTTGCATCCATTTGATAAATAGTGAATTTCATGAATGTTGAATATGCTAGAAAGAGTCTTATTGCTTCTAGTCTGGCTACAGGAGCAAACACCTCATCATAATCGATTCCTTCTTCTTGGGTATACCCCTGAGCCACTAGTCTTGCTTTATTTCTAATGACGATTCCCCTGTCATCAGTTTTGTTCATGTATAGACACTTTGTACCGATAGGGTATTGTCCTTCAGGAAGATCTACCAGTTGCCATACTTCTTGTTTCTTGAATTGCAACAACTCTTCCTGCATTGCCTCAATCCAACTGTTGTCTTGAAGATTCTCTTTGATATTTTTGGGTAATGTTTGACAAAGAAGCAGGAGAACAAACAAATGTTTGCTATGCTTGATTTGCTTCTTGTCACTCTCTCATTACTTTCACCAATGATGCTATCCACTGGATGATTCTTGTGTATTCTGGTGGTTGGAATTGAGTCACCAGCAATGGTTACATCAAGATTGGAGACTCAGATGATCTTGGTGCGAGGAAGCTTCATCTTGTACTGTAGGGGAGGTGTGAAAATAATCAAAGCCTATTTCAATTCTTGCTTCAGCATCAGTAGCACTTTGATTGCTTCCATCATTTGAAGTTCTTTCAATTTCAACTGGTGGTGCAACATGATCTTGATTTCTGACTTCAGTGGATGTTTCTTCTGAAGGTGATGGTTGTATGCTTGGACCATCTTCAGTTGCAACACTTTGATTTTGAACTGATTGTATGACAGGATCAGCTTGCAGTGGTACATCCTCATTAAGTTGCTTAGTAGAGGTTGGAGGAATCATTGGAAAGTCATTCCTTCTTTCTACTAGTGATGAAGATTCAGTTGATTGTAGGTTTTCTACATCAGACAAGTGATATTGATCAAATGATTTTGTAAAGGAGTCAATATCAAAAAACCAGTCAGGACCATTTAAAGATCTGGGAAAAGAATGTTCCTTGAATTAAACATTTGATGATTCATCAATTATGTTTAATCTAGGATTAAACACTCTATAAGCCTTTGAGACAGAAGAATAACCCACAAGGAATCCTTCATCAGACTTGGATGGAAACTTTCCCAAATGGTCTCGAGTGTTTAATATTAAGACAGGACAACCAAATGATTTAATAAAATCCAATAAATGTTTTTCTTTGAAAGATTAGTTCATAAGGAGTCTTGTTGCTTTCTTTTACAATCAAAGTTCTATTTTGTACAAAGCATGATGTGTTAACTGCTTCTGCCCAAAAGGTAATTGGCAGTTTAGCATTGGCTAGCATGGTTCTTGCTGTTCAATTAGTGTTCTATTTGCCTTTCAAATACCCCATTTTGTTGAGGAGTTCTACACTAAATTGATGAGCAATGCCTTTGGTTGTACAAAATGAACTCATGTCTTCATTCTTAAATTCTGTCCCATTATCACTTCTAATTGTCTTAACTTTATGATCAAGTTGGTTTTCAATTTTTGTGATAAAATCTTTTATTAGTTAGGACGCTTCGTTTTTATGAACCAGGAAGAAGATCCATGTAAATCTGGAATAGTCATCTATGATCACCAAACAATACTGTTTCTTTTCAATACTCATAACATGAGTTGGACCGAACAGATCCATATGAAGTAATTTCAATGGAAAATCGTTTGAGTTCACTAGCTTTGGCTTGTGCGAAGATTTATGTTGTTTTCCTTTGAGACATGCAGAGCAGTGGTCAATGAAGTGAAATTCTTTCTGGGGCAAACCAATGAAATGATTACCCTTGACCAATCTGTTCATCTTTTGAAATTAGTGCATCCCAAATGTCTGTGCCAAAGCTGTGACTCATCAAAAGATGCTTTTGATAGTAGACATGTTTCTTCTTTTGGTAAAGCAGAATTGAGGTTCAAGACATAGGTGTTATTCTTCCTCGGGGTCTTCAAGACAACCCATTTATCAAGAATTTGAAATCCTGGTCTCAGAATGTAGCAATGAGTGTTAGTGAAGTGAGTGGAATATTTCTTGTCATAGATCTGAGACACGCTGAGTAGATTGAAATTTAGTTGTTCACAGTAGTTCACTCTATCAAATCTCAACATCCCATTTGTCACAGATCCTTCACCAGTAATTCTACCACCTTGTGAATCTCTACCAAATTCCACAGTTGTTCCTTGAATATGCTTGAAGTCATGAAGGAGAGAACGATCTCCAGTCATGTGTCGAGAACACCCACTGTCCACACACCATAAACTATTGGACCTGTATTAGTGACCCTGCAAGCACAAAGTGTAAGGCCCGTTCCCGGGACGCTTACAGTTGGATCCTCATCGCTCTCAAAACATATAAATTCATTTATCTTTCATAAACGTTTCAGTGAAAGCATTCAAAAGATACATCTCATTTCATCATAAAAGCTTTTGCAAAGTAATACATCGTTAATCCATTACAAAATAGTCATAAACAGTGACTTTTAGTAGTAAGAGGATTCCTTAGGTAATCCCGTTTATCCGAATCCTCTACAAACACCATTCTATTTTCTAATTACATGCAACATAATACATTGCAAAAATATTAACAAAAGAATGCCATCCAAAAAGAGCTGAGTAGCCGCCTCGTGCCATCCCCAGCAACACTACCTGCCAACTGGAAAACACATAAAAAGTCAGCGTTGCTGAGTGAGTTCTAGTTTTATAATAAAAACATACTTTTCTTTCATTAAGACCGTTCTTACATACATACGATCACACAACATACGTACACATAGAAAATATTATTATTATCTTCATCATTTATTCATTAGATTTCATTTGTGTACCGTTCATCGTTAACATTCACGTTCATTCGTAAACTCTTTCTTTCGTTCGTACGTTTCTTACCTTCATTCACACATTCATTACATTCGTTCGTATGTTCGTTACGTTCATTCATACGTTCAATACATTCGTTCGTACGTTCGTTACGTTCATTCATACGTTCTTGACATTCATTCGCACGTTCATTACATTCGGTGACGTGTACAATACCTTGAACATTCTGCACTACTGCTGGTGCTGGACCTGTGATAATTAATCATGAACGTTGTGCACTACTGCTGATCCCGTCACCTAGGGAACGTACACGCACACTTATTTCCTCTTTCATTCTTGATCAATGCCATGCGCTATACCCCGAACATTGTGCACTACTGCTGGTGCTGGACCTCTGATAGTTAATCACGAACATTGTGCACTACTACTGGTCCAGTCACCTAGGGTAAGCGGCAAGGATCCCATACATATGGTCAATCACAAAGACTGACCCTAGTGTGCATCCTTCGGGGTAGATAACCCGCACACTGTTGAGCTAACACCTTCATAGGGTGTGCACCTCCATACATTTGCTTGCAAGCCTTTCTTACCTTCATTCGTTCATTCATTCATTCGTTAATGCATGCATTCGTTCATCATGTTCCTCTTTCATTATCTTTCACTTTACGTTATATAATACTTTCATTTTATTCATTAACATAACACGTAAAGTCACGAAAAGATAAACACGTATCGAAACAAGGAACATCGGTATTTACAAGTCATCAGTCATTGCCATCATATAGGGCTACATCATACTTATCATACATACATCTTGCATACACATCTCTCCTAGTTCACAACAGCCCTATTTGGGTGATTGGGCATGCTTCAGTCGCATGGCCTCCACGCGACTGAATCATGCGATTGATCACCTATACGAATGGACATACAATCGTGCGAATGGACTCTCAATCATGCAAATGAATACTAGGCGATTGGGCATCATGCGAATGGGACTAATGCGGATGAGCACCTATGCGACTGGACACTCAGTCGTGCGATTGGGCACTGGGCGACTTAGCATCTGTGCGACTGGGCTTCCAGTCGTGCAATTGAACCTCAGTCATGCGATTGAGTCTCAGTCGTCCCTCAGTTGGCCGATTGGCCTTTCAGTCGTCTAGCCCTAACTGGGCAGCGACTGGAGTTCATCCCGAACTGCAGCCGCGACATATGGCCTTCAAACCCTTCCAAACTCATTTTAAGCCCAAATTAGCCTTCCTAAACCTTAGGGAATCATACTATGACATCATACAAGCACATACAAGTCCAAAATCACACTCTAGACACACTTTACATAATCAAACCCAAATAGGTCAAATACACAAATTTCAAAAACGGGTTTACATGTGTTCCAGCCCCAAAATCGTTTGAAAACAAGTAAATGAGGGGTCCTAGAACTCACACAAACAAGAAGAAGATGAAGAGCTTCATTTGGACTAGTTACTCGACAAGTTTCGAGCCCGAATCACCACTTTTCTCTCTTTTTCTCTTCTTTCTCTCTTCTTTCTCTCTTCTCTTCTTTTGACTGAGTTTTGCAAGTGTAGGGAGGGGGAGATAGCTGCCCTCTTCCTTAAAAGTTACAGCTCAGTCGCCCGAGCTCCAGGAGACTGGACCTTCAGTCGCCTGAACACCATGCGATTGGACCTCCACTCACATGACACTCCAAAAAGTCAAATTTCCGGGTGTTACAAGTCCACGCCCCTTATTTAGGTTTCTTCCCCGAAACCTGTTATTCCTCGAACAAATGTGGGTAATGTTGTCTCATCTCTTCTTCGGTTTCCCACGTTGACTCGGATCCCTTCCTGTGCTGCCACTGCCCACGCACAAGAGGAACCACTTTATTTCTCAGCCTCTTCTCCTTTCGATCGATGATCGCCACTGGTTGCTCCACATAGTTGAGCCGTTCGTCTACCTCGATATCCTCCAGTGGAACAATCATATTCTCATCTGCCAAACACTTCCTTAGATGAGATACGTGGAATGTCAGGTGAATTCCACTCAACTCATCTGGTAACTCCAACCTATAGGCCACCTCTCCTACTCGAGAAATGATTCGGAAAGGGCCTATATACCTTGGGCTCAGCTTGCCCCGCTTTCTAAACCGAATGATACCCTTCCATGGTGAGACCTTCAACATAACCCGGTCACCCACCTGGAACTCAATCGGTCTGCGTCGTTTATCAGCATACGACTTCTGTCTGTCTTTGGCTGCCTTCATGTAGGCCTTGATCCTTTCGAGCTTTTCAGTCGTAGCCTCGATCACTTTGACGCTCCCTAATTCCTTCTGACTAATATCACCCCAACAAACGGGTGTCCTGCATCTCCTACCGTATAGCATCTCGTAAGGTGGCATGCCAATGCTGGCATGATAGTTGTTGTTGTATGAGAATTCAGCTAACGGTAAGTGGTCATCCCAACTTCCCCCAAAATCAATCACACATGCCCGAAGCATGTCTTCTAGTGTCTGAATGGTCCTTTCTGACTGACCATCAGTTTGGGGATGATAAGCCGTGCTGATATGTAACCTCATCCCCATGGCCTCGTGGAATTTCTTCCAAAATTTGGATGTAAACCGGGTGTCGCGATCGGACACATTGGACACCGGTACACCATGGCGAGTCACAATCTCCTTGATGAAAAGATCGGCCAACCTCTCGGATGAATACGTCTCGTGCATCGGTAGGAAATGAGCACTCTTCGTCAGACAATCAACAATCACCCATATAGCATCATACCCTTTCGGGGTACGTGGCAGCTTAGTAATGAAATCCGTGGTGACGTGTTCCCACTTCCATTCCGGTATATCCAAAGGTTGAATCTTCCCACATGGCTTCTGGTGCTCGGCCTTCACTTGCAGACAAGTAAGGCACTTACTCACATACTCCACCACATCACGCTTCATACCCGGCCACCAATAATCCGTCATCATGTCCTGGTACATCTTGGTAGCACTGGGATGAATGGAGTATCGAGTCTTGTGAGCTTCATCCATGATCTTTACCCGTAGATCTCCAAAACGAGGAATCCACATCCGCCCGAATCGGGTTCTAACAGCAATTGTGTTTTCACCCAACTTCGTGACCAGACCTCTCATTCTTTCAGAGTTAAGATGATCTTCTTTCAGTGCCTCATCTTGAAACTCCTTGACTTGCTTCATCACGTCTAAGGTCATAATCAGCTGGTACGCCTTCACCCGAATCGGCTCGGGCCTCTCCTTTCGGCTAAGGGCATCCGCCACCACGTTGGCTTTGCCCGGATGGTAATGGATTTCACAATCACAATCCTTTATAAGCTCCAACCATCGCCTTTGCCTCATATTCAAATCCTTATGCTCGAAGAAGTACTTCAAGCTCTTGTGGTCGGTGAAGATGGTGCACTTTGTCCCGTAGAGATAGTGCCTCCAAATCTTTAATGCAAAGACCACAGCTGCTAGCTCCAATTCATGAGTGGGATAGTTAACCTCATGAACTTTCAACTGCCGGGATGCATAGGCTATAACTTTTCCCTCTGCATTAACACGCACCCCAATCCCGAGTAGGAAGCATCAAAATAAACCACCAGATCTACACTTCCATCAGGTAATGACAGAACAGGAGCTTGGGTCAATCTCGTTTTCAACTCTTCAAACTCCTCCCTTGAGCTTGACCCCTTACAAACTTTACATCTTTCCGGGTCAACTTGGTTAGTGAAGAAGCGATCTTTGAGAAGTCTTGAATAAATCTTCTATAATAGCCCGCCAAACCTAAGAAACTTCGGATCTCGGATGGCGTCTTTGGAGAATTCCATTGCATCACCGCTTCCACCTTTGCCGGATCAACCATAATCCCCTCCGGATTCACCACGTGACCCAAGAACTGAACTTCACGTAACCAGAATGAGCATTTGGAGAATTTAGCATACAACTTCTCCCTTCTTAACGTCTCCAGAACCTCTTGAATGTGACTGCATGCTCAGTCTCACTCTTTGAATAAATCAAGATATCATCAATGAACACAATCACTGATTTATCCAACATTGGCCGACACACCCGGTTCATCAGATCCATAAAAGCAGCTGGCGCATTGGTCAAACCAAAAGACATGACAAGAAACTCGTAGTGACCGTAGCGCATGCGAAAAGCTGTTTTAGGGATATCCTGCTCTTTCACCTTTAGTTGATGGTAGCCCGATCAAAGATCTATCCTTGAAAACCAACTAGCACCCTGAAGTTGATCAAACAAATCATCGATTCTTGGCAAAGGGTATCGGTTCTTCACAGTCAACTTATTCAACTCACGGTAGTCAATACACATCCTCATACAACCAACTTTCTTCTTTACAAACAGGACCGGAACACCCCAAGGCGAGATACTCGGTCTAATGAACCCCTTATCTAGCAGCTCTTGCAACTGCTCCATCAACTCTTTCATTTCCGTCGGAGCCAATCGATACGGTGCTTTGGCAACAGGTTGGGCGCCTGGTATCAAATCAATCTGAAACTCAAACTCTCGGTCAGGTGGCACTCCCGATAAGTCTTCAGGAAACACATCTGGAAAGTCACACACAACAGGGACATCGGATACTTGTGGTGTTGGCGCTTCCACATCCTTTACATAACATAAGAAGGTGGTACATCCACGCCTCATACATTTTCCCGCCAGCGCCATTGAGATCACCTTCGGGATCGTCATGACTCGATCCCCATAAACAGTTACCGAACTCCCGTCAGGCGCTATCAAACGAATCATCTTCTTTCGACACACTATAATCGCCTCGAAGTCCGCCAACCAATCCATCCCAAGCACCAAATCAAAACCACCCAAGGTCATCGCGAATGGTCTAACCTGAAATTTGTGGCCCTCTAATTCCACATCACAACCCTCTATCACCTCAGAAATAGTGGTAGACTTACCTATCACAGTTTCTACATCAAACGGTACATCCACACGTCTACTACTAATAGGCAATTTGGCACAGAAAGCAGCAGAAATAAAACTTCTACTGGCACTCGAATCAAATAATACAGAGGCTAAAGTTTGGTTCACCAGAAACATACCGGACACAACATCAGGGTCCATCCTAGCCTCCTCCTGCATCATCGTGAATGCCCTGGCGCTTGCCCTTGGTCCTTCATTCCCCGTCTTCTTTACGCCGGAACTCTCAGCCCTTGGCTTCTTGCAGTCTTTATTCATATGACCACTTTCCCCACAGTTGAAGCACCTCATGCCCCTACACTCTCTGGCCTTATGACCAGGTTTTCCACACTTGAAGCAAACATTCAGCCCCAGTCTGCCCTCCCTACTATGCTCCTTCCCACATTTACCACACCTTTTCAGTCCCGTACCCAGCGTGGCTACACGGCGGTCATCCGCCCATGCCTTCTTGTTACTTGTCGAGGCATTACCCCGACCAAACCTCTTCCCGTTCCAATTCCTATCACCACCACCCTTCCTACTACCGTCAGCAACCACTACCACTGCCCTTTCATCGTACAGTCTCCCCGCTAAGTCCACCACCGACCTAAAGGTAATTGGTCGGGCGCCGATCATATGCCTGCGAATATCCGTCGGCAAACGCTGAATATACCTCTTGATTTTTCGTGACAGAGGTGTCACCTGATCTGGCACCAGACGTGCCATTTCGTTGAACTTCACGGTATACTGTTGGTGGGTCATCGTCCCCGCCTCCAGCTGCAGGAACTCTCTCTTAACTTTATCCATTTCCCGATGAGGACAGAACTCCTCGATCACCAACCTTTTTAGCTCGGACCACTTCATTCTTCCAATGGCCATGCTACCCTCGGCTTGGACTATGTTGTCCCACCAGCATAGAGCTGAATCCGTGAAAGAGTGGGTAGCGAACTTCACTTTTTGGTCCTCCCGGCACTCGCTGATATCGAGGACACCCTCTATTTCTCTCACCCATCGATGAGCAGCCGCAGCAGTGCCATTACCGTCAAAAGTAGGGGTCCTGCACCTCATAAACGCCCCGTAATTACAGCCTCGCACTGTCTCATGCACATGCTCCTCCTCCTCTTCCTCTTCATCATCAGAAAGAACCGTTTCCGGCCCTGCTTGCTCGTGCCTTCCTGAGGACCTGTTCCTCTCTTTTCTTTCTCCTTCCCGGACAGCCTTAATCACTTCGGTCACCACAGACGGTAAGATCGTCTGCATGACCTGATGCACCTCTTCAACCACTGCCTCTTTTACCAGGCTCTCAAATTGGCGCTCTCGTCTACACCCTCCAGATGAGGGGTCTCGGTTTCTTCATGAACCACTTTCTCCACCCTAGGTCTTCCTCTTGTGGCCCGCGGTTCAGCACCACGTCCGCCACCACCTCCACCCCGTGAAGCCATAGAAGATCTACCACCAGCCATTCTCTATCACACACTAAAAGATTCAAACACCAACACGGTCATTCAGGGGAATAGCTCAGTTTATGTCAAGTATAGTAAGTCCCTAATTACAGTGGCCAGTTGTGATTAGCCACTCAGTTTACTCTTCGTACCCCGAGCATTACCTGTCCTGACTACATTAGTATTTAAATCTAACAGTAACACATAAACACATAACATGCGCATATACTACCAGTTAACATTATGAAAATACCTGATGGCACGCAGCTACTCAGATTGGCATCCCTTCCCTTTCTGTCCCATTCTCAGTTTAAGTTAAGGTTTATTTGGAAAATTTACCCGTTTCACTTAAACTTTGGCTCTGATACCAACTTGTAAAGCCCCGTTCCCGAGACGCTTACAGTTGGATCCTTATCGCTCTCAAACATATAAATTCATTTATCTTTCGTAAACGTTTTAGCGGAAGCATTCAAAAGAGACATCATTTCATCAAAAAGATTTTGCAAAGTAATACATCGTTAATCCATTACAAATAGTCATAAACAGTGACTTTTAGTAGTAAGAGGATTCATTAGGTAATCCCGTTTATCCGAATCCTCTACAAACACCATTTTTTTCTAATTACATGAAACATAATACATTGCAAAAATATTAACAAAAGAATGCCATCCCAAAAGAGATGAGTAGCCGCCTCGTGCCATCCCCAGCAACACTACCTGCCAACTAGAAAACACATAAAAAGTCAGCGTTGCTGAGTGAGTTCTAGTTTTATAATAAAAACAAACTTTTCTTTCATTAAGACCGTTCTTACATACATACGATCACACAACATACGTACACATAGATAATATTATTATTATCTTCATCATTCATTCATTAGCTTTCATTTGTGTACCGTTCATCGTTAACATTCACGTTCATTCGTAAACTCTTTCTTTCATTCGTACGTTTCTTACCTTCATTAACACATTCATTACATTCGTCCGTACGTTCGTTATGTTCATTCATACGTTCAATACATTCGTTCGTACGTTCGTTACGTTCATTCATATGTTCATGACATTCATTCATACGTTCATTACATACGGTGATGTGTACAATACCCCGAACATTGGGCACTACTACTGGTGCAGGACCTGTGATAATTAATCACGAACGTTGTGCACTACTGCTGATCCAGTCACCTACGGAACGTACGCGCACACTTATCTTTCCTCTTTCATTCTTGATCAATGACATGCGCTATACCCCGAACATTATGCACTGCTGCTTGTGCTGGACCTGTGATGGTTAATCAAGAACGTTGTGCACTACTGCTGCTCCAGTCACCTAGGGTAAGCGGCAAGGATCCCATACATATGGTCAATCACAAAGACTGGCCCCAGTGTGCATCCTTCGGGGTAACTAACCCGCACACCATTGAGCTAACACCTTCATAGGGTGTGCACCTCCCTACATTTGCTTGCAAGCCTTTCTTACCTTCATTCGTTCATTCATTCATTCGTTAATGCATGCATTCGTTCATCATGTTTCTCTTTCATTATCTTTCACTTTACATTACATAATACTTTCATTTTATCCATTAACATAACACGTAAAGTCACGGAAAGATAAACACGTATCAAAACAAGGGACATCGGTATTTACAAGTCATCAGTCATTACCATCATATAGGGCTACATCATACTTATCATACATACATCTTGCATACACATCTCTCCTCGTTCACAACAGTCCTATTTGGGCGATTGGGCATGCTTCAGTCGCATGGCCTCCACGCGACTGAATCATGCGATTGGGCACCTATACGAATGGACATACAATCATGCGAATGGACTCTCAATTGTGAGAATGAATACTAGGCAATTGGACATCATGCGAATGGGACTAATGCGGATGAGCACCAATGCGACTGGATACTCAGTCATGCGATTGGGCACTGGGCGACTGAGCATCTATGCCACTGGGCTTCCAGTCGTGCGATTGAACCTCAGTCATGCGATTGAGTCTTAGTCGTCCCTTAGTCGGCCGATTGGCCTTTCAGTCGTCTAGCCCTAACTGGGCAGCGACTACAGTTCATCCCGAACTGCAGTCGCGACATACGGCCTTTTTTCTCTCTTTTTCTTTTCTTTCTCTCTTCTTTCTCTCTTCTCTTCTTTTGATTGAGTTTTGCAAGTGTAGGGAGGGGGAGATGGCTGCCCTCTCCTTTAAAAGCTATAGCTCAGTCGCCCGAGCTCCAGGTGACTGGACCTTCAGTCGCCTGAACACCATGCGATTGGACCTCCAGTCATATGACACTCCAAAAAGTCAAATTTCTGAGTGTTACACAAAGATAACTAATTAGAGTGTGAAACCCAAGCCATGATAGTCTTGGGTTTGCCGTTCCTATCCATGATAGTAACTTTTTGGTACTTTCCTCTAATTTGTGACTTGGGTGATGTGTGTAATTTCTGTTTATGCCTTGGGTGTTTCATCACATCTGCATCAACTGAAGAGTCAGAAAAGTATTCAAACCTTTGATCCCTATTCTCTTCAAAAATTAAACCTGTTTTTATTATCAAACTTCCTTTTTGAATCATAAAAATGATGTGTTTGTCTGAAGTTATGGTTTAAATTTCTTTGAGTTCTTTATTACCCTTTTGGGTTACTCAAATCTTCATCAGACCTGGAAGTCTTGAACAGTTTATTATAAGAATGACTGTTGATTTTTGGTTTTGTAGATGTGCTTGGTGAAATAGGCTTGTTTTGAGGAACTCTCAGTCCCTTTTGTTTGAAGAAACAATCAGATATGTTATGATTAGTCATATCACAGACAGAACAATATTTGTTAAAATAACAATTTTTGATGGAATGATTATTCATGTCACAGATTGAGCAATATAGATTGAAAAGGCACTTATCTGTTCTATGATTTGACATTTCACACACATCACAATACTTGTGTTTGTTTCTAGACATTGATCCTGGTGTTGATATCTCAGACTTTACCAGTTTTGGACTAAGCCTCAGTTTTTGATTTTGGTGTGGAATCATAATCAGTCATTTTAGTAGCTTGTTTCACAACACTACTAGTCTTGATTTTCCTTGACTGATTTTGCTTCCTTAAACTTTTCCAAACCTCTTTCTCTAGTTGGTTTACATGTTCTTTATTAAAAATATCAAAACCAACTCCTTGCTTTGGTTTTGATGATTGAGGGTCTGATCTGATCTTTGATTTTGAAACCACTGAATGTTTACTTCTGATTTTTGGTGAAACTTTGTCTGATTTGATTGAATTCTTAGGAGATTTGATCTCACAATCAGATCCACTTTCAATAGATGGTTTCACAAAATCATCAGATATCTTCTTTTCCTTTGAAATTACGGGAACAAATTTCACAAAAGGCACTATGGATTTGACAGGACTTGTTAGCTTAATTACATTCACTGTCTTGTCTGAGTACTCTTTGATTTTGATAGGATGACCTAACTTAATTTTCTCCTTATTTGTCTCAATACAAACACTTGGTTTGTTTTGAGGATTAGTGAGTTGAGTTACTATTGACTTGGGTTCAATAGTTTTAGGTTCATTTTTATCGAAAAGAGTGACAGACTCAGGCATGACAGTGTAGTTGTCATTATATGGTGGGGGACATGAATTGTATCCAATTCCAATCATATCATTGTGCTCTTTTTGTGAATCAAGCATCTCTTGTAGCTTAGCTGAAGACAGTTGAAACTTTTCAAGTTTCACTTCAGTAACTGATTGCTCAGCCTTGGATTGGTCTAGCATTTCAGTTAGTTTATCATTTTCAGCTGCAAGAGTGTACTTTCTCCATGCAGTTTTTCTATATCTGAAATGAGAGATTTGATTTTTATTTCAAAGCATTTGATTTCTCTTTTATTCAGATTTTACCTTTTCTTCTTTGATTTTAGCAGCCAATTTGTGATTGTGCTCATGATAACCTTGTAGTTCAGCAATGCATTTATCGCTACACAGATTAGATTTTACCTCAGATGGCATTAGAGTTGGGCCATCATTGATGTGAGCCAAGAGTGCATGATTTTGAAATTGAGGCTTCACTTCCTCAACATATAAGCTCCAGTCAAATACTCCATCTTGTCTGATGACAAGTGCATTTGAAGTAGATTGGTTGGTTCCATGAGCTTGATTTGTCAGTTATGGCTGACTCTGGTATGGATGTTGATGTTGTTGTTGGTGATGATACTACTGCTGTTGATGATTGCTTGACTGATAGCTTGAGTTTGGTTGTGATGTTGATTGGCCTGGAGTGTTCCACTGAAAGCTATTGTTGTTTTTTCTAGGAGCATTGCATTCTCTTGAAAAATGGTCAGTCATACCACAGTTGAAGCATTTGACCTTGGATTTGTCATATCCAAGTTTTGTATTTTCAATCAAACTTAGCTTTCTTCCTTATCTAAAAAACTTCTTGGCCCTCATTGCTATCATAGCCATTTGCCATTGCAGATCCATTTCTTCCACATCGTCTGGATCCTTTTCCTCTAAGTCTTCTTGGATCAGGTGGGCAGAAGGAGTCTACCTCCCAAGTAAGCTTCAAAGCTTGCAACAAAGGCATTGTAAGTAGCCTTTTGCTCTTCAGATCTTTGGTCTTCAGACATGCCAGTGGGAGTGGCAGTAAACCCTGTTGGTTGGGCTGATGTTGATGGCTTGTTTGTTGATGGAGTAGCAATGAAACCAGTTGTCTTCACTTGATCTCTTGAGGAAAGAAAATCATCATCTTCAGTAATGAGGGAATTTTCCACGGAGTGAGTGTCTGATGGAAATTTGTAAGCTTCAACAACTCTAGGTCCACCAAGGTTCCTGCTCCTTTCATCAAGTTGTGAAGAGCTTCAATTTTGGCTATCATGATATCCAGGGTGGTACTCTCTAGATCAAGAGTGTTCTTAAGCATGGTAACATTTTGTTACTATCTTTCAGGAAGGCTGTGAAGCATTTTCTTGTTCAACTCCTTGACTTTATATGTAACCCCCATAATATCTAAATCATTCACCAACTGCACAAATCTATGCAATTGTTTAGAGATTGACTCCCCCTTGGAGTGATGAAAGGTTTCATATTAATTAAAAAGTTTGTCCTTGTTAATTTCAGCCACTTCACTGCTGCCATCACACATAATCGGCAGTGCATCCCAAACAGCTTTAGCAGTTCCATACTTCTCAAGCCTTTTCAGCACATCCATTTTCAGTGCTTGAGTTAGAATGGAATAAGCTTTGAGATCAATTTTTATCTTTTGTAATCACCATCATCAAGAGTAAGATCCTCTATGGGTATTCTTGTGGTTTTATATAGAGCAGCCTGATCAGCAGAAAGTGTTACAGGAATGTGAGGCCCTTTGCATATGAAAATCCAATAGTCCGGATCTACACCTGTAATGTAATTCATAGACCTAATCTTCCGTTGCTTAAACTCAGATTTGTGTTTAAGCATAGGAGGTTTAGGAGTATGTCCAAGTTCAAAGAAATTATGTGAATCCATGTTAATAAGCTGTTTTTAACTTGTTTAAGTACTAATTAGGTTGATTATTAAGTCCTGCTAGTCCAGTAAGTCCAAAAATAGTCTTATAATTCCAGATCTGCTTAGTGAATAGCAGATGGTTGTTAGAACTTCTTTTGTTTAGTTTCTGATCTAGTTTATGGTATGATTTTATGTTGATGCTACTGTTCACAAATCTTGTTTTTAGAGGCTGATGATGAATGAATACTGACCGATGAGGTATTTCAGAAGATATTCACTTTGTATACTAAATAGAGATAGTTGAACACTCTATCAGCAACTCAATCACCAGATCAATCGAGTTCAACTTAGATCTGAGAAGATCTTAAGAAGAACCGAGAGCCAATGCTCTTATACCAATTGATTGGGTTGTGAGAATGATATTCTCTATTGTTATGAAACAACAAGGACCGAATATGATGATTGAGTTAGTGATTTTATGGTGGAATCATACAAACATAGAACAATAAATGCCAGAAATACTCATAAATGCTTCTTTGCATTAGCGAATAGGGAAGAGTAAATCCTTGGTCGCATTTGTTTGGCTGTCCGCATTTGTCAATACGGAAGAACAAATACTTGCCAGCATTTGTTCTTTGGTCATCCCTATGTACAAATGCAGATAGCCAACACTTGTTTTCTTTATTGATGCAGATTCTTCATCCGTATTCATTCTTGGACTTAGGGAGATTCCAGCAGAACAACCATCATCCATTACTTTAATTGGCATGTATGATCCTTTTAGGGTCCAACAATGGTGGATAGAGACATGAGACCAAGTCTCCTTCTGGAGAATCCATACAGCTTCAAGAAGCTCATCATCTTCTGCCTGTCAGCAGATTTTTTCAAGTTTTTATGGATGATGGCTCTTAATTTTACAGGTTCTTCCCTTAACTTCCTTTTGGTGATCTTTCCTTCTCTGGCTACATCAAGTTCAAGTTGTTTGAGGTACTCAAACTCAATGTAGTCAAAGGGTAAGGGAAGAAGTGTATCAGCTTGATAGAGGCCTGTGACACTCAGGTAGTTGATCATATTGATCCTATCCTTTTCTTTGTCTACCTGAGGTTCTTGTGGTATCACATCCTCTTGTTCCTGAGTTTCTTGAACTGGTGAGAGAGTAAGCATATGCTTATAGAGTCTCTTCTTTCTTCTTTCTTCTTTGATTTTTAGAAGAAGCTCTGCATCCTCTTCTTATTTTCTCTCTTTTGATAGTTCCATGTCAGCCAGTTCATTCAACTCATCTAAGGGGAGAGAGATGATATTATCAATATCATAGTTCCTAGTCTGCAAGTAGTTTATCCTGACTACCCTTAACTCATCATCCTGAGTATTTGGTCTGGGGGCAGCCATGATAGCACTTTCCATGAGCCTTACAGACCCAGTAGAGGAACTTTCTCCCCTTAGCTTCCTTTTCCTCTCACTCTCCTCCTCCTCAATCTCCTCAGAAGTTAATTTCCTTTTCCCGTTGTCACTCACAGACATTTGTTACTCAGGGTGGAGAGAGCTTTAGCCTTCATTGTTTAGTGTAGCTTCCAAGCTCTAGCCCGAGAAAGGTTGAGATGCACCTTCACCAGCAGGTGGCTAATCAAGGGTTTGAACATCTGCAACAGTTGCTAGTGAGACAGGGCTCTCAGGTTCTACCACTGGGCCTTCAGTCAAGGTTTTCCCTTTGAAGCCAATCTCAAGGTCTACCTCAACATCCAGTTGACCGATGGTATTGCCTGATTGCCTTTGACTTCCTCTAAGGCTGAACTCTGTAGAGTTCCTATCTTGAACTCTTTGAAGAATAAGAGTTCTTATAGCAGTATCATACCTCCACCCAAAAATATGACTTGGAGTTGGTGGGGATGATACAGATCTTGGAATGCCTTTCTCAAATAGACTCCTAATGACTGAGTCTATACTATCCACATCAATGTGAACTTGAGAAAGTTGTTGAGTATGCACAACTTCAAGTGAGGATGGTGAGTCCTCAGTGTCCATACTCCCTGAGGCACTCCCAGGTTCTATGATTGTAATGACTTCCTCTCCCTTTTTGGTAGCATCACCCTCTTGCACAGGTGAGCTAGGAGTTAGGTCAATTACATCCACAGGTTCTTGTGTTCCTAGTTGAGCTCCTCTTAAGGGTCTCCCAGCTAGTTGTTCCTTGAGATGAGATATCTCAAGTTGCTGATCATTGACCCTGTGTTGTAAGGTAGTCACTTGCGATTCAAGATGACTAACCTTGGAGACTAAATACGTGCATGTTTTTGACATTTTTTGCACCTTTAGTCTTAGATTCCCCTCATTTTCATCTGAAGAATCACTGGGGGATGAGAGAATGGGGCCAAGGTCCTTTTCCTCATCACCAGCATGGTGTTCTTGGCTGCAGATTTCCTCTGCTCAGTGACAACTTCAGTTGAAGTGTCAATGGGCTACATGCCATGGTTGAGGTCTGAATAATGTATTTACTTGTTGAAGTGAGAGCCTCTTCCATATGGATATCCTAAATATGTTCAGAAGTACCCACCTCAGTGATAGGTGACTGATGTGGGCTAGACCTAGGAGACTCGGGAGCACTCATCTCCCTTTGAGGAGTGGTGTAGTAGGAAGACTCATGGTACTCACTAGCATCTAAGTCCTCATCAGTATAGAAGTCAAGGATGGGAATTGGTTGGTTTAAATCTAAAGGTTGGGGATGGTAGCTGTCCCCTTTAGGTTGTTAACTTGAGTGTTGAGACTCAGATTGAAGGCTTAAGGTAGTTGGGCTTGTGAGCTCATCAGGCTGAGCATGAGGAACCTCAGCACTGATCCTTGAAGTGATTGGAGTGGTTTGCTCCTCAGGGGAAGTAGGAGCTCCAGTGTCCACTTCCTCCTGTATAGGTGAGTGTATGGGAGCCTGCACAGACTCAATAGCTTGTGCAGGGGTTCGTTTGTGTTTTCTTTGGTAGGTGAGGGTGATTTGTGGTTGTTTTGGTGGTTGGGATGTAGAAGGTGTGGGTTCAACACTAGCTTGTGTTGCTAGGTTTTCACCTTTAGCAATGAGCTCTAACATTTTCAGGACAAGGGTTGTTTCTACCTCCTGAGAAGCCAACAGTTGGCTTCTTCAACATTTTAAAGATACCATGCTTCATCGAATATTAGCTGTTTCCCTCAACTGTGAGCCCAGTTCACAATTGAGAATGTATTGAACATATCTAGGAAACATGTAATACTCTAAAGAGTCTAAGTTTGCTATCAAAATTGTATAGACAAATTGAGAATACCTGAACTTGACCCCCTAAACCATTCCATGTACTATGAAGGAGAGATCTATAGGAATCTGGTCCCATCCTCCATGCTTGTTGCACAAGCTGTGGATGACCACATGAATTAGGTACTTCCACTTAGATGAGACCTTCCCTTTCCTGAAGGTCTTTACAAAGAAATTTCCTTCATAGCCCATCTGCTCAAAGGAATGATTTACAGCTTCCTTTGGGAAGAACACCTCACCTTCTTCAACATCCAGCTGAAGATGAGTGTTGATGGTGGCCAGAGTGATGAAGATTGTTCTCCCTTTCGCTGTGGCAGACAGTGCCTTCTCCCCATCCATAATGACCTCTTGGCAGGTCTCCAGAATTCAAGCAAATGATCCTCATTGAGAGGAGGATCAATGGTAAGGGAGGTGAAGTAGTTAGATAGAGCCAAGAATTGGCATACCTCTGATAAATGGGGATCTTTCTCAGAGTTTAATAGTGCAACCTGATTGTGTTGCCTGCGTAACTGCATAGAAAAATCTGGGTCGTTTCGTCTGTCAAGGTTGGCCATTTTGAGTAAGCTTAAAGGTGAAGGAAGGATGAACGAAGGAGGTTTCAGAGAGAAATCTAAAATTTAGGTTTGCAGAAAAGATGAAGATAATAAAAAGAGGGGGAACCGACAGGGTTTATGTGTGAAAAGGATTTGAGACAAAGTTAATGAAAGAGGATAAACTTTGAAATCTGGAAGGCGGTCCCACCTCGGAAAAAATAGTTTGCTTTTTGCTCAAAAAGTTGTTTTCTTGGAATACGAAAATCTTCCGAAGGTAAATTGTCTTCGGAAGTTTTAATGAAAAAGCTTCCGAAGCCAAAATGACTTCGGAAGAATTTCTCAAAGAGTTTTGACAAATTTGCTTCGAAAGAGAATTTTAAATTTGGATGCTTTGTTCAACAAAACAAAGCTTCCGAGAGTTAACTTGCTTCAGAAGAAAAATGGTCCTTAAATACATATAAGTGCCTAAGAGAGTTTTAAGCTTCGGAAGATATTTCAGAAATTTTTTCCGAAGGCAAATTTTACTTATATAGTTATTTGTCTTGAAGGTATATTTTCTTCCGAAGATAAAATCATATCTTCTGAAGGATCAAGATTTGTCAAAAATCTAAGAAAAACTCTTCAAAAAGTTTTTATCCATAGAAAACATAAGCTTATGAAGGTGATTGACTAGACAACTTAGGACACATAGATTTTAAGAAATAAAATGAATTAGTTTTAAGAAAAATCTACTCAAAGTTAATCATCCCAATAGCTGATATAAGATACTTAAATCTCTGTTCATCAAATGCTTTTGTGAACAGATCAGCATATTGTTCATTTGTGTTAACTTTAACTAGTTTAATTAATCCATTTTCAAAGTTATCTTTAATTAAACGATACCTAATGTTAATGTGTTTTGTCCTTGAGTACTGCATAGGATTCTCTATGACAGAGATAGCACTGTTGTTGTCTATGTGAATGGGAGTCTCCTTGAAGTTGAAACCATAGTCAAGCATCTGATTCTGAATCCAAAGCACTTGAGCACAGCAGCTTGCAGCAGCAATGTATTCAGCTTCAGCAGTTGATGCAGAGACACAAGATTGTTTCTTGCATTGCCATGAGACAACCCTTCCACCAAGGAACTGACATCCCCCAGATGTAGACTTTGTAGTCATATTACAACCACCATAATCACTATCTGTATATATGCATATAAATTGAAGTCAGAATTCTTGGGATACCACCATAATCACTCCCACCAAGGAACTGACATCCCTCAAAGTGTTGATGCACCATTGAGGTATCTTCGAATTCTCTTGACAGTGATGAGGTGAGGCATCTTAGGGTTGGCTTGATATCTTGCACAAATTCTTGTGGCAAACATGATATCAGGCCTGCTAGCTGTAAGATACATAAGCGACCCAATCATAGCCCTATAAAGGTGTTCATCCACACACTCCCCCTCAAGATCAGGCCTAAGGGAGTGGTTTCTTGCTATGGGTGTCTTAGCAATCTTACAATCAGTCATGTTGAATCTTTTGAGTATGTCCTGAACATACTTTGACTGACTTATGAAGATTCCATCTTCAACTTGCTTCACTTGAATTCCCAGAAAGAAATTGAGTTCCCCCATGGCACTCATTTCAAATCTGTCTTTCATCAGCTTCTCAAAGTCTTTGTAGAGCCTTGGATTAGTTGAGCCAAAGATGATGTCATCTACATACACTTGAACTAGCCAGTAAGTCATTTCCCTGTCCTTTGATGAAGAGAGTTCCATCTATAGTACCCCTTCTGTATCCATGCTTGCAGAGATACTAGGATAGAGTCTCATACCACTTTCTTGGTGCTTGGTGTAGCCTATAGAGAGCCTTATCAAGCTTGTAGACATAATCAGGATGATCAGGATCTGCAAAACCAGGTGGTTGTTTGACATACACCTCTTCATCAATCACTCCATATAGAAAAGTACACTTGATATCAAGTTGATAGACCTTGAAGTTCTTGGATGCAGCAAAGGCCAAGAATATCCTAATAGATTCTAGTCTTGCTACAGGAGCAAAGACGTCAGTGTAGTCAATTCCTTCTTCTTATGTGTATCCTTGAACAACTAGTCTAGCTTTGTTTTTTATGACAATACCTCTATCATCTTTCTTATTCCTAAATACTCATTTGGTTCCTATAGTAGTCTTCACATGAGGAAGAGGACATAGGTTCCAAACCTTCTGTCTCTTGAATTGAAGTAGCTCCTCTTGCATGGCCTCAATCCAACTTCCATCCTTTAGAGCCTCATCAACTTTCTTGGGCTCTATCTGGGACAAGAAACAAGAGTGAAGACAAACATTTACTTTATGGGTTTGTCCTCTTGTTCTTAGCCCGGTGTCAACATCTTCAATGATGTTTGTGGTAGGATGAGACTTGTGGATCCTTAGCTGAGGGATCATAACAAGTTGCTAAGAGAGATCTAAAATAGAGAAATTTAGATCTGGCATAGATGCTTCTTGAACCACTTCAACACACTTATCAAGAGAAACTTGATCCAATGAGTGTGTGAAATCATTGATATGTTCATCTATGGAGTGGTTATCAGCATCAAGAAATTCTTGATCATTGTCACCACCACCATCATCTTCTTCTGCATTTGAAGTTTCCTTGTTTGTCTGTTGAGCCTCTGAGCTGGAACTTGAAAGCATCTCAGATGTGTCAGCTAAATTTGTCATTGTTTTGTTGATAGAAACTTCATTTGCTGAAGTAGTTACAACTGGAGCTGAAGATGTGTAACTTGAAGGTTTTCTTAGCTCAAATCTTGGATCAAGATCACCTGGAGGTAAAATATATGTAGACCCTAAAACATTCTCACAAGATTTGTTAAAACAGTTTGTAACTAAATCAAGATCAAATAGCCAATCCGGACCAGAACCTTTCACACTGGGAGTGTGCTCATTGAAAGTCACATTGGCTGACTCCTCAACTATTCTAGTTCTGAGATTGTATATTCTATAAGCTTTAGCTTGAGAAGAGTATCCAATAAAGTGTCCATCATCTGATTTCTCAGCAAACTTGACAATTTGATCTTTGGTATTCAAGATGTTGCATGTGATGGATTTGTTAGAACTTGAAACATAGTTTAACCATTTAAACATTGTAAAACGCAGCGGAAGCGAACATTATAACATTGTTTATAATCTGAAATTTCAGGTTTTATTTTGATGTTATAAGTTTTAAACAAACCCAAGAACAAAAGGATCTTTTATATGTGAATGATTCTAGCTATGAAAACACAAACAACACATTATGGACAGCCACAAAGAGGGCTGCCATAAACTACCTTTCAGCAGCAAATGTGGCAAAAAAGGAGGATGATATTGACCAAGAAGTCGACCAAGGCACCAAAACGAGGTCCTCTCAAGCTTTTATACCCAAAGCTTTATGCCAAACACTTCCTGTTAGGGAGAGTAAACACCAAGAACCACTTCCAAAACCCTTCTTTTCATGATGCTGCTGCCGTGAGTTTGAGAAGAAAAGAGAGAGTTTTTTTGTTGTTCTTTTGCATGTGTTGAGAGATTTGTCTAGTTGAGTGTTAGACTAGTTGTTGATGGGGTTTACAAGAAAGCAAAAGTGCCAATGAATGCAGGGGGGGGAATTTTAATCAAAGAGGGGGTTTTCCCCCTTAAACTTAATCACCCATTTACTTTAAACTAGTCTCATATTAAGTTGTACAATTAACATTTTAATTGTATAACTCATACACCCCTTTTATTATTTGATGTTATCTAACTAACTTAAATAACATTATAAATAATATTCTTGAACAAAATATCCTAATAAGTTGGTCCATCTCATATGCAACTTATTTAGAAAACCATTTTCTAAATTGGTGTAAATATTTAATTGCATGATCATATCATCAATTAAATATTAATTGGTGTTTGCTATGATTTTTATTGGGTATAACCCGACTTGGATCATGACGTACTAACCGCATCAATATTCTACGTGCTTGGGCATATAGAATCCTACAATCTCCCACTTGCACAAGATTCATAGAAGATTGATGCAAGCAGTAAATACCGCCTAACAACGGTTTACTACCCTTAATACGCATGACTTATAGCCATTCAATTACATCACATTCAAGTATCCTACTTGAAATGATTAGGTGAATCAATCATTTATCCTTTTGTTACAGACGTCATATTAAATCCAAAGACGCAGAATGATCATTCCTTGTTGATTTAACTTAATTAGGCCTTAGACATCTTGCTCTCAACGAATAAGAGGAACAAATCCCATCTTGACTACATACGTTTCTCACAAACACCTCGTGTCATACCTGAACATAGCCTTACGTACTGTCCATTATTTCAAGGCAGTGAAGATCTAACTCAAGGTATAGCATTTGGTGAATATCAAAACCCAATATGTATCTCAGGTATGAGGATACCAAATGAAATTCTCCTTTTACTCAAATTTACTTATGATCAATCTAGAAGATTCCATGTAGTAAAATTTGAGATGCGGGTCAGTCCAATATTTGTATCCCACAAATATCTATGAACTTTGGCAGCAATCAATTGCTCTATATTCATCCTTATGAATATCCACCAATCCAAGTTCATAATAATCTTACCCTCATACTTGTTCCCACAAATATGAACGACTACGGACATTTAGAGTAAACTATTTACCCATGGATTAAACATGCTAAATTGAAACATTTATTGAAATATTATAACCAAATAATTTTATTCAAATAATAAGAGAGTTCCATTTATCCAAATACGAAATTACAGATCAAATCCAATCACTAGAATATCGAAGTCCCATGGCACAGGTATGACCTTCATTCTTTGCCTTTTCTAGGAGCTTTGTGAGAGGATCCGTAATATTTTGATCCATGTGAACTTTGTGAATACATATCTTTCTTTTCTCAACTTCATCTCGTATGTAGTTGAATCTCCACTCAATGTGCCTAGTGTTTTTATGAGCACGAGGTTCCTTGATTTGAGCAATCGCACCCTCGTTATCACAAAAGATCTCTAGGAGGTCCTGAATGGAAGGGTCCTGAATACAGCTTCTTGAGCTGCCAATGAGGCGGTGACGTATTCAGATTCTATAGTTGATAAAGCCACCACATCCTGTTTAGAGCTCTTCCAAGAGACCGCTCCTCCAAGAGACCGCTCCTTCATTCAGAATGAAAATGTATCCTGATTGTGATCGTGAAACATCACGATCGGTTTGGAAACTCGCATCCGTGTAACCTTTTACAATGAGTTCCTCATCACCAGATCCATAGATAAGGAACATATCTTTAGTCCTCCTTAGGTACTTGAGTATGTTCTTAATAGCCATCCAATGACTGTTTTCAGGATTTTGCTGGTATCGGCTTGTCATGCTTAAGGCACATGAGACGTCCGGCCGAGTGCAAATCATTGCATACATGATGGATCCAATAGCAGATGCGTATAGGATTGCCTTCATTTTATCTTTCTCATCCTTTGAGCTTGGACATTGAGTCGTACTCAATATCGTTCCTCTTTGAATAGGTATCGTACCTTTCTTAGAGTTCTCCATCTTGAACCTTTTCAAGATCTTATCAACGTATGCACTTTGATTTAAACCAATCAACCGCCTTGATCTATCTCTATAGATCTTTATTCCCAGAATATAGGCGGCTTCACCAAGATCCTTGATGGAAAAACAACTTCCAAGCCAGGTTTTTACACCTTCCAAGGTTGGAATGCCATTTCCAAATAGTAGTATGTCATCAACATACAATACTAGGAAAGTGATGATGCTCCCACTAGCTTTCTTATATACACAAGCTTCATCAGTGTTCTTGATGAATCCAAATTTAATTACTTCTTCATCAAAACAGTGATTCAAACTTCTCGATGCTTGTTTCAATCCATAGATTGATTTATTTAACTTCCATACCTTGTTAGGATGTTTTGGATCGACAAAACCTTCAGGCTGAACCATATAGACGTCTTCCTCAAGATATCCATTTAGGAAAGCGGTTTTGACATCCATTTGCCAAATCTCATAATCATAATGAGCAGCTATGGCAAAAAATATCCTAATGGATTTTAGCATCGCAACAGGTGAAAAAGTTTCATCATAGTCAACCCCTTGAGTTTGGGTGAAACCTTTTGCTACAAGTCTAGCTTTATAAGTATCCAAGTTTCCATGCATGTCAGATTTCTTCTCGAAAACCCACTTACTTCCAACTACCTTGGAGTTAAGAGGTGGTACAACCAAGTCCCATACTTGATTGTCATAAATGGATTACATCTCAACATTCATGGATTCAAGCCATTTGTCACAATCCAAATTGGACATTGCATCATGATAGGTGGTTGGTTCATCGGAATCTACCACATAGCATCCATCTACGAAAAATCCATATCTTTCAGGTGGATTACTAATTCTACCTGATCTATGAACGTTTTGTGTATATTGATCAACCTCTTGATCATTCTCAACATCCTTATGTTGAGTGCTAGTGTCAACCAAACGTGTATCGATTTGTGGTTCTTGATCCTCGTCAAGATCCATAGTTCTACTGCTAGTTCCTTCCGTAAGGAACTTAGCTTCTAAGAACTCAGCTTTCTTGGCAACAAACTCCTTTTGTTCCATTGGATCATAGAAATAGTATCCCATAGAATCTCTAGGATATCCAATGAAGATACACTTAGTGGAACGGCTTTCTAGCTTGTTTGAGGTGGGAGTCTTCACATAAGCCTCACACCCCCACACCCTCAAATATGAAAATGATGGAACCCTTCCATGCCATATTTCATAAGGTGTCCTTTCCATTTTCTTGGTTTGGGCCATATTCAAAATACGGGCCGTAGAGAACAGAGCAAAACCCTAAAATGACAGAGGTAATGAGCTTCTAGCCATCATAGATCGAACCATCTCGGACACGCCATTATGTTGTGGTGTTCCCGGTGAAGATAGTTGTGAGACAATCCCACAACTTCTAAGATGGTCCCTAAAAGCATCATTCAGGTATTGACCTCCTCTATCGGTGCGAAGAATTTTAATTGACTTACTGAGTTGATTTTGTACTTCATTTTGAAAGATCTTGAACATTTCAAAAGCTTCATCTTTGTGTCTTAACAAGTACACATACCCATATCGACTATACTCGTCAGTAAAGGTAATGAAGTATCTTTCATTGTACCTTGTCATAGGTTTAAAAGGACCACATACATCCAAATGTATGATACCTAATAAATCCTTTGCCCTTTCGGCTTTGCCACTAAAAGGTGTCTTGGTCATTTTACCTTGTAAACAAGATTCACATACATCAAATGAATCATATTCACTTGTTAAAAGACCATTCTTTTGTAGTGCATGTATTCTTTTCTTGTTTATATGACCAAGACGGCAATGCCAAAGGTAAGTGTCACTCAAATCCGATTTGAGTTTCTTGGTACTAGTTTGGTACAATAAGCTATCATTCAATGTATTTTCACGAACCAATTCATAGATACCATTGATGGGAATAGCTTTAAAGTAAAACATGTCATTCAAAGTAACATGGATTTCATTTCCAATAAATGATAATACATATCCAAAATGTTTTAATAGGGCTACAGAGATAATGTTCCTAGTCAAACTAGGAGCATACAAAACATTGTACAAGATTACTTCCAAACCATTTGGAAGTTTCAAGATGTAGTCACAACGGGCTTCAACTTAAACTTTAGCCCCATTGCCCATGTAGAGGCTAACATCCCCTTTATTGAAGTTGCTACTTCTTTTGAACCCCTGCAACAAATTGCAAATGTGAGTTCCACATCCAGTATCTAATACCCATGTGTTAGAGGATATTATGTTTAAATTAATATGGATCATGTATATTGTACCTGAGGTCTGCCCGGCATCCCTCTTTGCTTTCAACTCTTGGAGATGGACAGGACAATTTCTTGCCCAATGTCTAATCTCCCCACACTTGAAGCATGGGTCATTGGTAGCAACCTTTTGCTTCTTCTATTGTGGTTTGGGTGGCACCCTTGCCACCCCTTTCCCCTTTCCCCATACGGGTCCCTTACCCTTGGCAACTTTTGCCTTGGGTGCGGGATGAGGCCTTTTCTTGTTCTCACCTTCATTGATGGTGAGAACGGGTAAAACCCTTTTACCCATGGCCGCCTCGGCCGTTTTGAGCATTGAGTGAAGCTCACCAATGCTTTTGTCCCAAGCATTTATGTTGTAGTTCAACACGAACATCTCGAACTTCTTAGTAAGGCCATTGAGGATCAAATCCGTGGCCAATTCCTTCGAGACGGGACAATTAAGCCTTTCAAGGTGGTCAATATGGCTTTTCATCTTAAGTACATAAGATGAAACCGATTAGATGTTGTCCATACGACATGCATGGAGTGCTCGAACCGTTTCGAAGCGCTCAACCCTCGCTTGTTGTTGGAACGTTTTCTTCAGCTGGGTTATCATGTCATAAGCTCCGTGAAGTTCATACTCCTTTTGGAGATCTGAAGTCATGCTTTCCAGCATGAGGCAAGACATTTGGACGGAGTCCTCAGTGTACTTCAGCCAATCGTTATAGGCCTCCTCATCATCCTCAGTAGGTTGATCGGCGATAGGGTCGTCTAAAACATATGATCGTCTCTCTTGCTTGAGAACGATTCTCAAGTTTCGATACCAATCAATGAAATTGTTATGATTTAGACATTCCTTTTGGAGAATCGCTCGTAAAGATTGGACGGACGTGGATGAGTTATCATGATTATCATTATTGGTGGCCATCTACAAAATTTAACAAAGATCTATTTTAGTATTTTCGATATTTCTATTTTTAATAATTAATTAATGCCTTTTAAGGTCATTTTCATATTAAAATCTAGAACCCAACATTACATTTAAATTGTGCTTAGGTGACCTTTATCCCACGATTTAAATTAATAAGGTGGTCAACGATTGGCGGTTTCAACTATTTGCAACTTCTAGAGGTATGGGATCGACTTGAAACATCATATGTAAAGTCGGCATGTTAATCCCATCAACACCATTTAGAAACTACATCGTAGGTGATCCATTTGACATGGTTTGCAAATCAAGACACCCTACTTACACACACGTGTGAGTTTGCCAGAATAAGCGGTTAGGTGACCTTTATCCCACGAATATGGCATTCTCACCTCAAGTCATAAGTTCCCTCAAAATGGTTAGGTGACCTTTATCCCACTAAGAGTTCCCGAGTGACTCAAGTGTTGTGTAAAAGGATGGTGTTGTTCTCGTTTTTAAAATATTTAGAGATTTCATAAATCTAGTTTAGAAAACTCTATGTACTTATATTTGCATGCTTTCAAATACAAGATACCCTATGGTTCACCTTTAATAAAAACCTCTTTTATTAAAACCATTAAGCCTTTTAACAACCTTTTATTAACCACTTAATGATAAAGAACCATCAAATTTTCAGCTTGTTAAGTTGTTTATGAGTTTGTAATGCATATCCAAATATCAACCAAACAATTAAACAACAATCATCCAAACAAGCATAAACATTCAAACATAAGTGCATAACCATAGCCACTAAGTTGAGCACACTTGTTTGCCATCACAAGTGTTGTCATAAGGTCTTTCCTAAGGGTTAATAATGACACATCATATGTGTCCATGAACTCCCACTTGAATCCATATCCAAATGCTTCAAGGTCCATGTCTTTCATGTCCATCTTTGGGTCTTCATCTTGTGCATCTTCCTTTTACAAAAAAATTATATCCTAATACATTTTTCTAATAAAAAAATGCACCTAATCTATTTATTACATAACCAAATGAATAAGTAAATACAACCCAAATAATAAACATAAACATTACAACCCAATTGAATGAATAAAACAACCATTACAATCATCCAAACAACACAAGGCCAAAAGCTAGGTTATGCACCATAATAAACAATGATCATATCATCCAAAACAATAATGAAACCCCACTAAAAACCATGAAATTTCAGCCAACACAAACTGAAATTTCGGGTTTTATTTTTGTCCAAACAATCAAACAATACAACATACATGTCTTTCAAAGTTTAATCACAAGCATGTGTGATATAACTTTGAAAGTTTGGGATTCATTGTCACACCCCCCGCTGATAGCGGAAACACGGGGAATGCGATCGAGATGGGATCGTCATAACACATGGTTAACAATAGAGATGCAATATAAATATGATGACAAGCGTGCCATGACGACACCCGTACACAAATTGAGACTTGTGTCGTGTTGAGTCAGTGTTCATGACAGCATAGTCATAAGTATAATCTTAAATGATCACATAATCATATAGAATAACATTGTTTAGTTTTCCACAACCCGGGACAAGTGTTCAAAAGAATGTTATTCGTTTAATTGACTGAAACAATGTACAAAAGAATGTATGTTCAGTCTCAAAAATATGCTTCCTAGGGTCTCCACTAATAGGCAGCACTCCTAGTACTTCAATTAACTTGATCACCTGAAAAGAAATGCTCAAAACGGTCAACATAATTGTTGGTGAGCTTCGCAGGTTTTAAGCATTTAAAATATGTCGTGACGAAAACGGTATGTAAGTTTGATAAGAGTTACCGCAACTACACTTATGTATAGGCGGTTTTATCAGTTTTAATTAGCTACAGCCAAGCCTATTCATCGGTTCCTCACGGGAATTGATGGCTGTAAAGAAAGCATTCCCAAAGTGTAAATAGTTTAAAAAGACGTAGCAAGATCCACGAAGTGCATACGTTTTGTTTACAACCAAACCAATCCTTAGGTCCCGTTGCCGGAATTAAGGGTTGTATTGAAAGATTTTCCATTGTTTAACATGTTTAAAAATGACGTAGCATGATCCACAAAGCGCATATGTTTAGTTTTTATGACGTAGCAAGTTCCACAAAGCGCATACGTATAGATTACAACCAAACCAATCCTTAGGTCCCATTACTGGAATTAAGGGTTGTAATGAAGGACAAAGATGTAGCAAGATCCACTAAGCGCATACATTTAGTTTACAACCAAACCAATCCTTAGGTCCCATTACTGGAACTAATGGTTGTATGAAAGGGCAATGACGTAGCAAGATCCACTAAGCGCATACGTATATATTACAACCAAACCAATCCTTAGGTCCCGTTACTGGAATTAATGGTTGTAATGGATGCTCGGCAAAAAGAACCACGAAGTAGACCCACAAAGAAGAACCGCCGAGAGCATCCATGGTTAATAGCATTCACAAGTAGCATCACACAACACATAGCATCAAGTAATAGCACATAGTAGCGACTTAGCATAGAATCACATTCCAACCATCCATGCCTTAGTCAATCAGATCATCACGTAGCCCAGTTTAAGCGCATTCTTAGTATACCGGTGATGCTTATATATAGGGTTCCCCACAGCGTTCTCACCACATCCACGATATACCTAAAACGATGCCTAAACCAGTTACTTGACCTCTGATTGACCTTAACATCAATGTATTAACATTCAACAAGATAAGCAAGATAAGTTAACCATAGAGTTGCAGCAGACTTCCACTAAGGAAGAATGCTTGAAAATGTGTTAAGTAAGCGAGCATTCTTTTCCCCCAAGTTGGAAAATGTTTAAAAGTATTACGAGCGTAAAAAGGGGCCACGAAACTCACTGAATAGATAATAAACGCGAATGATGAATATTCCCAGCAGTAGAATGCTATGAACAGTCAACACCTATTGACAGTTACTGACAAGCATTAATAATGAGCATAAAGCATAATATGATGTTCAATAGGTTCGGGCAGTTTCGGTTCGGTCGTGGGTAACACTCGCACGCAACACACACAACACACAGGAAAACTCCACACAATGATTCTATTCACACGACAAGACCAGACGCACGACTGGACACTCCATTCGCACGAATCCACTTTCAGTCATGCGAATCAGCTTCATTCGCACGACTGAACTCCCATTCGTGCGACTAAGCACTCAGTCGTACCACACAGCACCCAATCGCATGACTCAGTCTTCCATTCGCACGATTCAGCCCTCAGTCGTACGAATCACCTTCATTCGTACGACTGAGTCTTCATTCGTACGACTGGATCTTCAGTCGTGCGCCACGCCCAGTCGCACACAATCAGCCGAATTGACTCAATCGCACACTCACTCATACGCATGGACTCAGTCGCACGACTCACCCCAGTCGCACCACTCAGTCGCACGATAGACTCAGACGCATGCACTCAGTTGCACGACTCACCCAGTCGCACGGCTCAGTCGCATGACAGACCCAGTCGCCCTGTACAGCAGGTCGTGACTGCTGAAGTGCAGAGCAGTGTCCAGCTGCTCCGTGCATGAGTTTTACACACCAAGAGCCTCCAGAAACGTTTTCCTAACATGTCTAAGTAAGAAACACACACTGGAACGCAACACCCAAGCCCACACGACCTCATGTGCTCGGATAAACCCGAACACCCGAAACCCTAGAAAACGCAGTTGTAAAACCGAGCTAAAAAACAAGCCAAACAAGGTTATCTACCTGCTAGAAGTGAGTATTCACGATGATAACCAAGATTTGACGGTGAAAACGCAACAAATGCGACGGATTTTGGTGCTAGATTGATGTAGAAAATGGAGAAGAAGAGAAGAACGATGAAGCTGAAGATGATGGTGAAAAGGGCTGGGAATGGGGTTTTTATACCCATCCCAAGTTTGCAAAATGACAGGTTTAGTCCCTGCACTTTGCCCCCGAATCCCCGAACTTGTTTTGGTTGATAACGACGTAAACACGCGTGTTATACCAATTATAAAGATATGCTTAATGTTGTTTATGTTATACAACATAATATAATTAGTGATATCGGTTGTGATATTCGTGAGCGTTTTAGATAAGGTCGCTTATTGATATCACCAATGAAATGGAAAACAGATCAAACATGATGTCCTCACGTATAATCTATGAAGATGAAAAATGAATGCTCTAAGAATAGTTAATGAGATTTCAAATTAGATGACCGACCTTGGAGTGACGGATGTCACAGTATCCCCCAGTTAAGAGAATTTCGTCCCGAAATTCAACTGGTGCTAGGTCCAAAAGGGTCATCCTCGAATAGATGTGGATACTTGAGCCTCATCTGATCTTCTCGTTCCCACGTGAATTCTGGTCCTCGCTTGGAGTTCCATCTCACACGAACGATCGGTATCTTGCTGCGTCTCAAGCGTTTGACCTTTCGGTCCATGATCTCAATAGGTTCTTCGATAAAATGAAGCTTTTCGTCGATCTTGATTTCCTCAATTGGTACACGTAAGGACTCGTCCGCCAAACACTTCTTGAGGTTCGACATGTGAAAAGTATCATGTACACTGCTGAGTTCTTGTGGCAACCTCAATCGGTAAGCCACCGGACCGATTCTTTCTGTAATCTCGAATGGTCCTACGTATCGAGGGGCTAACTTCCCTTTCTTTCCAAATCGTACAATCCCTTTCCAGGGAGAGACTTTGAGTAAAACGTGATCTCCAACATTGAATTCTAGAGGCTTCCGACGGTTGTCGGCATAGCTCTTTTGGCGATCTCTTGCAGCTTTTAGTCTGTCTTTGATTTGGAAGATTTTATCAGTTGTCTCTTGAATGATCTCTGGGCCCGTAAGCTGGCTCTCACCAACTTCCACCCAACAAACTGGGGATCTACATTTCCTCCCGTATAATGCTTCAAATGGAGCACATCCAATGCTTGTGTGATAGCTGTTGTTGTAGGAGAACTCAATCAATGGTAAATGAGTGTCCCAGCTACCACCAAAATCAATTACACAAGCTCTGAGCATGTCTTCCAACGTTTGTATAGTTCGTTCACTTTGGCCATCTGTTTGTGGGTGATAGGCGGTACTCATATCTAATCAAGTGCCCATCGCTTTTTGTAGCGTTTGCCAAAATCGTGAGATGAATTAAATGTCACGGTCGGATATGATTGACACCGGCACACCGTGCCGTGTCACGACCTCTTTAATGTACAACCTTGCCAGCCTTTCCATCTTGTAATCCTCCCGGATCAGTAGGAAATGAGCGGACTTCGTCATCCGATCCACCACAACCCATATCGAGTCGTGCCCGCTACTTGTTCTAGGGAGTTTGGTAATGAAATCCATAGTTATGTTCTCCCATTTCCACTCGGGAATTTCAGGTTGCTGTAATAATCCCGATGGTTTCTGATGTTCAGCCTTGACCTTTGAACATGTCAAGCATTTGCTCACATATACAGCAATGTCTTTCTTCATGCCTGGCCACCAGTATAGATCCTTAAGATCGTGATACATCTTGTCTGCGCCAGGATGAACAGAATATCGTGTCTTGTGCGCTTCCTCCATGATCAGGGTACGAACGTCCCCCCACTTGGGTACCCATATGCGATCCATAAAGTACTGTATGCCATTATCCTTGCAAATCATCTGTTTGTCTAACCCTCGGAATTCTTCTCCCGCAAGGTTTTCTTCTTTCATAGCCTCACTTTGTGCAAGTCGGATCTGAGCTTTCAAGTTCATTTGAATAGTCAATCCCAAAGCTCGTGTACGTAGTGGTTTCACGCGCTCTTTACGACTTAGGGCGTCAGCCACCACATTTGCTTTCCCCGGATGATACCGGATTTCACAATCATAGTCACTAAGTAGCTCTACCCAATGTCGTTGTCGCATGTTGAGTTTTTTCTGATTCAAGATGTGTTGAAGGCTTTTATGATCTGTGTAGATGATACATTTGGTTCCATACAGATAGTGCCTCCATATCTTGAGTGCAAATACTATCGCGCCCAACTCCAGGTCATGAGTCGTATAATTCTTCTCATGCACCTTAAGTTGTCGCGAGGCATAGGCAATCACCTTGTCTTTCTGCATTAGCACACAACCCAATCCTTGATGTGAAGCATCACAGTACACCACAAAATCATCAGTTCCGTCTGGAAGGGACAATATCGGTGCGTTGCATAACTTCTCTTTCAACGTTTGGAATGCTTGTTCTTGGGCATATCCCCAATCAAACTTCTTGTCTTTCTGAGTCAGCATAGTTAACGGTTGAGCAATCTTTGAAAAATTTGCAATGAAGCGACGATAGTATCCGGCCAATCCTAAGAATTGTCGTATCTCTGAGGGTGTCTGGGGTGTATCCCATTTCTTCACTGCATCAATTTTGTCGGGATCTACGTGAATCCCATTCTCGTTAACCACATGACCCAAAAATTTCACCTCTAGAAGCCAAAACTCGCACATCGAAAGTTTAGCAAAGAGTTTCTCTTCTTGTAACAGACTCAGTATAGCCCAAAGATGTTTCTCGTGGTCTTCTTTTGATCGAGAGTAGATAAGTATATCGTCAATGAACACGATCACGAACTTATCCAAGTATGGTTTACACACCCGATTCATAAATTCCATGAATACAGCCGGTGCGTTAGTCAGTCCGAACGGCATGGCTAAGAACTCATAATGACCATAACGAGTCCTGAATGTTGTTTTCGGTATGTCATCCTCAAAAACCCTCAATTGATGATATCCAGAATGAAGATCAATCTTGGAGAAATATGAAGCTCCTTGCAACTGATTGAACAAATCATCGATTCTAGGAAGAGGATATCGATTCTTCACTGTCAACTTGTTTAACTCGTGATAATCGATGCACATGCGGAACGACCCGTCTTTCTTTTTGACAAATAAGACCGGTGCTCCCCACGGTGAATGACTCGGTCGAATAAAACCTTTTTCCAATAGCTCTTGCAATTGGCTAGATAACTCTTGCATCTCGGATGGCGCTAACCGGTATGGTGCTTTAGCTACCGGCGTAGCTCCAGGAACCAACTCAATATGAAATTTCACCTGTCGTGGAGGAGGTAAACCCGACAAGTCATCAGGGAATACTCCTGGAAAATCTCGCACTACAGGAATATCTACCAACTTGTTGCCTTCTTCTTTCTTTTCCACTACATGGGCCAGAAATGCGTAACACTGCTTCTGTAAACATCGTCGCGTCTTCATGCAAGAAATAAGCCTTAGTGTTCTTCCCGGTCGTTCCCCTTGAATCTTGAGTACCTCCCCATTCGGCATGGGGATTCGTACTACTTTCTCCCGACAAACAATCTCGGCTCCGTGTTTCGACAACCAATCCATTCCCACAATCACATCGAAGCTCCCCAACTCGAAAGGTATTAAGTCTATGTCGAAGGCATGGTTTTCCAATATCATGGAACACTTTCGAATAACCTCGTCGGCCTGTACAACTCTACCGTTTGCCATTTCTACAGAGAAACTAGTTTCTAGTCTACTAGGGTTCAAAGCAAGCATGTGTGCAAAATCAGAGGATATGAAACTATTGTCTGCCCCAGTATCAAATAGTATGGATGCGAAATGGTGATTGAGCAGATACGTACCCGTAACAACGTTCGGGTCCTGACGGGCATCATTAGCTCCAATGACGAAGGCGCGTCCCCTGGCAGCATTTCCTTGATTCCCTTGATCCGGATTACCAGCTATGGCCATCACTTGCTGCTGGTTATTCCCTGGTTGACCTGGTGCCCTATTCAGTCTGGGGCACATGTTCCGGTAGTGACCAAGACCTCCACACTCATAGCAAGCACTGGCATTCCCGGCGGGGTTAACCGCGTTGATGGGTGCCACCAAATTCAGAGCAGTTCTGCAATCCTTCGCTAAGTGCCCCGGGCGCCTACAGTTCGCACACATTCGACATGGCGTTGCTGGGGGATGATGAAGAGTGCACCTGTTACATTTCGGGTGCGGCCCAGTATATCCTCTCCTTTCTTGATTCACAGCCACAAAGTTTCGGTCGTCTTGGCTTTCTTATCAAACTTCCCGACAGTTGACTGGCTTGTTTCCCCAACTTCCTTCCTTTTCTTTGCTCCCCTACCCAATACCCCTGTCCTTATCATCTCATCAGTTAGAGCGCCAGCCTTCAGGATCGCGCTCTGGATTGTAGGAGGAGCAGCCGCTGTTACCATTGCCAGGATTTGAGGCGCGAGTCCCCAAATATACCTCTCAATCCTTTTCGATTCCGGGGTCACCATATGTGGAACTAGTCTTGCCAACTCATGGAAACGATCGGTGTAAGCTGCGTGCCCAGCTCCAACCATAGAATGGTTCCAAAATTCCTGCTCAAGTTTCTGCATCTCGTTGAGAGGGCAGTATTCCTCAGTAATAAGGGCTTTGAACTCATCCCAAGTCATTTGCATCGCAGATTCTCTTCCTCTTGCTTGAACCTGGGTGTTCCACCAGGTTAGTGCTCTGCCTTGCAGTGAGCACGTAACATACTTGATTCTTTGGCTGTCGAGGCATTCACTGATGTCAATCACTGCCTCCATCTTCTCCAGCCATCTACTCAGGGCTATCGCCCCACCTTTCCCATCGAACTCCCGGGGTTTGCAGGCAACAAATTCCTTGTAGGAACATCCCCATCTTGTATTATCAACCCCAGTGTCCGTACCAGTTGTTCCGCCCATTCCAGTATCATCCCCTATTCCTTGGTTATGCTCCTGATGTGTATCTTTATCACCGTGGAGATGATGATTGAGAAGAGTGTCGCTCACTTGAGTCACAATAGTCGGAATCAGTGCGGCTAGCTGCTGAGCAATCATAGCAGCTATGTCAGGGTTGTCAGTTCCCTGATTGTTACCAGTTGGAGTACCGCCTGTCCTTGGTGGTCTACCCCTACCTCTGCCTTGTGGGGTCTCACCTTGACTGGTACTACGTGTGACTCTTCGAGGCGGCATCTTCTAATCAAAGAAAGGTGTAAACATGTAACTTTAGTAAACATGTAAACCTTAGTCATTTGAAGATACATGTATGATTTCATTCATCAAGTTCCAATAACACATGCTTCGGTCCATCAAGATCATCACGTAGCCCAGTTTAAGCACATTTTTAGTATACCGGGGATGCTTATATATAGGGTCCCCCGCAGCGTTCCCACCACATCCACGATATACCTTGAATGACGCTTAAGCCGGTTACATGACATCCTAATTTTCCTTAGCATAATCCCAATGAATAACATAATGTATGTGTAGAGAGTATCATCACTCCTCTACATTTCTTGAAGTCCACTTTCATTCTAAGCATTCAATCAGTTTCTTGGTTACTGAGATGCTAAGTGGAGGAGTGTTTCGCGAATGATGGAATCAATGTCATGATTGGAAGTACCATGAAGGCTCTAGGTAGGACAGGACTTAAGTAATAGCAAGTATTAGTAATGTTTGTTACCCTTAACGAGGTCTTACTAGAATTAGGATCCTAGCACACCCTAGGGTATAGAATAGAAAACTTGGAATACTCCTGATCGTTACCTCACGGTAAGATTTGCCAGACTTCTCATGCATGGCGAATTACAATTACATGTGCACCCGTAATGGTAACTTGCTTTGCATGGTCACCCCAGCTTCACTTACCCCAAGTTAACATCATAGTATTGTCAACACTCATCAAGCATGGTTCGTGTAATGTCCTCATGTCCATGAGCCATTAGTATTCCAATAGTATTATACGGTAACAAGTAAAATCCAAACACATAAGCACAATATGTCCAATGATAGTTTCCTATCCTTCATACTTTCAGGATTTCAGGCATAACCATGTTAAGGGTCGGATTTAGTATCCGAGATCGACGCTACGCGTGATCACCGAGGTTCCCTTCTGTTTAGGTATCTCAACCTAATGATATGATGTGCGTATACGATGTAAGATTCTAGTACAATGGTATCCATGGAGAAAGACTAAGAGTAATAGTGTCTTCCTCAGGATGATCAGATAACAAGCACGTATGTATAGAATCACGTATAGAGACAAGTAACAAGTATAGAGGAACATACATGTAATATTAAATGCAAGCTAGTCCTACCATGTATTCTACATGAAGGTTCCTAGGTTATAGTCTAGGTCAAGTGTATTGCCTAATTCTATATAACCAATGGCTCTGATACCAGTCTGTCACACCCCCCGCTGATAGCGGAAACACGGGGAATGCGATCGAGACGGGATCGTCATAACACATGGTTAACAATAGATATGCGATATAAATATGATGACAAGCATGCCATGACGACACCCGTACACAAATGGAGACTTGTGTCGTGTTGAGTCAGTGTTCACGATAGCATAGTCATAAGTATAATCTTAAATGATCAAATAATCATATAGAATAACATTGTTTAGTTTCCCACAACCCGGGACAAGTGTTCAAAAGAATGTTATTCGTTTAATTGACTGAAACAATGTACAAAAGAATGTATGTTCAGTCTCAAAAATATGCTTCCTAGGGTCTCCACTAATAGGCAACACTCCTAGTACTTCAATTAACTTGATCACCTGAAAAGAAATGCTCAAAACGGTCAACATAATTGTTGGTGAGCTTCGCAGGTTTTAAGCACTTAAAATATGTCGTGACGAAAACGGTATGTAAGTTTGATAAGAGTTACCGCAACTACACTTATGTATAGGCGGTTTTATCAGTTTTAGTTAGCTACAGCCAAGCCTATTCATCGGTTCCTCACAGGAATTGATTGCTGTAAAGAAAGCATTCCCAAAGTGTAAATAGTTTAAAAAGACGTAGCAAGATCCACGAAGCGCATACGTTTTGTTTACAACCAAACCAATCCTTAGGTCCCCTTGCCGGAATTAAGGGTTGTATTGAAAGATTTTCCATTGTTTAACATGTTTAAAAATGACGTAGCATGATCCACAAAGCGCATACGTTTAGTTTTTATGACGTAGCAAGTTCCACAAAGCGCATATGTATAGATTACAACCAAACCAATCCTTAGGTCCCATTACTGGAATTAAGGGATGTAATGAAGGACAAAGATGTAGCAAGATCCACTAAGCGCATACATTTAGTTTACAACCAAACCAATCCTTAGGTCCCATTACTGGAACTAATGGTTGTATGAAAGGGCAATGACGTAGCAAGATCCACTAAGCGCATACGTATATATTACAACCAAACCAATCCTTAGGTCCCGTTACTAGAATTAATGGTTGTAATGGATGCTCGGCGAAAAGAACCACGAAGTAGACCCACAAAGAAGAACCTCCGAGAGCATCCAAGGTCAATAGCATTCACAAGTAGCATCACACAACACATAACATCAAGTAATAGCACATAGTAGCAACTTAGCATAGAATCATATTCCAACCATCCATGCCTTAGTCAATCAGATCATCACGTAGCCCAGTTTAAGCGCATTCTTAGTATACCGGTGATGCTTATATATAGGGTTCCCCACAGCGTTCCCACCACATCCACGATATACCTAAAACGATGCCTAAACCAGTTACTTGACATCTGATTGACTTTAACATCAATGTATTAACATTCAACAAGATAAGCAAGATGAGTTAACCATAGAGTTGCAGCAGACTTCCACTAAGGAAGAATGCTTGAAAATGTGTTAAGTAAGCGAGCATTCTTTTCCCCCAAGTTGGAAAATGTTTAAAAGTATTACGAGCGTAAAAAGGGGCCACGAAACTCACTGAATAGATAATAAACGTGAATGACGAATATTCCCAGCAGTAGAATGCTATGAACAGTCAACACCTATTGACAGTTACTAACAAGCATTAGTAATGAGCATAAAGCATAATATGATGTTCAATAGGTTCGGGCAGTTTCGGTTCGGTCATGGGTAACACTCGCACGCAACACACACAACACACAGGAAAACTCCACACAATGATTCTATTCACACGACAAGACCAGACGCACGACTGGACACTCCATTCGCACAAATCAACTTTCAGTCATGCGAATCAGCTTCATTCGCACGACTAAACACCCATTCGTGCGACTAAGCACTCAGTCGTACCACACAGCACCCAATCGCATGACTCAGTCTTCCATTCGCATGATTCAGCCCTCAGTCGTACGAATCACCTTCATTCGTACGACTGAGTCTTCATTCGTACGACTGGATCTTCAGTCGTACGACACGCACAGTCGCACACAATCAGCCGAATTGACTCAATCGCACACTCACTCATACGCATGGACTCAGTCGCACGACTCACCCCAGTCGCACCACTCAGTCGCACGATAGACTCAGACGCATGGACTCAGTCGCACGACTCACCCAGTCGCACGGCTCAGTCGCATAACAGACCCAGTCGCCCTGTATAGCAGGTCACGACTGCTGAAGTGCAGAGCAGCGTCCAGCTGCTCCGTGCACGAGTTTTACACACCAAGAGCCTCCAGAAACGTTTGCCTAACATGTCTAAGTAAGAAACACACACTGGAACGCAACACCCAAGCCCACACGACCTCATGTGCTCGGATGAACCCGAACACCCAAAACCCTAGAAAACGCAGTTGTAAAACCGAGCTAAAAAAACAAGTCAAACAAGGTTATCTACCTGCTAGAAGTGAGTATTCACGATGATAACCAAGATTTGACGGTGAAAACGCAACAAATGCGACGGATTTTGGTTCTAGATTGATGTAGAAAATGGAGAAGAAGAGAAGAACGATGAAGATGAAGATGATGGTGAAAAGGGCTGGGAATGGGGTTTTTATACCCATCCCAAGTTTGCAAAATGATAGGTTTAGTCCCTGCACTTTGCCCCTAAATCCCCGAACTTGTTTCGGTTGATAACGACGTAAACACGCGCGTTATAGCAATTATAAATATATGCTTAATGTTGTTTATGTTATACAACATAATATAATTAGTGATGTCGGTTGTGATATTCGTGAGCGTTTTAGATAAGGTCGCTTATTGATATCACCAATGAAACGGAAAACAGATCAAACATGATGTCCTCACGAATAATCTATGAAGATGAAAAATGAATGCTCTAAGAATAGTTAACGAGATTTCACGTTAGATGACAGACCTTGAAGTGACGGATGTCACATTCATTAAACATGAACATAGCAGCCCTTAAAGGGGTTTTAAAGTCCCTTAAAATGAATTTTCAAGAACAAAACAAGCTAGTTATCCACATAACCGGCTCTAGATTTCAATGATGGGTTTGTTAGAACTTGAAACATAGTTTAACCATTTAAACTTTGTAAAACGCGGCGGAAGCGAACATTATAACATTGTTTATAATCGGAAATTTCAGGTTTTATTTTGTTGTTATAAGTTTTAAACAAAACCAAGAACAAAAGGATCTTTTATATATGAATGATGCTAGCTATGAAAATACAAACAACACATTATGGACAGCCACAAAGAGGGCTGCCATAAACTACCTTTCAGCAGCAAATGTGGCTAAAAAGGAGGATGATATTGACCGAGAAATCGACCAAGGCACCAAAACGAGGTCCTCTCAAGCTTGTATACCCAAAGCTTTATGGCAAACACTTCCTGTTAGGGAGATTAAACACCAAGAACCACTTCCAAAACCCTTCTTTTCCTGATGCTGCTGCCGTGAGTTTGAGAAGAAAAGAGAGAGTTTTTTTTTGTTGTTCTTTTGCATGTGTTGAGAGATATGTCTAGTTGAGTGTGAGACTAGTTGTTGATGGGGTTTACAAGAAAGCAAAAGGACCAATGAATGCAGGGGGGGGGGGCAATTTTAATCAAAGATTAAACTAGTCTCATATTAAGTTATACAATTAACATTTTAATTGTATAACTCATACACCCATTTTATTATTTGATGTTATCTAACTTACTTAAATAACATTACAAATAATATTCTTGAACAAAATATCCTAATAAGTTGTTCGATCTCATATGCAACTTATTTAGAAAACCCATTTTCTAAATAGGTGTAAATATTTAATTGCATGATCATATCATCAATTAAATATTAATTGGTGTTTGCTAAGCTTGTTATTGGGTATAACCCAACTTGGATCGTGACGTACTAACCACATCAATATTCTACGTGTCTTGGGCATATAGAATCCTACAGCATGGACGTCCAAATGACCTGAGAAAACCAATGAAAGGTTTTTTCTTGTGCCAAAGTTCATAAGGAGTCTTACCATGAGTCTTAACCACTAAAACTCTGTTCTGCACATAGCAGGCAATGTTGACTGCCTCTGCCCAGAAGGTGATGGGCAGTTTAGAGTCAGACAACATGGTTCTAGCAGCTTCAATCAGTGTCCTGTTTCTTCTCTCAGCAACACCATTTTGATGAGGAGTCCTGGGAGCACTGTATTGTGTTGTAATACCCTTTTCATCACAAAATGTGTCAAGGATTTGGTTCTAAAATTCAGTTCCTTGATCATATCTTATGGTTTTGACCTTGTGATCACATTGATTCTCAATTCTTAAGATGAAATTCTTCAGAATCTCAGGGGTCTCGTTCTTAGTTCTAAGAAAGAAGACCCAAGTGAATCTTGTAAAGTCATCTGTGATCACTAGACAGTAAGAAGTCCTTCCTAGACTCATTACATTGGTGGGGCCAAAGAGATCCATATGTAACAAGTATAGGGGTGTAATGATGGAGTTTCTTTCCTTAGGCTTGTGAGATACCTTATGTTGTTTCCCTATCAGGCATGCAACACAATGGTCATCACTTGTAAACTCTTCTTTTAGCATTCTAGTTACCAAATCATGTTTAATTAGCTTATTCATGTTCTTAAAGTTTACATGGCACATTCTTTTATGCCAAAGAAAAGACTCATCACTATTGGCTTTAGATAGAAAGCATGAAACTTCTCCTGTGGGAGATGTTTCTTGCAAGTCCATCTTGTACATGTTCCCTCTCCTGGGGCTCTGAGAAGGATATGCTCATGAGGAATAATCACCCCGGGCTTGAGAACAATGCACTCATGCTCAGTAAAGAGCATGTTATGACTCTGATCATGAAATTAGGATACACTCAGAAGATTGTACCCAAGCTCCTTGACAAAGTTTACCTTCTCAATGCTGAGCTTACCATTTATGACCTAGCCCCTTCCCGAAATGTAACCTCCTTCATCTCCTCCAAAAGCAACTGGTCCTCCATCAATCCATTCAAAGTTCTAGAGTAGTGACCTATTGCATGTCATGTGCCTAGAACAGCCACTATCAATGATCCAGACATTTTTATTTGTCTTGAGCTGCTCCTGCACAAAGAAAATGTATTAGTTACATTTGGAAACCCAAGCCTTATTGGTCTTGGGCTCATCAAAGGAAGTAGAAGGTAATGAAACAGTAATAGATCCTATAGTTGTGCTATAAGGATCTCTTACTGTTGTTGATGGAGAACTTTCAGTCACTTGGTCTTTCCTTGACTTCCACACCACCTTTGGAAGTTTGGACCTGACCTTCAACACTTCGGAAGCTTTTGAGACTTCTGAAGTTTTGATGACTGAACCTTCGGAAGATCCTACTAACACTGTAGCAGACTTCAGTGCTTCGGAAGTATTCCTTTCTTCCGAGACCAAATTTTCTTCCGAAGGCAGTTTTCCACTTGCCTTCTTCTTTCCTTTGGAGCTTCCGAAGGAAACAGATTTTCCTTCTGAAGCTGGATTCTTCTTAGATCTCTTGGGAGTCTCATTTTTGGTCACATGAAGAGTACTCTTTGGATTGTATGGATAATCCTTAGCAAGATGAGAGGTACTTTCACACATGACACAACTTATCTTTTTCTTCCCAAGAGCTTTCTTCTAAGAACAAGGCTGACTTTGATCACTTCCCTTCTCCACCTTCATCTTTGCAGATGCTAAGACAGTCCCTTTGGGTTGAGGACTGTTCTTGGAGTTGGAAGGTTCAGGCTGTGTAGCAGTGGTACACAACGGATCAGCCTTCTTCTAGATGCTGAGATGATTTGAATATGAACTAGAACTCTTGGTAGAAGAGTTGAGGTTTATGTCTTCAGTCTTAACAATGTCAAATGCTGCAGAAATAAAGACTTGTTTCTACTTAGAGTTGAAAGTGGCCTTGACCTCTTAAGCCCTCTTGGCCTTTCTCTTGCTCTTTCTGATCAAGTTCTTTCTCATAGACTTGGTCATCTCAGGCTTTTGGCTCTCCTTAAAAGGATAGTGACCATTCTTTGAATCCTCCTCTTCACTCTTCTCAGAGGAATTCTTCACTACCACTTCTTCATCCTCTTCACTCAAGAGGTCTATGTGAGGAAGCTCATCTTCACAAGTTCCACACCTAGGTGATCTTATAGACAAGATTGTGTGTGGAGGAGCTATCTCACTAGATCCCAGTCCTTGCTTATTTTGATAACAAACTTTTGCATGCAAGGATGAGGATATGATGTTCTTGAAGGTCTCTTCTTCAAGAACACATTTTTCTGCCTTGGCTTTGCTGATCATAAGCTCAGCCTGGCATTCAGTTAACTTAGTTATGAGATCCTTGATCCGAGTCCTGTAATTTGTATGCTCATGTTTTAAAACTGAAATGGTTTTCTCTAAGTCCTCTATCTTTAACTTATAATCATTTTTTGTCTTTCTAAAATTAGATTTTAGGATGTTCAAGGACTCAAGATCAGATCTCATCTCTAAGGTATATGACCTGTATCTGTTGACTTTTGCAATACATTCAGGAGTGCAAACATGTTCCAATACATTGGTTTCATCATGGTCAACCATCAATGCTTGGTTTGGAGATGCATCTTCCACCTGAAAGCTCCAGTCAAAGCCTCCTTCTTCAACAGCAACTGTAGCTTGCTGCTTTGGCTTCTCATTCTGGGTAGCTTTATCAGTGTAGTTTAGTCTGGATTATGCTTGTCCACCATTTTTTCTTGGTACCTTGCACTCCCTAGCAAAGTGACCCATCAAGTTACAGCTGTAACACTTAACTTTGCTTTTATCCAGTCCAAACTTTCCACTGGCTATATTTCTGGGAAACTTCCTTCCTGTCCTCTTATAGAACCTCTTGGCTCTGTGAGTGAGAAGAGCCATTTGCTGGACTATCTCCATGTACTCCAGGTCATCTGGATGGATACAGTCCAGGTCTTCAAGGGTGAATAGGAAGCTGCTACAACTTTCATCAGAAGACACAAAGGCTTGAGAAGAACTTGTCTCTAGGAATGGGCTTCCTTGAGTATAGTTCTCCCTTGGTGTCTCCGGGAAGGTGATGAAAGGACCTTTTTATGAGATGTCAGTGTAGCATATGAGATGATGCTGGGGTTCTATGATATCCCTTTCAGTCATATGAAGGCTGAACCCATTTGATATCTGGAGTTACCAGATGAACCTTGCATTTTCATCTCCATATAGTATCCACTGAGAATGTCATATAACTCTGTCAGAGTGAGAGTCTTAAGGTTCTCAGTTCTCTTGATTACAATAGAATAATGTGTCCATTGCCTAGGAAGAGAGGACATAAACTTCCTTACAATGTCCATGCTCTCAAGAGTTACTCCAACATTCACTAGGGTATCCATAATCTCAACATACCTGAAGTATTGTTGAGTCATGGTCTCACCTGTTTTGAAGGTGAAATTTTCAAACTGCTGCTTCAGGAGATCCTTCTTGTTCTCCTTGGCTTCAGTAGAACCCCCATACATTAGTTATAATGCATCCCACAGCTGCTTAGCTGTTTTGCATTTCTTGAAACCTCTGTATACAAAGTTTGGAAGAGCAGTCTGAAGGGCTGTCATGGCTTGTTGATCAATTTCTACTCTCTTTCTATCTTCTTCTGAGTAGTCAGCCACATCCTTGGGGATCATACCACCTCCAGCAGCAGCTGAAGAAGTTTTTGGTATGTAAGGTACAGAGACAATAGATTCCCACATTCTTGAATCTTGACACTTGATAAAACCTTCCATTCTTCGGCACCAAGTGTCAAAGTCATCAAGAGTGATCAGTGGGGACTTTGTCATGGTTCCAGTCTCCAAATCAGCTTTAGAGATAGCTGTCATTTGAAGGGTTAAGTATTTTTGTGTGTGTGAGGGATCTTAAGATGGTGAGATCTTATATCAAGAGCCTGAGAAAAGTTTTGACTGTTGATTGGATTTTCAATTCTTACTTGGATTGAATTGTACACCAGATGTGATACAAGTTTCCTAGTGTTGACTGATCTTGGACTTTTATGCTTCAAGATGGCTGCTTATACTGAGATACTATGGTATAACTTCTGCTTATACTTAAGAAAGGAAACAACTATACATAGTGTTCAAAATTTTAATTTCTCCCCCTAAAGTTTATATCCATATGGGATGAAAATTTTGAAGATTTAAAATTTAGAATAGAAACTGTTTTGTGATTTTTGTTTTCTTATCTGTACAGGAAGAGGATTTATACCTGTTTTGGGATCATATCAATCTTACCTTTCATAAGTGCAAGCAATTGTTAGTAAAACTGACATAATCATGAACATATTGATTGAAGGTATATTTGTCCTCTTAAACTCATGCTTGGTTAATATTTTGATCCTTGTGATCTTTATCATGTTTTTGACTTGATTGAGTATTCAACATGTACCTCACACTCAAAAGCATGGTAAGATCAACCATCTTCATATTATGAATGGTAGAACTTTTAACAGCTTACATAACCAGGTCATTTAAATTATGACATCTCATGTTGATTGATCATTATTTGATTCTTTTACTTTGATCCTTTTATTTGTTTGATCCTCATTGGGATTCTTTTTCACTTCACTTTGGAAGGTGATCCTTTTTGGGATTCTTTTTGTTTATTCAGATGGAATGTGTTTCTTTTATTTTTTCATCCATGTTGGATGTGTTCCTCATTGGGAATCTTGTTGGATCACGACATCTGCACTATATGCCAGTTTCTCTTGGCCTTTGCTCAGCAAAATAGAGAAGAAACTGATGTGAGTAAATGAGATTCATAAGGCACATTACCTAGTGTGTTTAGGTTACTACACACACACATTTGGATAAGCTATACTTACACACACTTTGAGATGAAAGCTTCACAGTTGAATAAGAGCTTTAGTTCATCATAGCATGTGTCTTCTTTTCTAAGCTGAGCCTACCCGCATATCAGATAAGTCATGTCAGTCATTTAAATTATAGCAATAAGCACAGTGAATGATATAATGACTGTAATTTCATCATTTCCCCAAGAAGTATAAAACATATACTTCTGCATGATGAATTCTTTTTGTATTTTTGTAATATTTGAATGTTTTTATAGATTTTGGTTTTTACTCAAGGTTAATCATACCAATTGAAAATTCAAATCGACTTGGATCAAATGTCTTAGTGAATAAATCAGCTAATTGATTATCAATATGAACCTGTATCAATTTGATTAACCCTTTTTCAGAACAATCTATCAAAAGTTATATCTAATTTCAATGTGTTTTGTTTTTGAGTGTTCAACTAGATTATTTGTTATGAACTGGATTATTTGTTATGAACATAGTTGTTGTGGTATTAATAAGAATTAGCATGTGCAAGAAGTTAAAACCATAATCAAGCATCTGGTTTGGAATCAAGAGAACTTGAGAGCAACAAGCTGATGATGCTGTGTACTCAGCTTCTACCGTTGAAACAGAAACATTTGTCTACTTCTTGCACTGCCAGGAGACCAGTCTGGGAGTGACAACCGCTAGATGTGGACTTCCTATTAAAGTTGCATCCCCCATAGTCACTGTCAGTGTATGCATAGAGATTGAAATCTCCTTCCTTTGGATAGCATAGTCCAAGTGCAGGCTTGCCCTTGAGATATCTGAATATCCTATTGACTGCATTAACATGAGATTCCTTGGGATCTGCTTGATACCTGGCATAAACACATACACCAAACATTGTTGGTCCATTTGATCGGTTTTTCAGTACAGAAGATTGTTTGAATTGTTCAATACCAAAGACACACAACACACACAAAGATTTGAACAAAGAAGACCAAAATGTATTCAAATATGTTTCAATAAGCAACAATACACAATGGAATGAAATAAGCTCAATATATTCAATAAGAAACAACTTACAATAGCCTCTTGCAACAGAAATATTCGATAAGGGTTTGGCAAGGATACCCAACAATGAACAAAATGAAATCTATATATAGCAGATGTAGTTTAATAGATAGTTTCGTTGGAGGCGAAACTATGCTGCCGAAACTATAGTTTCACCCGGCCGAAACTGCAGTCTCGCCGGGAGAACTAACAGCTGACTGTGAGCGAAACTACAGTTTCGCTCACAGTTTCACTAGACTACAAAATAGAATAAACAAACTAAACAATTTACAAAAGTAATCTAACATAAACCCTATTACATACAAAGATAAACAAATACTAATATAAGGTGAGTCCAACCTATACTTGATCTTCAGTACTCCCCCTAGGTTGGATCTCACCGACACCGCTTCTCTTGATATCTCTATTCCGCTCCAGCATCCCCCGCTCCTGGATCTGATGTTTCTTTTTCAGCTCCTGTAGATTCTCTTCCACGAGCTTCATCACTTGATCCACCTTGGTCACCTCCGGCATCATCAGCTCCTTCGGGATGAGCTAGCTTGTGAAAATTGTTTGGTCAAGTCCCGGATGTCCATGTTCAGATCATCTTCAGCCCTTACCTTTTCTGCCAGCTCCTTCACTTCAGCCCTCACGCCTCTAACCTTGTTCGCCACTATTATGAACAATCTTGCTTCCTTCCTTGTCTCCTCTCCTGCTCCTGCTTTATTATGGTTCTCACATAGAATGAGCAGGTCTTCATTTGAATATCATAAAATCTCCATAGGGTCGAAGATTCTATGTTCAATGCCACCCTTCACTCTAATCACCGCCTCCCCCGTTTGATTATCATAGAACCACTTCTCAAAATCTTGTAAACGAGGAGGAGAAGGATCTTCCAGTCTAACTCTGTGAACCGTCTTTGGTGGCTTCACGCTTAGTACAGTCTTCCCTTTCCCGGTTACACAGTCCTTATCCTTCTTTGACCTCTTCCTTTCAGCTTTCATATACCCAAATGCTTCAAAGTTATCGTTCAGCCCATTTTTGATTTCTTTCTCTAGAAGCTTGGCTCTTTCACTCAGATGAGCTTCAAGCAGAGGTAAGGATGCCAGCCTTCTTAAATCCTACCTAGGCAAGGTCTTGAATGCCTTCCTCTTATGTAAGTATGTAATCCCACCTCCTCTCCTCTTAATCATGTAGAGCTTCAGGTCAGGGTGATACTTCCAGCTAATTATTCTTTTATCTGCCTCCTTCTTGCTCAACCCTTCCATATTTTGGAACAGGGGAGTCACCTCATCGGGCTCTTTCTCCTTCACAAACCAGTCAGCCTTCTTTATCTCGATAACATCACTCTCATTTTCACCCTTTTGAATTACATATGTTAGTGGCCTTTCATCCACCTCATAGTATTCAGGCTCTGAATCATAATCCACCAATTGCTCATCCTCTACCTCCTCATCTACCAATCCTTTCTCAATGGGCTGCTCAAAAGTTTCAGCTTGTTTTCCCATTCTCTCTTCTCTAGTAAAATCACCATGATTAATCCCCAAATCAACAAATCCAGCCTCTATCACTTCTTCAACATGCTTAACATTCTTATCATATGGTTCCTCAGTCCTCTTTCCTGATCCACCTACTTCTTCTACAGCTGCTCCAATTGTGCCCTCTCCTGCCTTGGATGAAGTACCCACATTCAAAATGGTTACTTTGAAGTATCAATCAGATCATCTAACTCATGTTGAGTTAGCTGATTGGGCAGGCCGACAACAGCTTTTAGATCATTCACCTCTGCCAATAACCTCTTGATCAGATTATTTTGATCCACCAGCATCCTAGTCATTCCTTCCAACCCCTTATCCTTTTGTTTCTCCCTCAACTCCTGATTCATCAACTTTGTTTTGATCATACTCAGTACGTTAGAGAGAGAGGTGTTAAGGTTTCTGATCACGTCCTCATCTAGACTTGCTCGTCTCTCAGTCTGTGGAGGCTCAGAAAAGGTTTGATATTTCTGTTTTGTTCTCCTCTCAAATTCTCCAGTATCAGACTTCTTCTTCGTTCTCTTCTCCTTCTCGGACCTCGCCTGAGACGCCATCTGATTTACCTCATCTTCAAATACGTAATCCTTTTCCTTAGCATATCTTTTCCTTTTCTTCACATCCTCAGACTGGTTTTGCCTGGTTTACTCTGCACATTTACCTTCAAACTCTATCACCCTCCTGATGTATGCCAAACAATCCGGTGTATAAATGTTCTCCCATAAATGTGTAATCTTTCCACTGAAGTCGTGCCTCATTGCACAACAATCAGCAAAGATGCATGTATTCATTGACACCAGTCTCTTAACTTCTCCGTGCCTTGGAACGTAGGGGATTTGGGCGTCTATTATCATCTGAAGGAATCTGGGATATAGCAGCCATTTGTCCTTTTTCAGTGCCATTACATTTTCAGCCATGCAATCAAAATCAAACTGGCTGTATTTGCTTTTTCCCTTCTACAGCAGATAACCATTACTTTCGCCTAGTCTAGATTTAGCCCATCTGATCCACCTTTACGGTGATCTAAGCACATAATGAAAACATGAGCTATGTATCTCCACTCCTTGAACAGAAAGGACTTTTTGATTTCCTTTCTGGTCCCGAAAGAGGGCCCTCATATCCCATAGAAAGAAACGCATCGAACACCTCCTGATCAGTCAGATCAACTTCTACTCCACTATCTTCTTCCAGCCTCAGTACTCTTGAAATAATATCTTCAGGAATAGTTACCTCGTTATCCAGTACTTTGGCAACGATCCTCTCAGAGTCTCCCTGTGTATTGTACTCAGCAGTACGCCAGAAATCTCGTATGTGTAAATCATAAATGGTGGGAGTGTGTGAGATAGCATATGCGATTGGAGATCTCTGCAGCCACCTAATACCGTCTCTAAAGTCGGCTGCTTTAGGGTGAGAGTCATCTAAAATGGCTGTTATGTTGTTCCTCTCGTCGAACATAAGAGTCGCCATTTAGAACTGTGAAACAAACAGAGCAAGTTAGTAGGTTATCGACAAATGTAATATTTAAAAATTGGTAAAAAATAATAAAATAAACATATTGTTATTATATATATATATATATATATTATATATATTTTTTATGTAATTAATATATATATATATATATATATATGTATATATATATTTATATATTTATATATATTATTAAATACAAATATAGTTTCGATGCGACGAAACTATAGTTTCGCTGAATTTATTTTAGTTTCGACAAGGCATGAAGGCAATATCGACAGCCGAAACTGATAGTTTCAGCAAGATAAATTGATAGTTTTGGCCGTCCAAAACAATAGTTTCGGCGCAGCGAAACTGAATTTCGTTGCGCGAAACTGTTAAGTTCGTTCGAGCAGTATAACTACACAGTTTCGCTGAACTTGAGAGAAATTTCGTTCAGTTTCGCTGGATGATGGGTAGTTTCGCAGGATGAACTGCGAGACTACCCAACAGTCACGATCAAATACGATCATTTGCAGACGAAATAAGCCTAGAACATCAACTGTCCTGAGTTTGAAACTCACTTCAGAAGCGAAATCATTGCAATATCAGAGCAGAATGATATAAATGCTATGATTTAAGAAGAAAACCGAATGAAAACACTAAGAACCACTTTCGTCGAAGTTTTGCGAAAATGACCCATTTAGTTTCGACGTGGTATTTAAATGCCTGGTAGTTTCGCAGAGGAATAATCACTTTCGCCGGTCACAGTTTCGCGAGAAAAGCATAGTTTCGCCCAAGCGAAACTATATTTTCGCATAGCATAAATGAGCGAAAGACCTCAGTGCGAAAGTGTTAGCGAAGCTACTGTTTCGTCCGACGAAACAGCAATTGCGCTACGCGAAACTATTTGCGAAAGTATACTTTTCCAGAAACCCTAAAATTTAAGAAAAAATAATTTTAACCAAATAAATTAAAGTAAAATAAAATAAATAAAATTACAATAAAATAAAATAAGAGAGACTAAAAAGCAAAGAAAAAGGACCCCATACGATCACACCAGACATCATTTATTTTAACCGAAAATGAAAAATATCCTAAAGAAGAACGAGAAACTGAATGAGTCTTCTGGAGAGTCATAGTTCGGTGAGATAGCAGATATTTTTGTCCTTTCTTAAACCCATGCCTTCTTCTTTTTGGCAAGTAAACCGCAGCTGTTGTTATCATGTTATTGGTTATTTTAAAAGAAGACATAGAAAAACTCAGTCCCCACAGACATTTGGCAAAGAAACCTATCATGTGCTCATGATATTTTAAACGAAAGACACCTACCGATTGATTACATCTTTTCACGTACAGTAAAAAGCCCTTTTTCAGACGAAGCATGATACAATTTGACAACATTTGATGAGAGCTCCAGGTCAGTACTCACGTACAGCAGAGGAGATCATCACCTTGTACTGATGAACACTCTAGTTCAGTACTACCGTACAGCAGAGGAGATATTCAAATTGTGTCGATGAGAGCTCCAGGTCAGTACTATCGTACAGCAAAGGAGATCATCACGTTGTGCCGATGAGAGCTCCAGGTCAGTACTTCCGTACAGCAGAGGAGATCAATACTCCAGGTCAGTACCAACATACAGAATAGGAGATAAGCATGAACAAGACACCACAGTACACAGAGAGGCTTCTATGATACAAATGTGAATGAGCGTAGAGCTTCAGATAATAGGTGCGAATGATTATAAACAAGGGAGTATAAGGCAAGGACAAAACAACACAGAGGAGCCTTATTCTCTATCCTTTTTGAACAAGGACGAGTAACTTTATGAAGGCCAAAGATGTCAAGGGGATTATCCGAGTATTCAAGCATCTTATATTCTTAGTTAAGCTACGGGAGTACAATCTACTTTGCTTTCGGGCTGAGCCTATCAAGCAAATCCCGACATGATAATGTTGACCTCCTTCATATTGTTCAGACATCTCAACAGAGCAGAGGTTCTACAAAAGTACACAAAAGAAGTGGTTATAAATAATTATACTCCCCCGAAATTTCTGCAACGAATAGGGGAAGAAATTTCTTAAGACTATTATTTATTTACTTTATATTTTAATTTTTTTAAGTATAAAAGAATGGCGATGAACGGTGGAGCAAATGAAAATGAAAGAAAGAAAGAAAAGGAAACATAAGAAAGAAATATAAACAATATAAACATGACAGATTTTTTGAGGGAAGAAGGGTTTAAAATGATATTAATCCCAACATGGAAATCAATTCATAAAAACAAGGTTTGTCAAAGGTTTTTGTAAAAAGATCTGCTTTTTGATTTTTTGTATCAATGGGAATAATATTAATGAAACCCTTTTCCTGAGCATCACGGATTGCATGAATCCGTGTCTCAATGTGCTTGGTTCGGGAATGATGAATTGGATTCTAGAAACTCCCGATGGCTGCTTCGTTATCACAGAACAACGGGGTATGAAGAAAGTTGATCCCATAATCCATCATCTAGTGCTGAATCCATAACACTTAGGAACAACAACTAGAGGCAGTAATATATTCTGCTTCTCCTGTTGAGAGAGAGACAGTGGTCTGTTTCTTGCTTTGCTAAGAAACGAGACAATTACCCAAGTATTGACAACCTCCGGTAACTGACTTTCTATTTAACCTGCAGCCATTGGAATCACTATCAGAGTAAGCATGTAAATCAAATTCCCACCATAACGATACCAAAGTCCTAAACAAGAAGAACCCTTTAGATAACAAAAAATTCGTTTGACGGCCTTTTCATGGGATTTTTTAGGAGCTCACTGGTATGAAGCACAATATCTGACAGCAAAGGTGATGTCAGGATGACTTGCTATAAGATACATAAGGGAACCAATCATGGATCTTTAGAGATGAGGATCAATTGGTTTCCCGTTTTCATTAGGAGTGAGGCATGTTTGAGCAGTGAAAGGAGTCATCTCAGAAGAAGCGTCATCCATTTTAAATTTCTTTAACATTTCTTTAATATACTTTTCTTGATGAATGAGAATTCCTTCTGGCTTTTGTTCGACTTGCAGCCCGAGGAAAAAGCACATCTCTCCCATCATGCTCATTTCAAACCTACTTCGCATAACCTCCTCAAACTCCAGACATAATTGTGAATCGGTGGAGCCAAAGATAATGTCTTCGACATAGACTTGCACAATCAGCATCTCACCATCTACTTCTTTCTTGAATAAAGTCATGTCGATGGTGCCTCGAGAAAAACCATTGCTTAAGAGATACTGTGTTAATGTCTCATACCAGATTCGAGGAGCCTGATGAAGACCATAAAGAGACTTATCCAGCTTGTATACTTTGTTAGGAAAGTCTGGATCCTCAAAGCCTGGTGGTTGACACACATATATTTCTTCATCAATGTTGCCATAGAGAAATGCACATTTGACATCCATCTGATAGACTTTAAATTGCTTATGAGCAGCATGCGCCAAAAATATTCTGATAGCTTCTAGACGGGCGACAGGTGCAAAAACTTTGGTGTAGTCAATCCCTTCTTCTTGAGCAAAGCCTTGGACCACTAGTCTGGATTTGTTTCTTACCACTATTCCCCGATCATCAGGTTTGTTCTTAAACACCCATTTCGTTCCAATGGGGCACTTGTTTGGTGGAAGATCGACCAGAGTCCACACCTTGAGTTTTCTAAATTGTTGCAATTCTAATTGCATTGATTCAACCTAGCAAGGATCCTGAAGAGCTGCATGTACGTTCTTAGGAACGATTTGTGATATAAAACAAGAGAACAAGCATACATTAATAAACCAGATTGACTCCGTGTCCGAACTCCATAAGAGATAGATCCAATTATGTTATCATGAGGATGATCTTTTAAGGTCTTGAAATCGGCAGTCACGGGTGTGGTGTGAGTGGGTGGTTGGTTAAGAGATGAAGAGGATGGTAAGGTAGAGTGAGGTGGGGAAAACGGACAAGTTGGTTGGGATGTGGTACATAAAGGTGATGAGGGAAGAGATGTTGATACAGGTGGAGGTGGAAGATCAAATGAGGATGAGGAAGATGCAACATCAACTGATGTAGCATCATTTGTTGGTGTGATAGGAGGGGCAAGAGGTTCGACTGGTAATGGAGTGGGAGGGATAATGTTTGTTGTAGCATTGGAGATGGACACATCATCATCGAAAACTGGAAGATTAAATGATTTAAACACCATATCGGAGTCAAGAACCAAGCTAGTTCTGAAGGAACATCAGAGGAATTAGATTCCTGCCAATCGACATAAAATGACTCTTGAACGATACGTGTTCTCTTATTATATACCCGATAAGCCTTTTGTGAAGAAGAATAGCCTACAAAATAACACTCATCAGACACGGCGCCAAATTTTGTCTTCCGCGCTTGAGTGTTCAATAGAGTGCACGAGCAACCGAATGGTCGAAAGAAGTCAATAAAGGGCTTTCTCTTGTGAAATAGTTCATATGGAGTCTTCATCTTATTCTTGACTATCAACACCCTGTTGAGAACATATGAAGCACAATTCATCGCCTCGGCCCAAAAGAGGATGGGTAAGGAGGATTCTATTAGCATTGTACGTGCAGCTTCAATAAGGGTGCGATTCTTTCGTTCTACCACACCATTCTGTTGAGGGGTCCTCGCAGCACTGTATTGTCTTAATATTCATTTGGTATCATAGAAAGAATCAAATATCTGATTCCTGAATTCAGTACCGTTGTCAGTTCGGATAGCCATAACCTTCCTCTAGCTTATCGTTTCAATTGAAAGAATTAACTTTTGCAGCTCCTTAGCAGTCTCTCCTTTGTGAGCAAGAAATCTCACCCATGAATATCTAGAATAATCATCTATAATCATAAGGCAGAAAGATTTCTTAGCAATTGATTTAACACTTATTGGGCCAAACAGATCAGTATGTAACAACTCGAGGGGATTTGATATGTTATTTTCAATTTTAGGTTTGTGTGGTTTCTTATGTTGTTTTCCTTTTGCACATGCCATGCATTTCTCAACCACAGAAAAGTCTTTTAAAGGTAATCCCCTAACAAGATTGTTTTTAACTAATTTATTTATGATTTTGAAATTAACGTGGCACAATCTACGATGCCATAAGAAAGACTCAGAGGTGGAAGCTTTAGACAGAAGACAGGTGACTGTAGATGATGAATCCTTTGAATTCATGTCAAGAAGATATGTATCATGCTTCCTTGGAGCCCGCATGAGTACCAAATTATCTGGAATATCAATCTCAGATTTCAAAAAGAGACGTTCATTGGACTTGAATAAGACCGGAATGCTTTTATCACAAATCTGAGAGACGCTCAACAGATTGAATGCAAGCTTGGGTACGTAGTTGACTTTCTCCAAGGTAAGTGAGCCATTGGAAACTTCACCTTGACCTATCATTTTTCCTCCTTTCCTGTCTCCGGCTAAAGCAACGTAAGCACCATTGATTATCCGGTAGTTAGTCAATAAATCTTTAAGCCCCGTCATATGTCTGGAGCATCCACTATCAACATGCCATATGCTATTTACAACTTTAGTGGATGACTCCTGCAGGAATATCAAAGAAAGAATTAACCAGGTGAAACAGGAACCCAAGCTTGAACAATTTTAGGTTTAGGTGAAAGAGATTTCTTACAAAAGAACTTATTAACTAATTGATTTAATCTATTCCCAAAAGAACTTCTATTAACATGTCTATGATGAAGCTAAGGACAGTGCTTAACAACATGATCATCTTTACCATATTGAAAACTTTATGTAATGAGGTAGGAAGTTTATCAATGCATATTTCCTCATCACATTCAGATAATCTCGAATCATCATCACTGTATGTCTCATACATGTTAACAGAGTTGTCTTTATTTGAAAAAGAATGATTATGTACTAAAGAAGATGAGATGTCATCTAAGAGACATGTGGTACTAGTACCACTAGTACTTGCCTCAGATGAAGATATAATCCTGTCATTAAACATAGAAATTTTAGCAGGGGTAAAAGATGGAATGGGGTGAGAAAAGAATTTTTCAAAAGAGTTAATTTTAATTTTCTCATCACTTTTCATAGTAGAATCAGATACAAGATCAACACAATCAATAGATGTACCAACATCACAATCCACAACATTAACGAGCAAACATAAACATCACTAGAACATAACGAAATAAAGTCTTTTACAGCATTACTAGAGACAAAAACATAATTTAAACTAAAGTTATGATCTAAAACAGAATGCTGAGGTTCAGGTGTACTAAGGCTAGAGCATCCAAGCCCTCTAGTCGGTCCATAATCGTAATCCTCATGAACATGCATAGGATTTACACCTTCTAAACCTGCAGACATAATGTTAGTATCTATTTGGATCAAATCATTAGAAGGATGGGGAACGGGCATTGGTGAATAACAGTAAGTACTAGGAGGAGGATAAACCTTAGCATTTTCATATCCCAAACCTGTTTTAATCCTAGCCCCCCCGTTGAGATTTACATAAATCATCATGTTTCATTCCCGATATGGTCCATTTCTCAAGTTTTGACTGAAGCTTGCTTGTTTCAAACTCAGCAAGAGCAACCCTTCTAGTTAAACTATTAACCTCAAAATTTCTTTCCAAAACAATTCTTTTTAGATGATCGTTTTCTTTTAGGGCCTCATCTAACTTAACAAAAAATTTTGACTCGTTTGTTTTAAGCTCCTCGTTAATTCGTTTCAAATCTTTTTCATTATCGATCAATAAATGATTAGCCTTATAAACCCTAAATAGTCTGATTTTGCAAGCAGATGAACACATATCTTGAATTACCTCATAGGGAAGCCCCATTACCACCTTTTCAGCTGCAAGAGCTTTCTCGCATTCACACACCGGAGTACTCAACTTGTTTTTCTCAACAGGGGTAGCATCATCACCATCATCCTTTCCTAGCTTTGTGGTTTGAGTTCCTTGATTCCCGCATTCCTTCTGATTTTCTTCTTTCAACCTCTCCTTCTCTTTCAACCCTACAACATCTTCATTTCCATCCTTAAACTCCTTGAAAGGATCAAAATCTTCCTCACAGTTCACCTTCATCTCTTCTGCCTCAATCTCATCCACTAGCACTTGATTAACCTCTTCTCTTGTCTCTTTTAACTTCTGCGCTCCAATCAAAGTTAAAGATCAATGCGGTTTCTTTCTTGTGACTCGTCTCCTCTTTACCCCTACTAGCAGCCAATCTTGGAATTCCTGAATTATTGGGATCAGTGACAATTGGCAATGGACATTCACGTTTGAAGTGTCCCATTGCTTGCAATTAAAGCATCTCAGCTTGGACTTATCAAAACCCAGTTTGGAGTTAGAATTTGACCTCCAAAATTCTTTCTACCAGTTCTCTCCATAAATCTTTGGGCTCTAAGTGTCAACATCGCCATTTGCCATTGAAAATCAGTCTTTTCAAGATCATTGGGATCCACCTGATACATATCCTCCACTTTCATTCCTTTACCTTTCAAATCTCCAGCTACTAATGCTTCATAACTCGAACAAACATCCCAAAAAGAGCCATTGTCTCAGCTGGAATAGAAGTTTCAACAGTTGCTTTCAAGTTCCCTTGCTCTCTCCTCGTGTTACCATAACCTCCACAGTATCACATGAGTTCACTCCTCTTTGACGAGATGCCTGCATTGGAGAGCTTGCAGCGGAAGACAGTATTGCAGCATTCTGAGAATAACCGGATGTAGGCATCATTGACTGATTAAACTCCCTCTTTTTCAATCTAAGTCAAAGGACTTCAGCTTGTTAATCACGTCCATCAGCTTATAGTCAGCAAAGTTTCTTTCTTGTTTCAGCATTCTCACTTGTAAACTCCACTAAGGTGGAAGAGAGTCTAGGAGCTTATTCACTTGCTCATGATTTCCCAACTGACCATCATACTTCTTCAAGGTACTTGAAACGGACAAAAATCGATTAGTAATGTCAGTAAGGTCTTCATTCTTGTGTCCTACAAATGAATTGAACTCCTTTTGAGCTTGGGCTTTCTTGTCTTTCCTGAGATCCTCATTTCCATCATAGAAGTCACATAAGGCGTCATATAAGGATTTTGTATCTTTGTGTTTAGCAAATCGATTGTAAATATCGGGTGCAAGACATAATGTCAAAGCTCTGAAAGCTTTCTGGTCTCAATCAATCAGCTTTTGATCCTTTTCGGTGAATGTGGAAGAGTCTGTGTTTGGAGATACCGTGCCACCGACAGTAACCGTTGGCTTGTGCGGGCCAATGATGACTGAATCCCATTGATTGTGATTGGTGTCAAAGAAGAAGACCTTAAGACATCTCTTCCAGTCTTCAAAATTATCCTCATTAATGAGTCTTGGAGGTCTATTAGGAGCAACACTCTCTAAATCAGCAAGAGTGAGAGAAGTCATCTTTGACATGATAATTTCGCAGAAGAAAAGTTAATTTCGCAGAAAACTGTAATTTCGCTGAGATAGTTTCGCAGAAGCTAGTTTTACCCGGACGAAGTTACTAGGACGAAGATACTTTCGCTGACAGTTTTGGCAGTAATTTTGCTAGCCAGAAGCAGTCAAATGCTTAGTTTCGCCATGAGTTTCGCAGGAAACAAGCTTGAACTTTCGTTCAAAGTACTTTCGGCAGCAATTTCGCTAGAAAGTCACATGAGCACAAATGAACTTTCGTTCAAAAACCCTAGTTTCGCAGAAAACAACAGGGATGAAAAACTGTAGTTTCGCTGAAAGAAAAACAGTAGTTTCGCAGCAAGAACATGTAGTTTTGCTGGAAGAACCAGAAAACCCTTTAAACCCCAAAACAATCTGAAATCACCCAAATCTCAATGTATTTGAGATGTCATGATTCACGAATCTTCCCCAAAAAAAACAAGCAGAATTCAATCAACTTCCATTTCAAATACACTCTATTTGATATAGAAATAAAGAAATAGTGATATTGAACAAAAATAACTAAAACCTCAAACAATCAAGAGCACTAAGGCTCTGATACCATTTTGTTGGTCCATTTGATTGTTTTTTTAGTGGAGAAGATGGTTTGAATCGTTCAATACCAAAGACACACAACACACACAAAGATTTGAAGAACAAAAGAAGACCAAAATATATTCAAATATGTTTCAATAAGCAACAATACACAATGGAAGAAATAAGCTCAATATATTCAATAAGAAACAGCTTTCAATAGCTCTTGCAACAGAAATATTCGATTAGGGTTTTGCAAGGATACCCAACAATGAACAAAATGAAATCTATATATAGCAGATGTAGTTTCGCAGATAGTTTCGCTGGAGGCGAAACTATGCTGCCGAAACTATAGTTTCACCCAGTCGAAACTGCAGTCTCGCCGGGAGAACTAACAGCTGACTGTGAGCGACACTACAGTTTCGCTAGACTACAAAATAGAATAAACAAACTAAACAATTTACGAAAGTAATCTAACATAAACCCTATTACATAGAAAGATAAACAAATACTAATCTAAGGTGAGTCCAACCTATACTTGATCTTCAAACATTATCAGGTCTACAAGCTATTAGATACATGAGTGATCCAATCATAGATCAATAATGAGTCTGATCCACCGATCTTCCTTCTGAATCTGGCCTTATCTCATCTTTGTATCAACAGGAGTTCTGATAGACTGACAATCTGTAAAATAAAATTTCTTCAGCATGGTTTCCATATATTCTGATTGATTGATGAAGATTCCATCTGTTGTTTGTTGTACTTGCAATCCTAAGAAGAAAGTGAGTTCTCCTATTGTACTCATTTGGAATTTGGAATGATGAGGTCTTCAAAGTGTTTGCAAAGTTGCTTGTTGGTTGACCAAAAATAATACCAATCACATAAATCTAGACTAGCAACATGTCCTTTGCTTTTCTCTTTCTAAAAAGAGTCTGATCAATCTTTCCCCATGTGTAAGAAGGAAAGATGATAGAGTCTCATACCACTTTCATGGGGCTTGATGTAGACCGTACAGAGCTTTGTCAAGCTTTTATACCCTGTGAGGGAAATCTGGGTCTTCAAATCCTGGAGGTTGACTCACATAGACTTCTTCAGCAATTTTGCCATAGAAAAAAGCACAATTCACATCATTTGGTACACAGTAAATTTCATGGATCCAGAGTACGCCAGGAAAAGTCTAATGGCTTCTAATCTGGCTACAAGAGCAAACACTACATCATAATCTATTCCTTCTTCTTGAGTGTATCCCTATGCCATTAATCTTGCTTTGTTTCTGATGACAATGCCCTGTCATCAGTCTTGTTTCTGTATTGCCATCTGGTACCGCTAGGGTATTGACCTTCGGGTAGATCCACTAGTTGCCATACTTCTTGTTTCTTGAACTGGAGCAACTCTTCATGCATTTCCTCGATCCAACTGTTGTCTTGAAGAGCCTCTTTTATGTTCTTGGGTACTGTCTGACATAGAAAGCAAGAAAACAAACATGTGTTTGCAATACTAGACTTGCTTCTAGTCACCCGCTTATCTAGTTCACCAATGATGCTTGACACTGGACGATTCTTATGTTGGGTTTGCTAGAACACAAAATCCATGTTTAACCTTTTAAACATTCTGAAAAACGCAGCGGAGGTGATGGATTATAACATGTTTATAATCTGAAAAATTCGTGTTCTAAATGTTGTTTTAAGATGGAAAACAAACCCCAAAACAATAGGATCTTAATATATGAATGGACAAGCTATAAGACATAAAATAACCATAATATACAACCATTAACAAGCTGCCAAAACTACCTTTCAGCAGTTAAGAATAATCCTTCCAAATGAGCTGCCAAAACCGTGGATTTGATGGAGATGGAGATGTCAAAATCGGCCAAGACTCCATGAAGAAGTCCTCAAGTGTGTTTACCCCAAGCTTCTAAGCAAGCACCTCTCTTGTTAGGATGAGAACACCACAAGAACAAGCTCCATCAATCTTCTTTTCAGCAGTCAAAACCGTGAGTATTGTGAGGAGGGAGAGAGCTTTTCTCTTGCATGCAAAAATGAGAGAATTGAGAGAATAATGAGGACCCCAAGAACAATTGAATGTGTGTGTGTTTCTCAAAGACCAAAGGAGCCAATTAGAAAGGCTAGGGGCGGCCGAATTTTAAAACCCAAAAGGGTTTCCTCCCCTTTTGCTATATCACACATTCATATGTTGTATGGTCTTTTAACTAGACATGCAACTTACCATTTAATTGCATGTACAAGTTATATAACTTATACAATTAACCATTTAATTTATAAGTTATAATTTTTCTCACTTTTATTTGTTGTCATCTAACTAATTTAAATGACATTTCAAATAATTTTATTTGAACAAAATATCCTAATAAGTTGTTCCCTCTCATGTGCAATTTATTTAGAAAACCCATTTTCTAAATTGGTGTAAATATTTAATTGCATGATCTTATCATCAATTAAATATTAATTGGTGTTTGCTAAGCTTGTTATTGGGTATAACCCGACTTGGATCATAACGTACTAACCACATCAATATTCTAAGTGTCTTGGGCACACAGAATCCTACAATCTCCCACTTGCCTAAGATTCATAGAAGATTGATGCAAGCAGTAAATACCGCCTAACAACGGTTTACTACCCTTAATACGCATGACTTATAGCCATTCAATAACATTATCACTTTCAAGTACCCTACTTGAAATGATTTAGGTGAATCAATCATCTATCCTTTTGTTACAGATGTCATGTTAAATCCAAGGACACATGATGATCATTCCTTGTTGATTTAACTTAATCAGGCCTTAGACATCTAACTCTCAACGAATAAGAGGAACAAATTCCATCTTGACTACATACGTTTCTCACAAACACCTCGTGTTATACCTGAACATATCCTTATGTACTGTCCACTATTTCAGGACAGTGAAGAATAGGCTCAAGGTATAATACTTGGTGAATATCAAAACCCAATATGTATCTCAGGTCGGAGGATACCAAATGATATTCGCCTTTACTCAAAATTTACTTATGATCAATCAATAAGATTCCATGTAGTAAATTTGAGATGCGGGTTAGTCCAATATTTGTATCCCACAAATATCTATGAACCTAGGTAGCAACCTATTGCTCTATATTCATCCTTATGAATATCAACCAATCCAAGTTCATAATAGTCTTACCTTCAAACTTGTTCCCACAAGTGTGAACGACTACGGACATTTAGAGTAAACATTTTACTCATGGATTAAACATGCTAAATTGGAATATTATTTGAAACATTATAACCAAATAATTTTATTCAAATAATAGAAAGTTCCACATATCCAAATACAAAATTTATAGATCAAATCCAATCACTAGAATATCGAAGTCCCATGGCACAAGTATGATCTTCATGCTTTGCCTTTTCAAGGAGCTTCGTGAGAGGATCCGCAATGTTTTGATCCATGTGAACTTTGCGAATACATATCTTTCCCTTATCAACTTCATCTCGTATGTAGTTGAATCTCCGCTCATTGTGCCTAATCTTTTGATGTGCACGGGGTTCCTTGATTTGAACAATCGTACCCTCGTCATCACAAAGATTTCTAAGGAGTCTTGAATGGTAGAGACCATCCTTAGATTGGTGATAAACCTTTTATCCATGCAGCTTCCAAAGCTGCTTAATGAGGCAGCTATGTATTCGAATTCTGTAGTGGACAGTGCTACCCTATTCATAATGGAGACGTACCCCGATTATGATCGAGGATCATCTCGATCAGTTTGGAAACTAGCATTCATGTAACCCTTTACAACTAGTTCCTCTTCATCAGATCCGTATATTAGAAACATATCCTTAGTCCTCCTAAGGTATTCCAATATACTTTCAATAGCCATTCAATAGCTGTTACTTGGATTCTGGTGATATCTACTTGTCATGCTTAACGCGCATGACACGTCCAGTCTAGTGCATATTATCGCATACATGATGGATCCTATAGCAGACGCATATGGGATGTCCTTCATACGATGTTGCTCATCCTTTGAGCTTGGACATTGAGATGCACTCAATATTGTCCCTCTTTGAATAGGTACTATACCTTTCTTAGAGTTTTCCATCTTGAACCTTTTCAAGATTTTATCAACGTATGCACTTTGGTTTAACCCTATCAACCGCCTATCTATCCCTATAGATCTTTATTTCCAAAATATAGACGGCTTCACGGAGATCCCTTTTGGAAAAACAATTTCCAAGTATAGTATGTCATCAACATACAATACTAAGAACGTAATTACACTCCCACTAGCCCCTTGATACACACAATCCTCTTCAGCGTTCTTGATGAAACCCAATTTCTTGATCTTTTCATCAAAATGTTGATTCCAGCTTCTCGATGCTTGTCTCAATCCATAGACTGATATCTTTAACTTGCATACTTTATCAGGATGATTTGGATCGACAAAACCTTCAGGCTGAACCATATGGACAGTCTCTTCGATATGTCCATTAAGAAAAGCGGTTTTGACATCTATTTGCCAAATCTCATTATCATAATGAGCAGTTATGGCAAACAATATCCTGATAGACTTTAGCATTGCCATTGGCGAGAAGGTTTCATCATAATCAACCCTTTGACTTAGAGTGAAACCTTTTGCTACAAGTCTTGCCTTGTAAGTATCCAAGTTTCCATGCATGTCAGTTTTATTCTTGAAAACCCACTTGCATCCAACCAGTTTAGAGTTAAGTGAAGAGTCAACCAATTCCCAAACTTGGTTGTCATACATGGATTGCATCTCTACATTCATGGCTCCTAGCCACATATCACAATCCGAATTGGACATTGCATCATGGTATGTAGTTGGCTCTTCGGAGTCAACAACGTAGCATCCATCTATGAAAAATCCACATCTTTCATGTGGAATGCTAACTTTACCAGATCTGCGAATGTTTTGTGTGTATTGATCAACCTCTTGATCATGATCAACAACCTCTTGTTGATTGCTAGTGTCAACCAAACGTGTATCGGCTTGTGGATCTTGATCTCATCAAATTCCACTGTTCTATGCGTCATTCCTTCCATAAGGAACTTGGCTTCCAAGAACTCTGCCTTTTGAGCAATGAATACTTTTTGCTCTGTTGGATCAAAGAAGTAGTATCCTATACAGTCCTTTTGGATATCCAACAAATATACACTTAGTGAATCGACTTTCAGTTGGTTTGGGTGTTAAGCTTAACATAAGCTTCATAACCCATAATTTTAAATATGATAGCGATGGAACTATTCCATTTCATATTTCAAAAGGCGTCGAATCCACTTTCTTGGTTTGGACCATATTCAAAATATGAGCCGCGGAGAGTAGTGCGAAACTCCAAAATTATAGAGGTAGTGAGCTTATAGCCATCATAGGTCGAACTAGATCCAATAGGGTTCGATCTTCTTTCAGACACACCATTATGTTATGGTGTTCTGTGAGGAGTAAGTTGTGAGACAATCTTACAACTTCCTAGATGATCCCTAAAAGTCTCACTTAGGTATTCACCTTCTCTATCTAAACGGAGAACTTTGGTAGTTCTATCGAGTTGATTTCCTACTTCATTTTTGAAGTTTTTGAACATTTCAAATTCTTCATGTTTATGTGTCATCAAGTACACATAACAATAGCGACTATAATCGTCGGTTAAGGTAATGAAGTAAGTTTCACCATACCTTGTCATTCTCTTAAAGGACCACATACATCCAAATGTATGACTCCTAATAAGTCTTTTGCCCTCTCATTAGTACCACTAAAGGGCGTGTTGGTCATCTTACCTTGTAAACAAGATTCACACTTATAAAATGGATAATTTTCATTTGTTTTCAAAAGACCATTCTTTTAAAGTGTTTAAATCCGATTCTTGTTTATGTAACCAAGATGATAATGACAAGAATAAGAGTCACTTAAACCATTTTAAGTCTCTTAGTGCATGATGGGTATAATGTTTTATTATAGGACGAATCATCATGAACCAATTCATCAACATCATTAGAAGGCATAGCCTTGAAATAATGTACATCATCCATATAAATATAAATACCATTATTGTGAATCCTAGGATCGCAATTCAGGAATTATCAGTATTAAAATAAATCAATTTAATGATCGCGGAATTATCATTAATTGACGTTTAATTGTTTGAATGATTAATTATGAACACAACCACAGAAACACAATAAATGCAAAATCAATAATTATTCAAAAGTATTTCATTAACTATAACGTAATGATTACAAAAGAATAATAATGAATACTATAAACAATCGAATACAGTGTATCAAATAATGTTGATGTTGATGGGACGGCGATTAGGGTTGCACAATGGTGTAACTTGACAGCCGTAATATTGATTGATTGTGTTCTCCGAGATGTGAAACCTAGGACTCATATTTATAGATGATTTGAGTCGGCTAAGGAAACACCGGATCTCTCGGGATTTGTTGTTGATCTTGTTGACTTGTTTGACTTCTTGGAATTGATAATCACACAAGTATAATGGTCTTCCGCAGGAGTCTTGCCTTCCGCAGATCTTCTGTTCTTCCGTAGATGATTTGCTTTTCCGTAAGAATGTTGTTCTTCCGTAGATAATCCTCCTTCCGTAGGAGTCTTCACTTCATGGAACTTGATCATCCGTAGGAACTTACACTTGGTCATTTGGTCTTGTATGAAACATATCTACGGATTAACAAAATTGTTCATCCGTATATGTTTCCTACACTTGGTCAGTTTTATCAAATCCATCCCAAGAATATTGTTTCTCCTGTCAAAGCACAAATCAACACACATACATATATGGGGTTAACCTATAGATTCAAATCACATATATATATATTTTGACTGTTACAAATGTTAATTACAAGACTTGATTTTCAAGTACTAAGCCTATACAAAATTGATCTAGTCCTATACAATCTAGACCTAACAATACTCCCCCTTAGGCTTAGCTTCTTGTAATCAGTCCTTCAAAACAGCTAGCTCCTTGACTCTAGCTATCATCTTATTGTAGAAGTAAGATACAGCAGTTTTCTGATCATCATACTTGTACTTTATCTGCATCCTGCTGATCTTCTTCAGTGTGTCATAATTGAGTCCCAAGACATCTTCTTCCGTAGTGAGTGTTTCCACTACACTATTATTATGAACAATCTCTAACTCATCTTCTTCAGATATTCTGAGCTCAGATACATCATCTATGTTTGTTCCTTTCAGTAACCCAGCCTCATGTTTTCTTCTCTTGTATGCCTTTGCATGCAATTTATCTATCACTTGAATTATATGCACATACAAGCAGAGGTCATTCTGGGCTTTTTCATCTGTTAGCTTTGGGAAGAATTTATCATGTAGGTATGATGTGTAGCTTGGATGCAGCATCTTGAGTTCCATTGGATCAAAAATTCTTATCCTGTCACCCTTCTTCCCATCTACATTTCTCAGCAACACCATCTCTTTATTCTTTTCAACGTATCCCCATTCTGAGATAGGACACGTGAATTGATTTCCAGTGATGCATTTGATGGTGTGTGAGTTTCTGGTACATCCCACTCTCTTCAGCAGTTCATCATCTACAAGGGATGAGACTTCAGCTGTCTTTCTTTTCTGATTTTGCTTCATTCTGTTGTGCTCCTTATCATTTCTCTTTGCTTGCATGAGTACATCATCAGAAAAGCTTGTCTTCATGCCATTCACAGCTGCAGAGAAGTCTCTCCCCCTGAGATGGATTGGAAAGTTGAACATTGGGATGCTCTGAAGATCCCTGATGTCTTGCTCTGGGAGGCTGAGCAGGGCTTCTACATCATGGAAGTATTCAATCCTTCCAGATGTCCTCTTAATTAGTGCACAATCCCAGTCTGGATCATATTTCCAGGCCATAATCCTGTTTTCTTCACAGAACTAGGAGTTGTGATATGATCATACAGCTGTACAAGAGTTGATTTCTTCTCTGTAATCTCTCGTACAGTTGTACCCAGAGGCCATACCTTTCCGGGTATCAATGCCCTTGGCTCTCTGATAAGTGTTTCTTTTTCCTTGTGCTGATCCTTTGGGTCAACTGTTATTGGATCAGCAACAAGTTTACTTGATTGTTCTTTTGGATGTGGAGCAGTGGTTCTGAATTTTACACCAGTTTCCAGCTCCACCTTCATCACGTGCTCCATCATCCTCCGCAGTTCTCCAGTTGTTCTGCCTTTGAGCTCATGCGGTTTGTAATTGTGCCCCTGTAACCAGCAGGTCATATTGTACTTTGAAAGTTTTGCTGTGTCACAGTGGCCCAAATCTTTCCTTATCTTCTCCACAGACTGGAATGTTGTAAATGCTTCATAATCACAGTCTGGGATTATGAATCTTGCAATCTCAAATTCTTTCAGCGCTTTGGTCATCTCTGAAGTGTTCATCCTCTCAACCATGTCATACGGAAAACCATGGTTGATGAGGGTCATAAACATGCTGGAGTCAGGCCTCTCTTCCAAGATATCAGCAGTTGTTAGAAGGTCATCGGCCTTTCCACCCTTATCAGCAGTGGGAGACTCCATCCTCGTTAATTCCTCCCACTCTTTGTCACTTTCTTCTTCTTCTTCGGAAGATACCTTCACAGCAGACACTTCTACTGAAGGTGTAGGATCAGGAGATGGAATTTTTGATTTCTTTGGGGAGCTTTCTTCTTCTGGTTTCTTTTGTGTGGCTCCAAATATTTTCTTTTTCGGGTGTAGGATATCAGCGGCTTAGTAGCTCTACCCGATTGTTTTTCTGGTTCAGCACTTGAATCCACTTTTGTTTTCAAATCAGAGAGCTTTCTTTTCAGGCTCTCTATCTCCAGATCCTTTTGCTTTATTAGCTCGGCCTTTTCATTTTGCTCTTGTTTCAAAGTTGCCTCCAGCTCCCGTTTTGTTTGGAACAATGCATCAATAATTTCACTGTTGCATTGTGCATCTTCTCTCAGCCTTTTCAAGCTGGCATCCTTCTTTGTTAGTTCTTCATCCTTTTCTTGGATAACTCCGTACAGCTCCACAATTCTTTGTTTTCTCTTGTTGGATTTAAGCACCAACTTGTTGTATTTTGCAACCAGAAAGCTCTTGCTCACAGGAATGTCACTGTCACTTAAGTCATCTTCATTGTAAGCAGTGACATCCTGAGCAGATTCTTGAGTCTCCCCGGGTTCATCAGCAGGTATTGGCTCGGTATGAGCTGATGAAGGTTGTTCATCTGTGTGAGTTGGAGAGAAAGGAACAGTGCTTGCTTCAGATAGTATTTCGGTGTCTCCTGAGTGTACAGAGTGTACAGACTCAGTCACCTCAAGTGGTTCAGTCTCAGCACTTTCCGGTGATTGGGGTTTTGGGGATTCTGGTGGTGGTTGTATGGGTGATTGGATTTGGAGTGGAGAGTATGGTTGAGTGTGATGAGATGAAGATGATGATATCAGAACAGGTGATTGGTGTGGTTGAATTGGGGAGATTGGTTGGGTGTTTAGGCTTGATGGTGATTGTGGTTGTTGAGGTGATTGGCTTGATGATGCATGTTGTAGTGGTGGTGTTTGGATTGGTGATTGTTGTTGGTGTTGTGGTGTTTGGTGTGGTGAGTGAGAAGATTGAGCAGAATCAGCAGATGATTCAGCTTCATCTTCCCACGCCAACTCTTGTGGCAGATCAGCATGTGGATCAATAACATGAGCAAACATAGGCATGTCAGGACCCTCATACTTTCCACTAAGTTTATTCAGCACCGATTTGTTCAGGTGAGCTTGAACAAACACTTCTCCAACCCTGTTCAAGCTTGGGAGCTCTGAGTTAATCACCAATTGCAGGAATCTGGGGAACATGTACATCTTCTCATTCTTTTGTAATTTGACTTGCTCGCACAAACAATTGAAGATGTATCTTGCATAATTGTAGATTCTTCCCTCGAACACCCCAATAATTCCTGATGAGATGTGTCGAGAAAATCTGTCTAATCCCGACTTTCGGTTCGACATGCACTTCAGGTAGGTGTGACATAAGAACCTGTACGGTTTGCACAGCCTACCCTTCTTGATTTCTCCTTTTCATAATCACCATCGTACCCCATGAGATTGAATACCTTTTCTATGTATTCATTCTCGAAAACGTCCGGGTGTCCTATCTCTCTATCTCCGAGTTCCAAACATCTTCGTAAGGTGCTTTCATTCACTCGAAGACGCTGACCCAGAACTTCAGCCACTATGACCTCCTCATCGTTTTGTTCTTCCACTCGAGCTGAATTCCAAAATCCGATTATGTGCGACTGATGGATCACAGGCTCAGCCGTCAAGGCGTAGAAGAGCCTGGATCGTCGGAGATATCTGATGATATCTCGACATCCTTCCGCTGCTGGATCATCAGCGTTCAAGTATGCGCACACATTATGCTCCTTAGCAAATCTATTTGCCATCTGCAAAGAAAATCAAGTTAGAAACCACGCAGTTGAATCGTTTGAATGACAATAATCGATTAACCAGTTCCGTATTGATGTTTACGACATGATTTACCTTTGCAGTATCAGTAATCGGTTACTGGATAATGTTGATTTTTTGAAATTTTGAAAAAGAGGAAAATGGGCGAATTTCTAGGTTAATCTGAAAAAGTGCTCTGTAAAATTTATAAATGAATTTCAGGTCAGAAACCTTATTTATAGTCGAACATAATTAACATCTTTTATTAATTATGTTGGGCTCACATTATGTTGGGCCCACTTTCATTTATTCCTATGTTGTGCCCACTTTCATTTATTCCTTTCCCTATTCCAAGTGTTTAGTGTGCATTATTTCTTCCGCAGAACATCTGCGGAACATTGACATCTGCGGATGTCAACATCTGCGGAGCCTTAACTTCTGCGGATGTCAACATCTGCGGAACTTTACATTGGATGTAAGTTCAAATAATGCATTTGTTTTGTTTTGCTTGTTTTGCTGCTGAATCAGAGATCACATAATACTTCTACGGATGAGCGGTATTACTGTGACTTCTGCGGATGCAGAAATTTCTCTGTTACTTCTACGGATGAGAAGTATTACTGAAACTTCTGCGGAACTTAAAGTTTTGAGAACTTTAATTGTATGATATCTACATAGTAGAATCAATATTGATGTTGGACATTGTTGACTTTATTTCCATGGCAATTAAGTACAGGGAAGCAAGTTTCCTGTATCCTGTATTCAAGTTAGTGCTCAAGTTCCAATTCCTTCAAGATAATTCAGATCAATTATCAGCTTTTATTGTTTGTTTTTCATGCATGAACTACTCCCCCTAAATTTGTGATTAATGTGAAACTGTTGCATTCATCATAAATTTAAGTTGTGAACAGGCATGACAGGCTTATGACATTCTAAATGAGAGAAATTCTGTTGAAATAACAAGTAAGCATCTGTGAAACAGGTACATGCATGCATATATATATAGAGGGATCATACTATAAATTGGCTTCTGCTGAGGTTGTTAGTTGATTCAACACATATCTGATTGCAAGTATATAAATCCACTTAAATTCAAACATGAGTGTTGTATCAACTAGGCATGCAATTTATCATGTTGTGAAGTTTGTTAATCAGTAGCAATCATGAGTCCCACATTCAATTATCGTTAGAGTATGTCTTCCGTAGATGTGGCAAATCACTACATTCCACACTTAATGACTATGTACATTAAGTTATAAGTTCTATCTTGAGACAATGTTCAGTCTCATGAATGCTTTGATGCGATAGCTCTTGAGCTTGATGTTCAATGGATCACAAGTGATTCCTTTTTAGAGCTGAAATATGATCTTCATAGTCACCAGGTCTTTACTTTCGTAAAACAGAGGTGAACTTTAACCCAGGTCTTTGTTGACACAAAACAGAGGGAGAATGAAGATCACACTTGTTAATCACATTCCCAGGTCTTTGTTCACACAAAACAGAGGGAATATGACTTTGCAAAGATAGAATATTATAAAGTATTTTACATAGTGTGCTTGTGTAAGTGATTTGAGCACAGCAGGAGAGAACATACCTTCATGATTCTCAAATGGAATCCTCACAGACAGTTACCTCATGTTTTTAGTTTGGCATGCTCTTAGCTTTGTTTCCACTCAAGTTGAACCTACTCACATATCAGTATGATATAAGTCAGATTGAGTGTTTGTTTAATAGCCAAGTATAGTCTACTATCATTTCCCATATATAATGCATGTATAGATGTTCTAACAGACACTTAAGTTATCCTCAACGATTACTCTTCACAAAGTCAATCATATGCTTTTGTTGATTTATTCTAAGTTAATCATTCCTAAAGATTCTATCAGAAAATTGAATCTAACAGAATCAAACGCTTTAGTAAACAAATCAGCAAGCTGATTGGTTGTGTCTACTTTGACTAACTTGATTAGACCCTTTTCAGAGCAATCTCTCAGAAAATGGTATCTGATTTCTATATGTTTTGTTTTACTATGTTGAACTGGGTTAGCAGTTATAAACATAGCAGCTGAATTATCAATATGAATTGGTGTATGAAGGAAATTGTAACCATAATCAAGTAATTGGTTTTGCAACCAAAGTACTTGAGAGCAACCTGCTGAAGCAGCTATGTACTCTGCTTCAGCCGTGGATACAGATACATTTGTTTGCTTCTTGCACTGCCATGAAACAAGTCTTGGTCCTAAAAATTGACATCCACCAGTTGTGGATTTTCTGTTGTTGTTGCACCCTCCATAGTCACTATCTGAGTATGAGTAGAGGCTAAAGTCTCCATCTTTGGGATACCAAAGTCCCAATGCAGGTTTGCCTTTCAGATATCTGAAAATTCTCTTTACAGCATTCAAATGTGACTCCTTTGGGTCTGATTGATACCTGGCACAAACACAAACAGCAAACATTATGTCAGGTCTACTGGCAGTTAGATACATTAAAGAACCGATCATAGATCTGTACAATCTTTGATCTACGGATTTGCCAGCAGGGTCAGGCACAATCTTGTCTATTGTTGATGCTGGTGTCTTGCAGGAAGTGGAATCAGCAAGATTGTACTTCTTCAAAATTTGATGAATGTACTTCTCTTGATTAATGAAAATGCCATCTGGTTTCTGATGAACTTGTAAGCCAAGGAAGAAAGTCAATTCTCCCATGGAGCTCATCTGAAATTCAGATTTCATTAAGTCTTCAAAGTTTTGACACAGCTTCTTATTGGTGGATCCAAATATGATGTCATCAACATATATTTGAACAACCAAAAGATCTTGATGTTCTTGTTTGAGGAAGAGTGTCTGATCAATAGTTCCTCTCTTGTACCCATTCTTCAGCAAGAAGGATGATAGTGTATCATACCACTTTCTGGGTGCTTGATGAAGACCATACAAGGCTTTGTCAAGCTTGTATACTCTATGTGGATAATCAGGGTCTTCAAAACCAGGGGTTGTGCCACATAGACTTCTTCATCAATTTTCCCATAAAGGAAAGCACACTTGACATCCATCTGATAGACTGTGAACTTCTTGAATGCTGCATAGGCTAGGAAGACTCGTATAGCTTCAATCCTTGCAACTGGGGCAAAGACTTCATCATAGTCTATTCCTTCTTCCTGAGTGTATCCCTGTGCAATGAGTCTGGCCTTGTTTCTTACTATGATACCTCTGTCATCCAGCTTGTTCTTGAAAAGCCATCTTGTGCCAATTGGATGTTGACCTGAAGGCAAATCGACAAGAGTCCACACTTTCTGTTTTCTAAATTGTTGCAACTCTTCTTGCATGGCCTCAATCCAGCTGTTGTCTTTCAGTGCAGCTGTGATGTTTGCAGGGACTGTTTGAGATAAAAAGCAGGTGAACAAACAAATGTTTGCCACACCTCCTTTGCTCCTTGTGGTTCTGGCATGCAGGTCCCCAATGATGTTGTCTGTTGGATGAGATTTGTGTACTCTGCTTGTTGAAACAGCATCAACTTGAACTGTGGAGTCTAAGTTTGAGAAGCCCATTGAAGCAGATGGTGTTAGCTGAGAAGTTGAGTCGATGAAATAATCAAAAGACTCATGGTCATTAGGATCAGCTGGTGTTTGATTGGCTGCTTTGTCTTCTTCCGCAGGAAGTTCTACGGAAGCAGTATTTTGTTCTTCCGCAGGAAGTTCTACGGAAGCAGTATTTTGTACTTCCGTAGGAGTTACATCATCCACGGATGAACAATGTTGGTCAGCTGGTAATGGTGGTTGGATGACTGCCTCCCCTTCATTTCTAGCATCAGTAGTAACATCTACGGATGAGGGAACATCTGCTGATGAATTTACATGTGCTGGGGATGAAGAGTTAGCTTCTCCAGAAATAGCTTCATGCTGCTGACTTGATCTTTGCTGTGGTTCAGGTGGCACACGTGCTCTTGGTGGATCAGCTGTTAAAGGCACTTCATTCACACTTGGTGGCACAAAAGGATAACATGTATCCGCAGCACCTGCATTGATCAAATAACCAGTGTTAAATGATTCTGTTAATGCATCTATATCAAATAACCAAGATGATCCTTTTACATTGGTAGTAAACATGGATTCATCAAAAGAAACATTGGGAGTTTCTTAACTATGTTATGTTCTGGAATGTACACCCTGTATGATTTAGAAGTGGATGAATATCCAACAAAGAAACCATCATAGGCTTTTTCAGAAAATTTTCCCAATTGTTCTTTAGTATTTAAAACAGACACATGACACCCAAAAGCTCTAAGATATCCTATAAAAGGTTTTCTTTTAAATAAGAGTTCGTAAGGTGTTTTATTATGTTCTTTGACTATCAAAGTTCTGTTTTGAACGTTGCAGGCTGTATTCACAGCTTCTGCCCAGAATGTAATGGGCAGCTGAGAATCAGCTAGCATTGTTCTGGCTGCTTCTATCAGTGTTCTATTTCGCCTTTCAGCCACTCCATTTTGTTGTGGAGTTCTTGGGGCACTGAATTGTCTAGCTATTCCTTTAGTCCTGCAAAAAGAATCCAAATCAGCATTAACAAATTCAGTTCCATTGTCACTCCTAAAAATTTTAACTTTTAAATCAAGTTGATTCTCAATCTTGATTACAAAGTCCATTAATGTTTCAGATGTTTCACTTTTATGTTTTAAGAAAAAGACCCATGTAAATCTAGTGAAATCATCAACTATCACCAAACAATATTGTCTTTTTCCAATGCTCAGCACATTGGTTGGACCAAAGAGATCCATGTGAAGCAATTTGAGTGGTGTAGTGTTTGTGTTGATTGTTTTGGATTTGTGAGACACTCTGTGTTGTTTTCCTTTATAACATGAAGAACAGTGATTAGAACAATGAAATTCTTTCTTTGGTAATCCAATGACTAAGTCATTTTTCACCAATTTATTCATGTTCTTCATGTTGGAATGGACAAGCCTTCTATGCCACAATTGAGATTCATCTTCGGAAGATTTGGACAGCAGGCATGTCTCATGATTTGTGAGTGTTGTGTTGTTCATATCCAATATATATGTGTTGCCTTTTCTTGATGCTTTAAGAAGTATCCAGTCTTCTGGAACTGTAAAACCGGGCTTAAGAATGTAACAGTTAGTGTTATCAAATAGTGTTAAATAATTTTGATCACAAATTTGGGAAACACTAAGTAAATTATACTGCAAATTTTCACAGTAATTTACTTTTTCAAATGTTAAAACACCATTAGTTACCATTCCTTCACCAACAATTTTACCTCCCTTCTTATCCCCACCAAATGCCACATAAGAGGCATGTTTATGTTTGAAGTCATGGAGAAGTGCACAGTTGCCTGTCATATGTCTGGAACAACCACTGTCAACATACCACTTGTTGTCAGCTCTCCATAATTGTTCCTGCACACAAAAAGAAACACTAATTAGAATTGACAACCCAAGGCTTAATTGTCTTGGATTTGCCAGTTGTGTCAACAATAGTTACTCCTTCATGAATTAATCGTGAAGTTTCAGTATTAGTTGTTTCTTTTTGATCTGATGTTTGTGAGGATGATTCTGTTGAAGATGATTCGAGTTTCTGAGTGTCTTCATGCTTATCCGAGTCTTTCTTCAACTTAGCTTGTTTTGGTTGGTATCTTAACTTTGAAGAAGATCCTGTAGTCTTGAAGGTTTCTTTATCTTTCTGTTTTGATTGGGACACAGGAGTTCCTTTATCAAAGTTGTCAAAGAAATCATCAACAGCTTCCGGTTGTTTATCAGACAAATCCACCTTTTTATGAGGTGTCTTAGCCTGTGTTGGCATTTTCTTCTTCACAGTCTTGTCAGCAACAGATGATCTTTTCTTTGAATTTTGTTTTTCCTGCTCAGGCTTTGTCTTTTTGTCACTTTCTGAGTCTGATGATGTACCTTGTGATTTCTTGTTGCTCTTTTTCTTGTTCTTCTTATTAAAATAACATTCCTGAGTGGAATGGTTATTTTTGTCACATATGGCACAATGTTTGTTGAAGAAACAGTCATCAGTCATGTGATTGTTCATGTTGCAAATGGAACAGTAACTACTGAAGTAGCATTCATCAGTGCTGTGATTCTTCATATCACACCATTTGCAATATTTCTCAGAATTTTCTTCTTCAGCCTTCTTTTTGGTCTTTTTCTGACTAGCTGAGCCATCAGTTGATTTCTTCTTGGGTTCATCAGCTGGTAATTCTTCATGTTTATTTGTGGATGGCTTCTGTTGTTTGACATTTAGCTTTTTGTGAGCATGTTTGATGTTTTCCCTTTTTATATCATCCACAGTATCAGTATCTTTCTTCCGTTGTTTTTCTGCGGAATCATTAGTCTTTGTCTTCCGCAGATGATCTACGGACTTGGCAGTTTTTGCTTTCCGCAGATGTTCTACGGATTCCTCAGTCTGTTCTTTCCGAGGATTCTTGTTTGAATATTTCTTACCTTTATCAGATGACAAAGGTGATTTTGTGCTTGATCCGCAGCTGTCGATCTTGGGAAGATGTAGTTCTTGTAATCCTTCATTAAGTTCAGCAATCCTCTTACAAATGGTCTTCAGCATGTTCCGTTGCTTTGGTGGATATTGCAGCTTTGATTCTTCAAGGAATCGTGGAAGACCAGGTTCAACTTGAACATTCTTACCAATGTTCAGTTGAACATTATCATGTTCATCAGAATCATCCAGGTCATCATAGTTATCAAAATCTGATTCATTATGTTTAATTGACTCTGATTCAGTTGATTCAGTTTCACTCATCTCTGCTTCATTGTTGTTTATTTGACTATCTTTTATGTCAATGTTGGTGCTTTGCACAAAATGATTTGACAAATTGTTAGTCATTGTTTCAGGTAAAGGTGTGTAGTTATTATTAATAGGTGGTGCCACTGCATTATAACCCAACCCTGACCTGTTCTTTGATTCAATATGAGAATTGAGTAACTTCTCATATTGCTGAGATGATAATTGAAACTTCTGAAGTTTCACTTCAGTAGATGCATGATCAGCCATGGATTTTGTTAAGGAAGTGGTCAGATGCTCAACTTGGGCTTTTAGGCTGTAGTTTTCAGAAACATATTTTTCTAAATCTTTTTGTAAAGAGTTTATTTTGATTTGATATAGTTTCTGTTCTCTTAAGTGTGATTCATTTAAAACCATAGTTTCTTTTACTTTATCAGCCAGTTGTTGAGCATGGACTCTATATCTTTCAACTTCCTCAACACAAGTTGATGAACATAACCTCTCTTTTACCTCTTTGGCCATTGGAGGAACTTTGTTTTCCATATGTGCCATCAGTGCTTGATTCTCCTCTATCACTTCCTTCTCATACAAACTCCAGTCACAAGTTCCATCCTGAAGTATGATCAGCCCTGTCTCTTTAGAGTTACTTGGTCCTGCTGATGTATTTGTGGCTGGTGGGGATGTGAGCTGAGGTTGTCTATGCAGAGATCTTTGAGAGGTTGGCTGCTGATTTTGTTGCTGCTGCTGCTGATACTGTGGAGTTGATTGTTGGTTGCATTCTCTAGAAAAGTGACCATAGAGATTGCACTTATAACATCTGACTTTAGACTTATCCACTCCAATCTTCGATGTTTTGCTAGCTGCTACCAGATTTTTGTTTCTTCGAAGATATTGCTTGGCTCTATAGGCAATCATAGCCATCTGCCATTGTAGATCCATCTCTTCGACTACATCTGGAGGGAGTTCCTCCAAGTCTTGCTGACAGATGTTTGCTGCTGTTAGGGAACTGCCAAGATATGCTTGAAAGCTTGAGCTGAAAGCTGCAAAGGCTGCTTTTAGTTCTTCAGAATCCAATATCACAGTGATTGGTTCTGAGTTGGCTGTTGCTGATGTCTCTCTTTTCTCTGTAGCTTTCCCTTTTTCCTTTTGAGTTTTACTTTGAGATGACTTCTTAGTGGGTTTAGATGCATAGAAGCCTACTTCTTCTTATTGTCACTCAGAGCACAAGAGTTATCATCTTCATTATTAGATATAAATGCACTACCAGCATTCTTTGTTTCCTTGAAGTGATAAGGTGAGACATGAGTTCTCACACTCTTGTTTCTTGATTGTTCATCCAGTTCAAGTGCTTCAACCTTGGCAACTAGTGTATCTAGACCAGTTGTCTTCAGATCTATAGTGTTTTTGAACATGGAGACTGTTTGCTTCCAACTTTCAGGTAAAGTATGGAGCATCTTCTTGTTCAGTTCCTCAGTTGTGTATTTTAACTCCAAGATGTTCATCTCAGTGACGAGTTGCATGAATCTATGGAGTTGCTGAGGAATTGACTCACCCTCAATATGATGAAAAGTTTCATACTGTGATCTAAGGGTGTCTTTCCTTATGCTTCTGATTTCATCACTCCCTTCACAGAGAGTGTGAAGTATCTTCCATAGGGAATTTGCTGTTTTATAGTTCTCGCACCTGATCAAGATTTCTTCAGGTAAAGCCATACTAAGCAAGCTGTATGCTTTAATATCGACTTTAACCTTCTTGACATCATCAGGTGGCAAGTCCTTAGTGCTGATTGGCTGGTTTTTGTCATTATAATCCGGCCCAAGAGTGGGTGGAATATAAGGACCTTGTGTGATGGACTCCCACAAGTCAGAATCAGTGTAGTTCACATGATTTCTGAACTTGATCTTCCAGGATTTAAAATCAGCTTTTGTTTCCAACTTTGGTGGTTGATAAGATCCTCCTCTAAAAGTACTCATGTTTAAAGTGTATCAAGATTTAAAATTTAAGTGCTTGAATTGACAAATCTATCAAAGACGCAGATCTAGTATTCAATGGATTTGAATATAGATCTAAATCAAACAAGCAATAAGAGAATGCTTGCTGAAAGACAAGTCGTTGATTTAATTGTTTGAAAATCAATTAAACAATTTTAATACTGATAGATCAATTGATCTAGATAAATGAGCACCAATGGCTCTGATACCACCTGTGAATCCAAGGATCGCAATTCAGGAATTATCAGTATTAAAATAAATCAATTTAACGATCGCGGAATTATCATTAATTGACGTTTAATTGTTTGAATGATTAATTATGAACACAACCACAGAAACACAATAAATGCGAAATCAATAATTATTCAAAAGTATTTCATTAACTATAACGTAATGATTACAAAAGAATAATAATGAATACTATAAACAATCGAATACAGTGTATCAAATAATGTTGATGTTGATGGGACGGCGATTAGGGTTGCACAATGGTGTAACTTGACAGCCGTAATATTGATTGATTGTGTTCTCCGAGATGTGAGACCTAGGACTCATATTTATAGATGATTTGAGTCGGCTAAGGAAACACCGGATCTCTCGGGATTTGTTGTTGATCTTGTTGACTTGTTTGACTTCTTGGAATTGATAATCACACAAGTATAATGGTCTTCCGCAGGAGTCTTGCCTTCCGCAGATCTTCTGTTCTTCCGTAGATGATTTGCTTTTCCGTAAGAATGTTGTTCTTCCGTAGATAATCCTCCTTCCGTAGGAGTCTTCACTTCATGGAACTTGATCATCCGTAGGAACTTACACTTGGTCATTTGGTCTTGTATGAAACATATCTACGGATTAACAAAATTGTTCATCCGTAGATGTTTCCTACACTTGGTCAGTTTTATCAAATCCATCTCAAGAATATTGTTTCTCCTGTCAAAGCACAAATCAACACACATACATATATGGGGTTAACCTATAGATTCAAATCACATATATATATATTTTGACTGTTACAAATGTTAATTACAAGACTTGATTTTCAAGTACTAAGCCTATACAAAATTGATCTAGTCCTATACAATCTAGACCTAACAATTATTTACTAACTTTAAATCATAACCATATCGTTTTAAAAGGGAAACTTAAATCATGTTCCTAGTCAAACTAGGAGCATATAACAAGTTTTGAAGAACAACATCCAACCTTTTGAAAGTTTCAAAACATAGTCTCCTTTCTTAAAGTGCTTATTTCTTTTGAACCCTTGCAACAGATTGCAATAGTGAGTTCCACATGTGGTATCCAATTACCCATGTGCTTTGAGGAAATAACATTTAAGTCAATATGGATTATGAAAGTTGTGCTTGAGGTTTGCCCAGCATCCCTCTTATTTCTCAACTCATTGAGATAGGTTGGATGAATCCCTTTCAAATGACCTATCTCACCATACTCAAAGCATGGATCGTTTTCGGTTACCTTAAGCTTCATAAGCTTAGGTTTTGGAGGTTCCGCTTTGATCTTCCCTTCCCCTTTGCCTTTGATGTGCCCTTCTCCTTTGGCAACATTTGCCTTGGGATCGGGAATGGCCTTTCCTTATTGATCTAGAGAATAGGTAGAACCTTTCTACCCATCCCTGCCTTAGCTGTTGCGAGCATTGCGTGAAACTCACCAATGTTCTTGTCCTATCCATTCATATTGCAATTCATTATGAATGTGTCAAACTTTTAGTTAGGCCATTAAGGATCAAATCCTTGGCCAGCTGCTTTGAGACAGGACAGCTAAGGCTCTCGAGGCGGCCTCAACATCGTCGGGGTCGGGTAGGTTAGGAATAGGACCGTCAAGGACATTTGCCTGTTCTCTTGCTTAAGAACAATTCTCAAGTTTCGAGACCAGTCCATAAGGTTATTATGGTACAGACGATCCCTCTCTAAAATAGTTCTCAGTGATAGGGTATGGACGGTCGGGGTGGTAGCATTATTGTTTGCGGTCATTCTACAAATTTTACAAAGTTCTTTTAGTATTTCTGAAAATTTCATTTTAATTATTAATACCCTTTATGTCTCATAGACAATTAATAATTAAAATCTAGAATCCAACGTTACATTCAAATAATGGTTAGGTGACCTTTATCCCATTATTCAAATTAACAAGGTAGTCAACATTTGACAATTGCAACCTTTTGCAACTTCTAGCGGTATGGGATCGACTTTAAACATCATATGCAAAGTCGGCATGTTAATCCCATCAACACCATTTGGAAACCATATTTTAGGTGATCCATTCAACATGGTTTGCAAATCAAGTTACCCTACTTGCACACACATGTGAGTTTACCAACACAAGTGGTTAGGTGACCTTTATCCCACCAATGTGGTATTCCTACCTTAAGTCATAAGTTCCCTCAAAATGGTTAGGTGACCTTTATCCCATTAAGAGTTTCCAAATGACTTAAGTGTTGTGCAAAAGGACGGTGTTAAACTTGTTTGAAAAGGGATTTTTAGTTTTCATTGATTCTAGTTTGAAAACTCTATTTACCTTGTATTTGCATGCTTTCAAATACAAGGTATCCTATGGTTCATTTTTAATAAAACCTCTTTTATTAAATCATTAATCCTTTTAATAACCACTTATTAATCACTTAATGATTAAGAACCATAAAATTCAGCTTGTAAAGTTTGTTAATTAGTTTGTTATGCATATCCAAATATCAAATAACAATCATACAACAAACAACCAAACAAGCACAATCATACAAACATATGTGCATAACTATAGCCACTAAGTTGACTACACTTGTTTGCCATCACAAGTGTTGTCATAAGGTCATTCCTAAGGGTTGAACACAATCACAAATGATGAGGTCTCCAAAGACTCCCACTTGAACTTGCATCCAAATGCTTCAAGTCCATCCTTTGTGTCTTCCTTTTGTGCTTCCTTCCCGAGCATCTTCTTTTACAAAGTATATATGTCCTAATACATATTTTCTAGTAAAAGAAAAAATACTCCTAATCTATTTATTACATTGCCAAATGAATAAACAAATTACAACCCAAATAGAAACATCAAAAGGAATTATTACAACCCAAATAGAAAGAATACAACCAACATGACAATTCCACAATCAACCAAATCCAAAACATAGATGGTCAAGGCTATGTTATGCACTAAAACATGTATCCATATACATCATTTAAAGAACTAAATGAACCCCATTTGACCCTAAATTTTCAGCCAACACAAACTAAGAATTTAGGGTCTTTTGTCCAAACAAAACACAAGCAACCAATTTGACATCATTCCATTCAAGATTTAATCTAAGCATGCAAGATATAACCTTGAAAGGTTGGGGTATCATCAAAGCAGAAATATAACAGCCCATAACATGTCAAAAATCATCTTTTAAAACCAATTTCAAAAGATAAATCAAGCAAGCCATCCATATTACCGGCTCTTGATGCCATTGTTGGGTTTGCTAGAACACAAAATCCATGTTAAACCTTTTAAACATTCTGAAAAACGCAGCGGAGGTGATGGATTATAACATGTTTATAATCTGAAAAATTCGTGTTCTAAATGTTGTTTTAAGATGGAAAACAAACCCCAAAACAATAGGATCTTAAATATATGAATGGACAAGCTATAAGACATAAAACAACCATAATAGACAACCATTAACAAGCTGCCAAAACTACCTTTCAGCAGTTAAGAATAATCCTTCCAAATGAGCTGCCAAAACCGTGGATTTGATGGAGATGGAGATGTCAAAATCGGCCAAGACTCCAAGAAGAAGTCCTCAAGTGCGTTTACCCCAAGCTTCTAAGCAAGCACCTCTCTTGTTAGGATGAGAACACCACAAGAACAAGCTCCATCAATCTTCTTTTCAGCAGTCAAAACCGTGAGTATTGTGAGGAGGGAGAGAGCTTTTCTCTTGCATGCAAAAATGAGAGAATTGAGAGAATAATGAGGACCCCAAGAACAATTGAATGTGTGTGTGTTTCTCAAAGACCAAAGGAGCCAATTAGAAAGGCTAGGGGCGGCCGAATTTTAAAACCCAAAAGGGTTTCCCCCCTTTTGCTATATCACACATTCATATGTTGTATGGTCTTTTAACTAGACATGCAACTTACCATTTAATTGCATGTACAAGTTATATAACTTATACAATTAACCATTTAATTTATAAGTTATAATTTTTCTCACTTTTATTTGTTGTCATCTAACTAATTTAAATGACATTTCAAATAATTTTATTTGAACAAAATATCCTAATAAGTTGTTCCCTCTCATGTGCAATTTATTTAGAAAACCCTTTTTCTAAATTGGTGTAAATATTTAATTGCATGATCTTATCATCAATTAAATATTAATTGGTGTTTGCTAAGCTTGTTATTGGGTATAACCCGACACGGATCATAACGTACTAACCACTTCAATATTCTAAGTGTCTTGGGCACACAGAATCCTACATCTTATGTATCTTGGTGGTTGGAATGGAGTCACTAGCAATTGAAACATCAAGGTTAGAGACATTCAGATCATAATGGTAAGAGGCACCTTCAAGTTGTAATGTGGGAGAGTTATGAAAGTAATCAAAGGCTTCATATGTTTCTGCTTGGGCATCTACTGCACTTTAAACACTGTCATCATTTGCATTTTTCTTAGTCTCAACTGGATCAATAGCTGGTTCTGGATCTCTCACTTCATTTGATGGTTCATTTGAAGGAGTTGGCATTGAACTAGGACCAACCTCAATTCAAACACTTGATTTTGTGGTGCTTGTCTGAGAGGATCAGCTTATAAGGGAGCATCTTCATCTAGTTGATTAGCAGAAGTAGAAGGAATCATGGGAAAATCATCTCTTCTTTCTACTATTCTTGAAGATCCAGCTGATTGTAGGTTACCTACATGTGACAAGTGAAACTGATCAAAAGATCTAGTAAATGAGTCAATATCAAACCGCTAGTTGGGACCATTTATTGACTTAGGAAATGAATGTTCATTGAATTGAACATTAGTTGATTCATCAATGATGTTTAATCTGGGATTAAACACTCTGAAAGCCTTTGAGACTGAGGAATAACCTACAAAGAATCCCTCATCAGACTTTGAAGCAAACTTTCCTAATGATCTTTGGTGTTTAATGTTGATACAGGACTACCAAATGACTTGAAAACTACAATGCATGGTTTTCTGTGAAAAAGAAGTTCATATGGTGTTCTGTTGCTTTCTTTGATTATCAAAGTTTGATTTTGTACAAAGTAAGATGTGTCAACTGCTTCTGCACAAAAGGTAATGGGCAGTTTAGTATCTGCTAGCATTGTTTGTGGCTACTTCAATTAGTGTTTTATTTCTCCTTTCAGCTACCTTATTATGTTGAGGAGTCCTAGCTGCACTAAATTGATGAGCAATGCCTTTGGTTGTACAAAATGAACTTAGATCTTCATTTTTGAATTCAGGTTCATTATCACTTCTAATTGATTTTACTTTATGATCAAGTTGGTTCTCAATTTTAGTGATAAAGTCCTTTATTATTTGTGATGCTTTGTTTTTATGAAGTAAAAAATAAAACCCATGTAAAACATGAATAGTCATCAATGATCACCAAGCAATATTGTTTCTTTCCCATACTCATAACATGAGTTGGTCCGAAAAGATCCATATAAAGTAGCTTCAATGGAGTATTGTTTGTGTTCATAAGTCTTGGTTTGTGAGACAAATTGTGTTGTTTTCCTTTGAGATATGCAGAACAGTGGTCAATGAAATGGAATTCTTTTTTAGGTAAACCAATAATGTGGTTTCCTTTGACCAATTTGTTCATGTTTTTGAAATTTGTATGTCCCAGTCATCGGTGCCAAAGTTGTGACTCATCAAATGATGCTTTAGACACAAGGCATGTTTCTTCTTTAGGATGTGCAGAATTAAGATTTAAGACATAGGTTTTATTCTTCCTCTGAGTCTTCAAGATAACCCATTCCTCAGGAATTTGAAATCCTAGTTTCAAAATGTAACAATGAGTGTCAGTGAAGTGAGTCGAATATTTCTTGTCATAGATTTGGGACATGCTAAGAAGATTGAAGTTCAGCTGCTCGCAGTAATTCACTCTATCAAAGCTCAGCCATCCATTCGTCACAGATCCTTCACTGGTAATTCTGCCACCTTCTGAATCTCCACCAAATGCTATAGTTGTTCCTTTAATGTGCTTGAAGTCATAAAGGAGGGAACAATCTCCTGTCATGTGTCGGGAGCATCCACTGTCCACGTCCCATAGACTATTGGACCTTTATGGATGACGCTACAAGCAAAATGAAACTAATTAGCATATGGAACCCAAGCCATGATGGTCTTGGGTTTCTTGGTTCTATCTAAGACTATAACTTCTTGGTATTTTCCTCTAGGTTGAGACTTAGAGGATAATGCATTGATTGATTTGTGTGGGGTTCTTTTGGTTTTCTTTTGCCCAATTTCAACTGAAGTGTCAGAAGAGTTGTCAAACCTTTGATCCCTATTTCTAGATAGAAATTAGGCAAATCTTTGATTTTCAGAAATCACTTTCATTTTGGATTATGAAAAAACATTAACTGATTGTTTCATATTTTTATTTAAATTTTGTTTGACACTCTTTGACTTCCAGTTGTAATAGAAGTCATCATCTGAATTTAAAAATCTTGAATGTCTATTGTGTTGTGGATTGCTAGCTTTGACCTTAACAGTTGAAATTGGTGTGATGGGCTTGTTTAATTCTCAATCCTTTCTGATTAAAGAAGCAACTCAACCACCGAATCAATCGATTTTTAGTCAAGATCTGAGCAGATCTTGAGATGAATCCGAGTGCCAAAGCTCTGATACCAATTGACTGGGTCCGAGAATTAAGTTCTCTATTGATGTGACTTCAACAAGGATCGAATATGATGATTGAGTCATTGATTAAGTAGCGGAAATACAGAATCAAGAATAATGAATGCTGAAAAGATACTCATAAATGCTTTGTATATTGATTGGTGAACAAACAAGTTACAGTGGGTGCTAGGGTTTCCAAAATAGTGAAATGACAACCACAGAACCTCGTAACTTAAGTACTAGGTGTCTTACAAACGAAAAACTTACATATGTTGGATATTTTGTTCTATTTATAGGCTGACATAAAGCCTGTACAAAAAGACTAAACTACCCTGATAACTATATCAAAATACTAGTCTAAGTACAAAAGTATGCGTCATCATTTGTGGTTGAACATCTGCATTAACTAATACGGATGCCTCGGGCTTCATCTGTTGGTCCATTTGATCGATTTTCTGTACAAATGATGAGTTGAGTTGTTCAATATCAGAAACAATAACAAACAACAAAGATGAAGATGAATAAGAACAAGAAAAATGTATTCTAATATAAGCAATAATGATCCAATACAATCAAAAGAAGAAAGCTCAATATATTTCAGCGAAGAACATCTTACAAAGGTCTCTTGCAACACAAATATTCGATTAGGGTTTTTGCAAGGATGCCCAACAATGAACAAGATAAAATCTATATATAGCAGTCCTAGTTTCGTAGACAGTTCAGCGAAACTGTGTTGCCAAAACTATAGCTTCACCCGACAGAAACAACAGTTTCACTGGGTGGACTAAACAGCTGACTATGACCGAAACTGCACTTTCACTCATAGTTTCACCGGACTACAAAACTAAACAAAATGAAAAATATTCAAAAGTAAACTAACATTAAACCTATTACAAAGTAATATAAACATAATCTAATCTAAGGTGAGTCCAACCTATACTTGATCTTCAATACTCCCCCTAGGTTGGATCTCACCGCCTTCACTTGTCTTGATTTGTCTAGTCAGCTCCAGTCTCTCCCGCTACATCTGATGTATCTTTATCTACCCCTGCAGCCACTTCCTCGGGGGCTTTAGGCATAGATTCTCCTTGGTCAGCTTCAGTCTCCCCCGCTGCCTCTGATTGTCTACATCAGCTCCTGCAGCATCTTCCTTGAGAGCTTCAGCAATTGATTCACTCTGGTCACCTCCTGCTTCATTAGCTCACTCGGGACGAGCATTAGCTTGCTCAAATTGTCTTGATAAGTCCCGGACATCCATATTCAAATCATCTTGAGCTCTTACCTTCTCAGCTAGCTCCTTCGCTTCAGCTCTCACACCGCGCACCTTGTTTGCAACGATCATAAACAGACTGGCTTCTTTCCTTGTCTCCTCCCCTGCTCCTGCTTTGATGTGATTCTCACAAAGTACCAGCAGGTCCTCATCATAAAAGGTGAATACCTCTATAGGATCAAACATCGTGTAATCTATCCCATTCTTTACCCTGATCATTGCCTCCCCCGTGTTGTTGTCGTAGAACCATTTTTCAAAATCCTATAATTGTTAGGGAAGGGGATCTGACAGTCTAACTCTGTTCACTGTTTTTGGGGGTTTCACCCTCAGCACGATCATCCCTTTTCCTATCTCCCAATCTTTATCCTTCTTTGACCATCTTCGTTTAGCCTTCATAAAACTGAATGATTCAAATTATCATTCATTCCATTCTTGATCTCCTTCTCTAATAATGTGGCCCTCTCACTGAGATCAGCATCCAATAATAGCAGCACAGCCAACCTTCTCAAGTCCCATTTTGCCAAGGTCTTGAACGCCTACCTCTTATGCAAGTATGTAATGCCTCCCTCGCTCCTCTTTATCATAAACATTTTGAAGCCGGGGTTATACTTCCAACTTATGATTCTCTTGTCAGCCTCTTTCTTGCTCAACCCATCCATGTTTTGGAAGAGGGGAGTTAACTCTTTAGGCTCCTTCTCTTTCACAAACCATTCCTTCTACTCCATCTCAACCACATCATTCTCATCATCTCCATTCTTGACTACATAAGTTAGTGGTCTTTCATCCACTTCATAATACTCAAGCTCGGAGTCATAATCCACTAGTTGTTCATCATCCTCTTCCTCATCAATCAATCCATTCTCAACAACCTTCTCAGCACCTCCAGTCTGTTTTGGGAACATTTCTTCTCCTCCCAGATCATCGATGTTCATCCCTATATCAACAAATCCAGCTTCAAACAGCTGCTCCACATTATCTTTCTTAACATCCTTCCTCACTCCAGAGCCCCCTGCCTCCTTAGTTGCAGCGCCAGACCAGAAAGCATTCAATCGCTACAAAAGCATGGCAAGCGCAACCTCTCGCCTAGATCGAGAAAAGCAGGTCAGGCAGGTGAGCGGTAAGGGGTGAGGTTGTCATGCCCTCTCCTACCCTAGAAGATGTACCCACATTCAGAAATGGGTACTTGGAGGTGTCAGTCAAATCATCTAACTCAGGTTCAGTTAGCTGATTAGGCAGGTCGGCTGCTTTCTTGAGCTCATTCACCTCTGTCAGTAATCTTTTGATCAATCTTTGTTGATCCATCATCATCTTTGTCATGCCTTCAATCATCTCATCTTTCTGTTTTTCCCTCAGCTCTTGGTTTGTAAGTTTAGTCTTGATCATGCTTAACTCGTTAGCAAGAGATGAGTTAAGGTTTCTTATCATATCCTCATCAAAACCTGCTCTCTCCTTTGATCTTGGGGGCTCAGTAAAAGACTGATGTCTGTGTTTGGTCCTTCTCTCAGTTTCTCCCTCATCTGCTTTCTTCTTGGACCTCTTTTCTTTCTCAACTCTGGCCTTAGATGCCAACTCATGAATTTCCTGCTCATAATCATAATCCTTCTCCTTTGCATACCTTTTCCTTTTCTTAACAGCTTCAGTCTCTTTCTACCTCGTCTCTTATACTCTTTTCTCCTCCAACTCATTTACCCTCCTTATGTAGTTCCAATGTTCCGGAGGGTACATGTTTTTCCATAGATGAGTAATCTTCCCGCTAAAGTCATGCCTAATAGCACAGCAGTCTGTAAAAATACGGGTGTTCATCTGTACTAATCTTTTGATCTCTCCATGTCTGGGAATATTGGGAATAAGATCATCTATTATCATCTGAAGGAATCGAGGATAAAGCAACCACTTATCTTTCTTCAAAGCCATTACATTCTCCACCATACAATCAAAAATCAATCTCGTGATGTTTGCTTTCTGCCCTCTGTAGCAAATCACGATGGCTTTTGCCCAGTCCAAGTTTAGCCCGTCTGATCCACCTTTATGGTGATCTAAGCACATAATAAAAACATGAGCTATATAACTCCTTTCCTTAGTGAGGAAGGACTTTTTGATCTCCTTCCTTGTCCCAAATGGAGGTCCCTTATAACCCATCGATCAAAAAGCATTAAACACTTCCTGATCTGACAATATCACCTCCTCCCCCGTGTCCTCAATAAGCCTTAGCACCCTCAATATGACCTCAGTAGTAATAGTCTACTCATTCTCCATCACCCTAGCTACAATCCTCTGTGAATTGGCTCTTGTGTCATACTCGACCGTCCACCAAAAATCTCTGATGTGTAAGTCATATATAGTAGTGGAATGTGAGATTGCGTAGGCGATTGGAGATCTTTGCAACCAGCGTGTGCAGTCTCTAAAACCAGCAACTTTCGGATGAGTGTCATCCAAAATAGCAGTAATGTTGTTCCTCTTCAACCACTGCCTCTTTTACCGAGGCTCTCAGATTGGCGCTCTCATCTACACCCTCCGGATGAGAGGTCTCAGGTTCTTCAGGAACCACTTTCTCCACCCTAGGTCTTCCTCTTGTGGCCCGTGGTTCAGCACCACGTCCACTACCACCTCCATCACGTGAAGCTTTGGATGATCTACCACCAGCCATCCTCTATCACACACTAAAAGATTCAAACACCAACATGGTCATTCAAGGGAATAGCTCAGTTTATGTCAAGTATAGTAAGTCCCTAATTACAGTGGCCAGTTGTGATTAGCCACTTACTTTACTCTTCGTATCCCGAGCATTACCTGTCCTGACTACATTAGTATCTAAATCTAATAGTAACACATAAACACATAACATGCGCACATAATACCGGTTAACTTTAAGAAATACCTAATGGCATGCAGCTACTCAGATTGGCATCCATTCCCTTTCCGTCCCATTTTCAGTTTAAGTTAAGGTTTATTTTGAAAATTTACCCATTTCACTTAAACTTTGGCTCTGATACCAACTTGCAAGGCCCCGTTCCCGGGCACCTCATAGTTGGTCATTCATCACACATAATTCATACTATTATTTAAATCATCGCAGCGAAATCAATAAAAGAACTTTTCATTTTCAATAATAATGCTTTTGCAAAGTAATACAACACTCGTTACAAATATCGTTTGTTTGCATTACAATACAAAACATTAAACAAAAGAATGCCATCCTAAAAGAACTGAGTAGCCGCCTCGTGCCATCCTCAGCAACCTCACCTACCAACTGGAAACACATAAAAAGTCAGCGTTGCTGAGTGAGATCTAGTTTTATAATAAAACACACTTTTTTCTCATTTAAAACCTTTTCTTTACTTTCATGCTATCACACATTATACGTACACGTAGATAATATCGTTATTATCTTCTCTATTCGTTCGTTCATCGTTTCATCTTTTCTTGCGCAACAGATATCTACCGTACCAATACCATATGCTACACCCCGAACTATATAGCTACTGGGCCGAAGTCTATAAAGAGACAGCTAAACGTGGTGCCACAGTACTAGGGGTAAGCGGTAGAGGTTCTATAATAATGGTCGATCACAAAGAAGGACCCCGATGTGCATCCTCCCGGGGATATCTTCCGTACCAATACCTTATGCTACACCCCGAACTATATAGCTACTGGACCGAAGTCTATAAAGAGACAGCTAAACATGGTGTCACAGTACTAGGGGTAAGCGGTAGAGGTTCTATAACATCATCCTCCCGGGGTAGCGATCCCACACCTTTGGGCTAACACCTTAATTGGCGTGTCCCGATATCTAATGCTCACAAGACTATCAGTACTATCATCATTCATTAATGCATGCATTCACTCATCATGTTCCTCTTTCATTATCTTTCACTTTACGTTACATAATACTTTTCATTCATTCATAAACAATACACGTAAAGGTACGGAAAGATAAACACACATCGAAACAAGGAACATCGGCATTTACTGTAGGATTCGATCAGCCCAAGATACATATTAAATTGATGTGGCTAGTGTGATATGATCCAAGTCGGGTCATACCCAATAACAGGCTAGACAAACACCTGCAATATTTGTTTATTGATTTGATCAGTTAAATAAATAACAACCAAGAACATTTAGAAAGATGGTTTTCTAAATAAGATGCACTTAAGAAATTAATAAATAACATGGGTTTATTTATTTTGAGAGATTACTTTATAATTGTTATTTAATGGTTAATTAACATTTATAAAATAAAACGATAACATGGCATGTAAGGTGTTACAAATTAATTAAATTGGGTTTTAATTAATGCCATGTTAAAGTTAGTTGTGTGTACAAAATAAATTTTATTTTGGGGTTTTAATTAAATCAATTGGATGAAAATACAAAAGCTACACCACCCATTGGTGGCAGCTAATATCTCGGCCTAAGGGGCTGAAAAGGGACCAACCAATTGATTTAAAGATGCCTTTTATACCTAAAAGTTATCTCCATGCAAAGACACTTGAATTTCTTAAGTCTTATTTGCATCATACTCTCTTTTCTCTCCCTCTGGTTCTCGGCAGCAACCAGGAAAAAGAGGCTGAAATTTTCAGTTTTAAAGTGTTTAAAAGCTGGAAATTAGTGTTGTGAAATCCTAGCATGAAAGGGGTTTTGTTGGTAGCTTGGGGTATAACTCTCTTGAGGTTTTCTTGCTTGAAGATTCAGCCACAAAGTTCATCATCTACACCTCCCAAAACTCGGTTTCTAACAGCTACAAAGGTTGTTTTCTAAACATCCTATGGTTGCTTTTATTGTATGCATTTCGTATATGGATCCATGGTTTGGGTTTTGCTTATTAAACGGGTTTGATAATCAACATATTAACAAGATTTTAAACTCATAATCCGCTACGTTTTTTCTATAAGTTAGCTTATATGGACTTTGATAATCTTGTTAAAACCATCATTTACAAGTCATCAGTCATCACCATCTATCATGGCAACATCATACTTAACATACATACATCATGCATATACATGCAATACTATCGTCATCGTGCCCAATGTAACCTCTAAGCCTCGACAGTTATCACACATGTACCTACGGGAGCTATCACATCATTACTTACCCTTGCTCTTTTCCCGAAGGCCGGTAATTGCACTATATCTCTCCTCGTACACAACAGCCCTACTTGGGCGATTGGCCACCCTTCAGTCGCATGGCCTCCATGCGACTGAACACTATGCGATTGGACCAATGCGGATGAGCACCCATGCGGATGAACACCCAATCGTGCGAATGGACTTTCTATTGTGCGAATGAACACTATGCGAATAAGCTCCTATGCGACTGAACCCTCAGTCGTGCGATTGGACAGCCATGCGAATGGACCTATGCGACTGAGCTCTCAGTCGTATGACCTGTCGTGTGACTGGACCCCCAGTCGTGCGATTGAGTCTCAGTCGTGCGATTGAACCCAGTCGTCCCTCAGTCGGCCGATTGGCCCTCCAGTCGCCTAGCCCTAGCTGGGCAGCGACTGTAGTTTATCCCGAACTGCAGCCGCAGCATTCGGCCTTCAAACCCTTCCAAACTCATTCTAAGCCCAAATCAACCATCCTAAACCTTAGGGAATCATACTGTGACATCATACAAGCACATACAAGTCCAAAATCGTGCTCTAAACACACTATACACAATCAAACCCAAATGGTTCAAACACACACATTTCAAAAACGGTTTATATGTGTTCCAGCCCCAAAATCAGTTGAAAACAAGTAAATGAGGGGTCCTAGAACTCACACAAACAAGAAGAAGATGAAGGGCTTTGTTTGGACTAGTTACTCGACGAGTTTCGAGCCCGAATCACCACTTTTCTCTCTTTTTCTCTTTTTCCTCTCTTCTTTCTCTCTTCTTTTCTTTTTGGCTGAGTTTTGCAAGTGTGGGGAGGGGGAGATGGCTGCCCTCTCCCTTAAAAGCTACAGTTCAGTCGCCTGAAGTCCATGCGATTGGACCTTCAGTCGCGTGAGCTCCATGCGACTGTACACTCCAGTCGCACAACTTCCATGCGCTTGGCCTCCAGTCGCATGACACTCCAAACAAAATTTCCAGGCGTTACACGAAGCTATAATTTCACCCTGCGAAACTACCAGTGAAAGTATAATTTCGCTGGATACTTAAAAAATTGAAATTTTTATTTTCTTTTTAAATTAAATTAAGAACAATTATTTAGAAAATAACTCAAACAAAGTAAGCAGAAATAAAAGAAATCAAAAGAAATTTGCCCCACAAGACCTCACCATACTTCATGTATTTTTAAACAAAATCAAACAGTGAAAAAAGGATATGAACGAGAAGCTGAAAAGATCTTCTAGAGAATTAAAGTTCGGGGGGATTGTTGATATACTTGTCCTCTTAAGTCCATGTCTTCTTCGTTTCAACAAGTGCACTGCAGCTACTGTTATCATGTTTTGGTTTCTTTAAAGAAAACATGGAATGACCTAGTACCCACAGACATTTGGCAAAAAAACTTATCATGTCCTCATGATATATTGAACAAATGACACGCTCTGCTTGATTAGTCCTCTCAGAAGCAACGAATGTCCTTTTTCATAAGAAGGAAAGCCCTTATAAACATCAAATGATGAGAGCTCCAGGTCTATACTTACGTATAACAGAGGAGTTAATCAATTGAGTCTTATAAATGAGAGCTTCGGGTCTATACTTACGTATAACTGAGAAGATCATCATTTTGTGCCGATGAGAGCTCCAAGTCAGTACTATCATACAGCAGAGGAGATCATCACTCCAGGTCAATGTTCACACATAGCAGAGGATATAAGCAAAAATAATGTAACAAGGAGCTTCTTAGATGTGAAGATTACTAAGCATGTAGCTTTTAAGATAGGGTGGAAGATCTAGACGCAAAGATACTTTAGATAAGAATGACTCAAAACAGAGATATGATGTTGTTCTCAATCCTTTTTGAACAAGGGCTTGAATTTTTAGGAAGGTCAAAAATGTATAGGGAATAATCCAAGTCATCAAGTTTGTTGTTCTTATTAATTAAGCTGTAAGATTACCGTCTACTTCGCTTTCTGGCTGAACCTATCAAGCCTATCCCACACAATACTATTAACCTCCTTTAGATCGTCCAGTATTCTCATTTTATTCTGCAAAAGAAAACAAGAAGAGTATTTAAATATATATATATTCTCCCCCGAAATTTCTACGAATTAAGCAAGATGTAGAAATTTCTTATTTAAAAATATATATATATATATATATATATATATATATATATATAAGTGAATAATGAAGAAGGACTATGGCGGGAGTAGAACGAAAAGGAAAGAAAGAAAATAAAGAAAGAAATAAAATAAAATAAATAAGTGAAAAGTAAAAAAAATATGTACGTTAACTAATTTTAAAGAAAAAGGGATTTAAAATGATATTAGACCTAACATAGAGATCAATTCATAAAAACAAGGTTTATCAAACATTTTAGTGAAAAGATCTGTTTTTTAATTTTTAGTGGCAATGGAAATAATATAAATAAAACCCTTTCCCTGAGCATCACGAATTGCATGAATTTGTGTCTCAATGTGCTTGGTGCTGGAATGATGAATAAGATTCTTGGCAATGCCAATAGCAGCTTCGTTGTAACAGAACAACTGTGTATGGAGAAAGTTGATCCCGTAGTCAATCATCTAATGTTGCATCTAGAGCACTTGAGAGCAACAGATTAAAGCAGCAATGTATTTTGCTTCCCCTGTTGAAAGAGAAACAGTGGTTTGTTTCTTGCTCTGCCATGATACCAGACAATTTCCTAAGTATTGACATCCTCCGGTAACCGACTTTCTATTTAACCTGCATCCATTTGAATCACTATCGGAATAAGCATGTAAGTCAAAATTCCCACCATAAGGATACCAAAGCCCTAAACGAGAAGAGCCTTTAAGATAACAAAAGATTGCTTTACAGCCTTTTCGTGAGACTCTTTTGGGGAAGATTGGTATCAAGAACAATATCCTACAGCAAAGGTTATATCAGGACGACTTGCTGTAAGATACATAAGGGAACCGATCATTGATCTGTAGAGATGAGGATCAATAGATTTCCCATTCTCATCAGGAGTGAGGCAAGTTTGAGCAGTGAAAGGAATGAGTTTAGGAGAGGCATCATCCATCTTGAATTTCTTCAAAATCTCTTTAATAAACTTCTCCTGATGAATGAGAATTCCCTCTGGCTTTTATTCAACCTGCAACCCGAGGAAAAAGCACATCTCCCCATCATGCTCATTTCAAAGTGACCACGCATGACTTCCTTAAACTCCTGACCTAACTTTGGATTGGTTGAACCAAAAATAATATCATCGACATAGACTTGTACAATCAGCATCTCACCATCCACTTCCTTCTTAACTAATGTCATATCGATGGCGCCATGAGAAAAACATTACTTAAGAGATAATGTGTTAAAGTCTCATACCAGATTCGAGGGGCCTGATGAAGACCGTAAAGGGACTTATCAAGCTTGTAGACTTTATCAGGAAAGTCGGGATCCTCAAAACCAGGTGGTTGACACACATATATCTCTTCGTCAATGTCTCCATAAAGAAATACACATTTGACATCCATCTGATAGCTTTTGAACTACTTATGGGCGGCATGAGCCAGAAAGATTCTGATGGCTTTAAGACGGGCGACAGGAGCAAAGACTTCGGTGTAGTCAATCCCTTCTTCTTGAGCAAAGCCCTGGACCACCAATCTGGACTTGTTTCTTACCACAATGCCACGATCATCGAGTTTGTTCTTAAACACCCATTTCATGCCAATTGGGCATTTGTTTGGTAGAAGATCGACCAGGGTCCACACTTTGAGTTTCCTAAACTGTTGCAGCTCTAATTGCATTGATTCAACCCAGCAAGGGTCCTGAAGAGCTGTATGAACATTTTTTGGGATGATTTGAGATATAAAACAAGAGAATAGAAAAACATTAATCAAACCAGATTGACTTCGCGTCTAAACTCCATCGATGATAGATCCTATGATGTTATCATGTGGATGATCTTTCATGGTTTTGAAATCAGTGGGCATGGGTAGGGTAGTTGAAGACGGTTGGCTAATGGGTTGTTGATGGGTAGATGAAAGGAGGTTGATGGTAAGGTAGAGTCAATTGGAGAGATGGGTGATACCGGCTGAGATGTGGTAGATGTAGGTGATGAGGGAAGGGATGCAGAAACAGGGAGGTAGAAGGTCAAATGATGATGAAGAAGATGCAATATCAATTGATGTAGCATCGTTTGCAGATGTAGTGGGAGGGGCTTGAGCGATGACAGGTAATGGAGTTGGAGGAATGATATATGTTGAACATTGGAGATAGACGCATCATCGTCGAAAACTAGAAGATTAAAAGAGTTAAACATCGTATCGGAGTCAAAGAACCATGTTGGTTCAGATCAAACATTGGAAGAATTAGATTCCTGCCAATCAACATAGAAGGACTCTTGAACAATACACGTTCTCTTGTTATACACCCGATAAGCTTTTTGAGAAGAAGGATAGCCGACGAAGTAACATTCATCAGACACGGCACCAAATTTTGTCTTCTGCGCCTGAGTATTCAATAAAGTGCACGAGCAGCCAAATGGTCAAAAAAGTCAATTAAAGGCTTTCTCTTATGAAACAGTTCATAAGGAGTGCTCATTTTGTCCTTGACTATCAACACCCTATTTAGAACGTATGAAGCACAATTCATCGCCTCAGCCCAAAAGATGATGGGTAAGGAGGATTCAATCAATATTGTATGAGCAGCTTCAATGAGGGTGCGATTCTTTCGTTCAGCCACACCATTCTATTGAGGGATCCTCGCAGCATGGAACTGTCATAAAATTCCTTTAGCAACACAGAACGAATCAAAGATCTTATTTCTGAATTCGGTACCATTGTCACTTCGGATCGCCATAACCTTTCTCTTGCTTATCGTTTCAATCGAAAGAATTAACTTCTATAGCTCCTCAACAGCCTCACCTTTGTGGGCAAGAAATCTCACCCAGGAATATCTGGAAAAATCATCTGTAACCACAAGATAGAAAGATTTTTTAGCAATTGATTTAACACTGATTGGGCCAAACAAATCAGTATGTAACAACTTAAGGGGATTAGATATGCTATTTTTAATTTTTGATTTATGTGGTTTCTTATGTTGTTTTCCCTTGGCGCATGCCATGCATTTTTCAATCACTGAAAAGTCCTTTAAAGGAAATCCCCTAACAAGATTGTTTTTAACTAATTTATTTATTTATTTAAAATTAACGTGGCCCAATCTGTGATGCCATAAGAAAGACTCGGAGGTGGAAGCTTTGGACAAAAGGCAAGTGACAGTAATGGTTGACTCTTTTGAACCATGTCAAGAAGGTATGTGTGATTCTTTCTTAGAGCCCGCATTAACACCATCTCTTCTGGAATATCAATCTCTGATTTTAGAAAGAGACATTCATTGGACTTGAACAGGACCGGAATGTCTTTATCACAAATCTGGGAGACACTCAACAGATTAAAAGCAAGTTCAGAGACATAGTTGACTTTCTCTAGAGTAAGAGAGTCGTTGCAAACCTCCCCTTGACCAACCATTTTCCCTCCTTTCTTGTTGCCGGCAAATGAGACATATCCTCAATTGATTATACGATAATTGGTCAATAAATCCTTTAATCCCGTCATGTGTCTGGAGCATCCACTATTAACATGCCATACACTATTTACAACTATAATGGATGACTCCTGCAAAGATATCAAAGAACAGATTAACCAGGTGAAACTAGAACCTAAGTTTGAACTACTTTGGGTTTTGGAGAGATTGGATTTTTATAAAAGAAATTATTAACCAATCGAGTCAATCTACTCCCAAATGAATTCCTATTAACATGTCTATAATGAAGCTCAGGACAGTGCTTAACTACATGATCATTTTACCATATTGAATACAATGTGGTTTTAATCTAGGTCTGTTATGCAATAAGGTAGCGATTTTATCAATGTATATTTCCTTATCACATTCAGATAGTCTAGAATCAACGTCACTGTATGCTTCATACATGTCTTTAGGTCTGTTTTTATTCGAAAAAGAATGATTATTTACGAAAGAAGATGAGTTGTCATCTGATGTACATATGGTATTTGTACCACTTGTACTTGCTTCAAATGATGATGTAACCCTTTCATTTGACACAGAAATTTTGTTAGGGTAAAAGATGGAATGGGGTGAGAGAAGAATTTTTCAAAACAATTATTTTTAATTTTCTTGTTACTCTTCTTAGTGAAATCAGTCACAATATTAATGCAATCAGAAGAAGTAGCATCATTACAATCCAAAGCATTTAAAGATGAAATAGAAACATCACTAGAGCATGATTAGACAGAGTCTGTTACAGATTCACTAGAAACAAAAACAGAATTTAAACTAGGGTGTACTAAGACTAGAGCATCCAAGCCTGCTAGTCAGTCCATAATCATAGTCCTCACGAACGTGCTTAGGGTTCACACCTTCTACACCTATAGACATACTGTTAATATCTATTTTCATCAAATCATTAGAAGGATGAGGAATAGGCATAGGTGAATAACAGTAAGTACTAGGAGGAGGATAAACCTTAGCATTTTCATATCCCAATCCTGTTTTAATCCTAGCCCCCCATTGAGTTTTACATAAATGATCATGTTTCATTCCCGATATTATCCATTTATCAAGCTTTGACTGAAGTTTGCTTGTTTCAAATTCAGCAAGAGCAACCCTTTCAGTCAAAGTGTCAATCTCAACATTTCTTTCCAAAACTATTCGTTTTAAGTGATCATCCTCTTTCAAAGCCTCGTTTAATTTAACAAAATATTTAAACTCGTTTATTTTAAGTTCCTCATTAATTCATTTTAAATCTTTCTCATTATCAATTAATAAACGATTAGCTTTATAAACCCCAAATAACCTGATTTTGCATGTTGAAGAACACATATCCTGAATTACCTCATAAGGAAGTCCTATCACCACCTTTTCTGCTGCTAAAGCTTTCTCGCATTGGCACACCGGAGTACTCAACTTGTTTTCCTCGACAGTGGTAGCAGTATCATCTTTTTCTTTTTCTTGCTCAGTGGGTTGACTTCTTTCCTTCTTTATCTCCTCACTTTTACTTTCTTTCACATTCTCATCCTCCTTCACCTTCACAGACACTTCAGCTTCATCTCTAAGTTCTTTGAATGGATCAAATTCATCCACACAATTCACCTTCCTCTTCTTTCCACAATCTCAGCCACCAGCGCTTGGTTAATCTCTTATCTCGTCTCTTCAACAGCACTCCAATCAAAGTTAGAAATCAAAGTTGTCTCTTTCTTGTGACTCATTTCCTCTTCACTCCTGCTTGAAACTAGTCGTGGAACACCTGAATTACTAGGATCAGTGACGATTGACAATGGACATTCACGTTTGAAGTGTCCCAACTGTTTGCAATTTAAACACCTCAACTTAGACTTATCGAATCCCAGTTTGGAGTTAGAGCTTTGACCTCCGAAATTCTTTCTTCCAGTGTGCTCCATGAATCTTTGGGCTCTAAGTGTCAACATTGCCATTTGCCATTGAATGTCACTCTCTTCAAGCTTATCAGGGTCTACCTGATACATATCCTCCATCGTCATCCCTTTTCCTTTCAACTCCCCTGCCACTAAAGCTTCATAACTTTGAATAAACATACCAAAAAGAGCCATTGTCTCAGATGGAACTGGAGTTTCCGCATTTGCTTTCAAGTTAGCTTGATCTCTCCTAGCACTACCACAACCTTCAGAATAATCACTAGTATTCACTCCGCCTTGACGAGATGCGTGCATTGGAGAGCTTGCAGTGGAAGACAGTAATGCAGCATTCTGAGTGAAACCAGATGTGGGAATCATGGTTTGGTTGAATTCCCTTCATGTCTAACTCGAAAGATTTCAATTTGTTGATCACATCCATAAGCTTGTAATCAGCAAAGTTTCTCTCCTGCTTCAGCATTCTCACTTGTAAGCTCCATTAGGGTAGGAGAGAGTCTAGAAGCTTATTCACTTGCTCATGATTACCCAACTGATCATCATACTTCTTTAGAGTACTTGATACTAACAAAAATCGATTGGTAATATCAGTAAGGTCTTCATTCTTTTGTCCAACAAATGAATTAAACTCCTTAGCTTGGGCTTTCTTGTCCTTCTTTAGATGTTCATTTCCATCATAGAATTCACATAGAGCATCATACAAAGACTTTGCATTCTTATGTTCAGCAAATCAATTGTAGATATCAGGTGCAAGACATAGAGTTAATGCTCCAAAAGCTTTCTGGTCTCGATCAATCAGCTTCGGATCCTTCTCGTTGAACGTGGCCGGGTCCATGTTTTGAGACACGGTACCACCAATAGTGACCGTTGGTATGTGCGGACCAGTGATGATAGATTCCCATTGGTTGTGGTCGGTGTAGAAAAAAAAACTTTGAGACATCTCTTCCAATCTTCAAAGTTGTCACCGTTTATGAGTCTCAGAGGTCTGTTGTGAACTACACTTTCTAAATCTGCAAGGGTGAGAGTAGTCATCTTTGACATGATAGTTTCGCAGAAGAAATGACAATTTCACAAGGAATAAATAGTTTCGCAGAGCTAGTTTCGCAGAAACACTAGTTTCGCAGCGCAGACAGTAATTTCACTGGCAATTTCGGCAGCAATTTCGCTAGCCGGAAGCTTGAGGATACTTAGTTTTGCCGATAGTTTCGCATGTAACAAGCTTGAACTTTCGTTTAGTGGTACTTTTGACAGTAATTTTGCTTGGAAGATGAACACAAGCACTGTTGAACTTTCGTTCAAGGTCTCTACTTTCGTAGCGATGCTGAAAAACAACTGCAAAGTGTAAAACACGTGTAGTTTCGCTGATTGATTGTGGCAGTTTCGCTGGATGATCAGCAGATTCGCTGTGAATCTGAAAACCTTTTTTAACCTCAAATCAATCTGAAATCACCCAAACCTCAATGGATTTGAGATATGATGATTCACAGAGCATTCCCAACCAATAACAAGCAAAATTCAATCAAATTCCATATCAAATACACTCAAATTTGATCCAGAATTAATGAAATATAGATATAGAACAAAAACAACCAAAAACCTCAAACAATCAAGAGCACTAAGGCTCTGATACCATTTTGTTGGTCCATTTGACTGATTTTTAGTACAAATGATGAGTTGAGTCGTTCAATACCAGAAACAATAACAAACAACAAAGATGAAGATGAATAAGAACAAGAAAAATGTATTCTAATATAAGCAATAATGATCCAATACAATCAAAAGAAGAAAACTCAATATATTTCAGTGAAGAACAGCTTACAAAGGTCTCTTGCAACACAAATATTCGATTAGGGTTTTTGCAAGGATGTCCAACAATGAACAAGATAAAATCTATATATAGCAGTCCTAGTTTCACAGACAGTTTCGCTATCAGCGAAAATGTGCTGCCAAAACTATAGTTTCGCCCGGCAGAAACAACGGTTTCGCCAAGTGAACTAAACAGTTGACTATGAGCGAAATTGCAGTTTCGCTCATAGTTTCGCTGGACTACAAAACTAAACAAAATGAACAACATTCGAAAGTAAACTAACATTAAACCTATTACAAAGTAATATAAACACAATCTAATCTAAGGTGAGTCCAACCTATACTTGATCTTCATCATTAGCATTTCTTGATTATCTTCAGCATCAAGTGTTTGGCCATCAGCATTGACAAATACAGATGAACAAACACTTGTCAGCATTTCTTTCTATCTCTGTACATTGGTTAATATAGAAGAACAAATACTTGTCATCATTTGTTCTTTGGTCATCCGCATATACAAATGCTGTTAGCCAACACTTGTTTTCTGATTTTCATCCGCATATCTTCTTAGACTTGTAGGATGTTACCAATAGAACAACCATCAACCACCACTTGAATTGGCATGTATGATCCTTTCAGGGTCCAATACTTGCATTCTTTAATGAAATGACCTGGTCAGTTGCATTTGAAACACATATAAGTTTTAACCTTCTTCATTTGGGGTTTTGTTTGTGGCTTGATTCGTCACTAACCTACATGATGTAACCCACACTTTCTATAATACAGTTGCCTCTCTATATAGGGTTTCTTCTCTCCCATTTTTTTGCTCACAAAAACTTTCACCATTTCTCTAATCTTCGAGGATAAACCCCACACATTATGACCAATTTTCTTGGACTTGGGTGTAACCAAATGTGGTACTAGTACTGACAACTGGTTGGTATACTATAACTATGTGGTTCCGTTCATCTCTAAGCTTAATAACTCATCTTTCATTTTCTTAGTATCATTAATTGGGCAAGAACGCTCAACCATCAATCTTTTAAATTCTTCTCATCTCATCCGGTTAACTACATTCTCCCTTGGGTTTGCAATAGGGTGTTCCACTAGTTCAATGCTTCATTCTTAAGTGGATGATTAGCAAATCTCACTTTTTCTTCTTCAGTACAATCACTTATATCAAGAACCGTCTCTGTCTCCTCCAACTAACGTGTCCTTGGTTCCATGGTAGCTGCTTGGTTTGCATGCCACAAACGCCTTGTACTTACAACCAGTTCGCACACATGCCGTTTCATGTTCCTTCTTGTTGTTATCCCCATGGGTATTATGCCATCCTCATTTTCTTCTTCCCCATGGGGAGACTCATGGCTACACTTGGCATTGACATGGAAGGTGATGGACGTAGCGCATTAGTAATGGCCTTGGCAATCAACTGTTGGAGTCAAGCTTTTTGATTTGTTTCATTGTTGGTGGTGATGTTGTTATTGGTGTTAGTGGTGTTGTTGGTGTTTACAGTCATGTTTTCATTCTGTTGTTTAGCTCAGGCTTCTAATCGGGTGGTGGCACCAACCCTTGCATTTAGGCACGCCACGTCCTCTCCTTCTTGGCAAGGCTATAAGATAAAAAGTTATATATTTCAAACTCATGGGTTAATTATTCATAATCATAACATTATAATATCTAAAAGCATCATCACGCCCAAAAAAATTAAGATATTCCCAAGATACCAAATTAAACAACCATAAATAGTTTTAGCATAACAGACCCGCTATGTACACAAAATAAAAATCAAATAAATAAGTCCAATGTAAAATAAGGTATGACACGGGTGAATTATCACTCATGTGCTACAAAATACATTGCTTTTTCAAAATTAAATAATACAAAATAGAAATAAAATAAATGGAAACAACATCAATGCGGTGCTGGCGGGAGAATGGATCTAACACACACTTCTGGATGGCTCGGTAGAGTTTTTTCCTCATTATAGCTATTATGGAGACCTCCTCCTCCACCTACTTCAGTGTGTCATAGTGTTGATGCCAACGCCATACATACTCCATGGTGGAATCTCCTATTAATGGCACTGGGTGATTTTTGTGCAGATCTACAAAGATCTCATGTCACACACAAGAATAGTGCACCAACTCCATGTAGGCATCTGTAAAGTACAAGGAAGGACCCATATGGAAATTATGAGGTGCAGCTATGTCATGTTTGCAGGGCCCTGCTAGATACACCTGGGCCGACAATGGTGGTGGTGGTGGTAATGTCAGTAAGATCGGTTTTAGCGGTTCTATGATCGGTCTTGTAACTAAGTTACCCCATTTCTAAGGGAATACGAGGATGGTTCATATAGATATCATTGTAGTTTGCCTCGCACGAGGCTCCATGTCGTCATTCCCATTAGGTCATAAGGTACTCGAACGGTTGCTGATTACCTGGAGGAGTCCTTGATAGGCTGTCTCCTCCTTTTTCCAAGTTTGGTTAGGTCAATCGGACCAATAAGGATCCCCATATTCTAGACCTCGAGAGATATACTCCCTAATCTCGTGAGACCGGGGGTGTCTCGAGGGTCCCGCACCCACATCGAACATGGGTGGTGAAATGGTGGTCTGATGGTAATGCGAGGGTGGTACAACTAAAGAGTCATTGAGGTAAATGACTTTTCCCAATCTTGGTTTCTTGTCATCTAATAAACAAATAGGGTAAAATGTAACATAAAAATATAAGAATAATTAAACTAATAAAATTGAAGGAAATGCATGAAATGTTACAAAATAATATAATTCCTTGCAAGTAATAGGAATTCCTACTTGTCATAATTTCAAGGAATTTGGTTTCTAATTTCCTTAGTCCTTAAGATGTGCTTAAATCCTAGACATCTTAAGGTAAGATCCTAATTTGCTAAGATAATTAACTCTAATATCAATATGTCACACCTATTAACCGAAACAAGTCATGGCCGACTAATATCAACATAATGCAACGGAAATAACAATTTAAACTTACAAATGATCAGAAATCCCAAAGTCAATTGCATGCATGCATTATATCATAACTAATTTATCCAATTCAACATTCTCTAAATTCCAAGTAGCATAATTTAATGAACGTTTCTAAAACATCATGAAATGAATAAGGCGATGGTCAAATCTCTAAATTTCCAACTAAGGCAGCTTCTATCCGTTTGTCACTTGTTATTTATTTTTCTCCTAAGATACATACTCAAAATATGTCAACATAATGTTGTTGAGTTCATAAGTTTGTAACACATTATATTTCATGAATAAAATATAATAAACAATAGTTTTGGTACACTAAAGAATGTATCAACCCTCGCGAGGGTTTCCCTGTCATAAGAACCCATTTCGTCACAACCTTCGCGAAACCTTAAATTTCTTTATTTTGGTCTTGTTTCTGAATTCTCATAAAACTCTATTCGTTGTGTGCAGATCATTAAATATGGTGTTACTCATAAACCCTGATGTTCTAATTTTTGGCATGAAAATTCATTCAACAAGGGGATGATGTGACACCTCGCGTTTTCAGGTTACCATCGTTTTCATAATTTAACCTCTCTCCACTATGTTTTTCTTATAATTAATAAATTTTATTATTATTAAATGATAATAATAATTATTATAATTATTGTTAACAACTAACTTTTCAATAGTTAAACCAAATTAATAACTTCAATTAATTAAACCAAATTAACCTAAAGTACAATTATGTAAACTAAAAGGACCAAAAATGTAAATTGACTAAACTTATTCTCATTAATATACCCAACCCCCCTATAACCGACCATATACCATCCTCCTAAAAATTTGTAACCCTAACACCCAGCACAACAATCGATGGCAGCCCCATCCCAACTTCAACCTCTTAAATGTGGTGATCGAGACTCTTCCGCCTATCCTTAGCGTTGACTAAAGCAACTTCAAATAGTATGTTTTCGCGTACTATGTTTAACCCTTTGTTTCGTTTTCTTTTCAGGTTATGAGTCGCGGTTTAGCACTCAATCACGTGGCGGTGTGGATATGTCTATGTTGTCACATGTATGTATCTGTGTCGTTATATGTTCTTCTCTTTCAGTGATTGGCTTGGCGTGCTAGTGGGTGCGGGCGTAGGGGTATGCTAGGTGGTGTGTGTGTGTGTTTTTGTGTGTGTGTTCTTCATGATCGTATGTATAGATGTATATGATTTTCTCTTGGTGGTATTGCTCCTACTATTGGGGTTGTTTATGGTTCTTGTGTGGGTGTGTTATTGTTAGAAGCGGATGTATGGGTGTCGTTGTTCTTAACCGTGGGTGGGTGTTCTGTGTGTGTTCTTTAGTGTGTGTTGGTGTGTGTTCTTTGGTGTATGTTGTGTGTGTTCGATGGTGCATGGTTTGGTATTGTTTTCCCTTTATGTGTAATGTGTGCGTGTGTAGGTGTGGATGTTGAACATGGTGATTTTCATGTATGTGCTTGATGTGTGGTGGTAAGTGTATACGTGTGTTATGCCTTGTGAGTACATAATTAATATGCATTAAATTATAGCTTAATATATGTGTAACGTGTAGGTCATTCGTTTTAGAAATATATGGGGCGGGTAACCGTGAGCGCATGAGTTTATAATAAAACGTCTAAAAATTGAAAATACATAAAGAGTATTTTATGTTTGAGCCGGAGTATGCGTGAATGCTTAGGTTTTATGCTTATGTGAATTGTTGCTTGCTTGTGTATGGCAAATGAGTTGTTCATCCACACTATAACCGAGCCGTGGAATACAAAACCATACAATTCTTATGTTAATAATAACTAGCTAATGTTAATTTATATATTAACTGAAATTCTAGTTATTCGGGAACCTAAATTCCTATTCTCTGCATTACTTTGTTTCTGTGCTTTCACGGTGAGTTCTCAGCCCCACTTTACTCGTACTCTTTTGAAGGAGAGAAACATGTGTTTTGAAACATATTTTCATTTGATCAGTATTACAGTAATTATCACTTGTTTACTATTGTTATACCGACTTAAGTCCTCACTTTCGAACCATTAATTTATGTATTATAGCAAGGTAATTCTAAGTAGATCTACTGAGTTTAACAAACCCCACCCGCGCTAGTCGCACTAGCACGACTGCACGTCAAACGGGTGTTTAACTGACCTATTTTATGTTGTTGTGGCTTGGTAACCACAGCCGAGGCCTTCATTTACATTGTCAGCATCAGTTGAGAACTTCATATGTGACACCCTACACATATCCCACATCGGCCGTGGACAGGAGAGATTCCTGGTTCATAAGGAATGTCTGGCCTCTAATATCAACAACGCGTTTTGGACGTATTGATTGTGGATGAGAGGAGAACTCCACAGTTAAGCGTGCTCAGGTGGGAGCAATCCAGGGATGGGTGACCTCCCTGGGAAGTTTTCACCCGGGCAACCAAAAGCAAATCCGTGAGCTCCTCGTGGGCGAAGCGGACAATATTGTTGGTGTGAGAGGCCGGGTGTTACAGAATGGTATCAGAGCCACTCCTGTGCAGTTCGGGGTGTGGGACAGACCTCACCAAGGATGGTGACTTCTCGGGCTCATCGAGGACGATGAGTCCAAACAGGGGGTGCTTGTGACACCCTACACATATCCCACATCGGCCGTGGACAGGAGAGATTCCTGGTTCATAAGGAATGTCTGGCCTCTAATATCAACAACGCGTTTTGGGCGTATTGGCTGTGGATGAGAGGAGAACTCCACAGTTAAGCGTGCTCAGGTGGGAGCAATCTAGGGATGGGTGACCTCCCTGGGAAGTTTTCACCTGGGCAACCAAAAGCAAATCCGTGAGCTCCTCGTGGGCGAAGCGGACAATATTGTTGGTGTGAGAGGCCGGGTGTTACATCATACACTATGTGACCTGTTATGTAGACTAGCTATCTACTGATATTACTTTCTTAATTATATCTGCTTTCTATGATGTTAATGTTTACCAAAACCTGTGAACTCATCAAACTTGTGTTGACACTTTAGCATGTTTCTATCATGTACTTAAGGTGCGCACGGTTAAGATCATGTCACCATTGCATTCATCATTGTTGGGTCAAATGAACAATTTACATTTTCTACAATTTACTTTTAATTGGTTTGCGCATGTTTACGCCAATTGAATTATGAATTAGTACACTTCTGCATTTATTTTCAGGATTACGTTATTAACTCTTTTTTTAGTAATTTCTAATATTAGTGAGCAATTTGTTTTGTAATTAATATTTCGTTTGGTGTAACTATCGAATGAGATCCTGGTTTGTCAAGCGCCTAACAATAATACCCCATTTGTGGAAATTGAGGGTGTGACAGATTGGTATAAGAGCCATCGGTTATAGCGAACTAAAATAAATTTGCATTTCATTTGCATTGCATTTAGACTATAGCATGATGCCTTAGTTACACGCATATAGACACGTTTAGCTTTGTTAGTTGGCCCTGTTTGTTTTGCTTTGCTAGATTGCTTGTTGTTGCCCATTCCTGTGAGCGGTTCTTTGCAGGAATGGCTTCATCTTCTACTGCACCTTCTTCTTCTCAAAAAAAGAGACCCATTTGCTATGATTCTATGCCTCACCTATGGGTCTGTACGAGTGGCCCACGCATCCTAATAATAATGAGGAGTTTGACTATGAACAACCTTTTGCCTTTCCAAGTACCCATCAGTTCACAGGTGGGAACTACCCTCACTACATGACTATGCTGATCTAGGAGAAGAATGTTCCTCTACCTTCTAAACATCAGTGTTATACTAGGTCTGCCTAGCTAGGAACCCTTATGCCCCTACCCTACCTCCTCTTACCTGTCTTCCTGAGCAGGCCATGGTTGCTGTGACACACCGTAATTTCATGTTAACACCATTCAGACTGTTGTCGTTATCATTGTTACATTCTCGTTATTACCCGAAACGTATACAAGCATCGCCACCGACATCGTTAAATAAATTATGATATATAATACTAACAGTGGCGCTTGTAAAGGATTCAAATAAACGGGATTACTTAAGGAATTTTCTAAATTAACATAGCTCGCCCATTTACGTCGTTATCAACCGAAACAAATTCGGGAACTCGGGGACTAAGTGCGAGGACCAAACGTGAAAAATTGTCAAACTAGGGCTGGGTATATAAACCTCTTACCAGCCCTAATTTTCATTTCCACTCCCTTTTCTTCCTCTTCTTCATCATCTCCTCCTCCACCTCTCTACCACCTCCTAGCACCAACAATCACCTCGTTTGAGCTTGTTTTCGCCTGGGAAATCGTAGCTACAGATGAGTTAACACATTTACAGCAGGTAGGCGACCTCGGTCGTCCATTTTATTACGTTTCACTTCTGCGAATTTGGGGTTTCGGGTGCTCGGGTTCAACCCGAATGCATGTGGTCGTGGGGGTGTGTGTGATGTCAATCAGCATGTGCATTTTACTTAGACATGTTAGAAAAGAGTTTCTGGAGTCCTTGATATGTGAAAACCGTGCACGAAACAGCCGAAGGCTGTTCAGCCCCACCAGCCGTCGCGATCTGCTGCAGTTCGTGACTGTGCCAGTCGTGCGACTGAGCCGTACGACTGGGCGTGTCGTGCGACTGAGTGGTGCGACTGGGGTGAGTCGTGCGACTGAGTCCAGGCGTATGTGCGTGTCTTGCAATTTAATGCATACGATTGAGAGTGTGTGCGATTGAGTCAATCGTATGAATGTGTGCGACTGTGCATCGCACGACTGAAGGTCCAATCGCACGAATGAAGGTTCAGTCGTGCGAATGGTCGTTGAGTCATGCGAATGGGTGATGTGTGGTACGACTGAATGCTGAGCCGCACGAATGAGGGTTCAATCATACGAGTGAAGTTGATTCGTACGATTGAAGGCCCATTCGTGCGGATGAAGTGTCCAGTCGTGCGTCGAGCCTTGTTATGCGATTGGAGTCATTGTGAGTGAATTCTCCTTATGTGCGGTGTGCCTATCATGTGATGATAAGGTAACATCAATAAAGTGTCATTTCTTGACCACAAAGATTAAAGTCAACGCTATCAACAAGCACATACTTTTTCCACCTCAAATAACCTAACCGTTTACAATTATCGACAACCCATTTGCGATCTACATAAAGTCTGATATGTGTATGCCTGCTTGTGTGTGCCACCAACGACCGAACCAATGCGACCCGACCTGACTAAAAATTTCTATTAATACTAGACATAACATTAACGCTTAACATAACTGTCAATAGGTGTTAGATAGTTCATTGTAAACAACACTTGGGAGGCTTTCATCCTACATACTTACTACATAATCTGTGAGTCTTCACGGCCCATATTTTACTTTCTTTCCTTTTGGGGGAGAAAAAATGAAAACAGATTTACATAAATGGTTTTAGTATTATTGATATCGCTTGTTACATTAGTGCAAACACACATAACAGTCCTGACATTCTCGAACCGTTAGTAACGTGTAGCGAGGTAATTCTGAGTAGTACTACTGGGTCTGACAAACCCCGCCTGGGCTAATCGCGCTAGCTTGATTGGATGTCAAACGGGTGCATAATTGACCTAACATTTGTCACTATCTGGTGAGACGTGACGGGGATACAACAAACATATAGGACACGCAAACAGTCAGCTTCGGTTCGAAACGCTAAGTGACATGATCATAGGCTAGCTACCTAACGATATGCTTTATATACTAAACCATTGAAACGCTTTTGGACACATTTCTTGTTGATTAAACCTGTGAACTCACCAACTTTATGTTGACACATTTTAGCATGTTTTCTCAGGTCACAGGAACGCATAAGCTCATGATGCACGCTTCAGGAACGCACTCAGGACATGCATTCATCGATCTTATTTTCTTGCATTGAACATTTTGTTTAGACTTGGCACTTGTAACTTTCATGTAATGGATTTTCATATCATGTATATGCTTCCGCACTGTTGTAAATTTCGTTTATGTTCCGTTGAATGAAGTCAAACGTTTATTTTTAAATTCATATAGTGTCGTTCAATATGACTGTGTCTGAGATCCTGGTATATCACACGCCTAATGGTAAAACCCCGTTTGTGGAAATTGAGGGTGTGACAGATTGATATCAGAGCCACAGGTTATAGAGAACTAGGATTGCATTGCATCTAGACTATAGCCATAGACACAACACTAGTATCGCACATACACTCTTACATGATTGCAACTATTGTACGAACAACCTCCCGGCATACTAACATTACATTGCTGAACGAGCATAACATTATCCGTGTGACACATGTATCATTATTAGCTAACAGAGGGGCGGAGAATCCCGCTCGCTCACTTCCAACATTTACACTTGATTCTTCACTCTCGGAGTTGAAGCAACGACGAATGGAACCTAACATTACCACATTGGAACACAGAAACCTTTCTAACTTGCACAACTAGCCTAACGATGACAAACAAAGAGAACAACACCTTACTCTTCCAACTCTTTCACACTTGTTACCATTCCCAACATATCCTATCTTCTACACTAGTCTGAGCAGTAAACGAGGGACAACTAAGATATTCAAAGTCTATCAGAAAATCGGACTTAGACATTTAAACACCTAGAACTTCAAAGGGAAAAGGGCCAAATTGTCTTGATTCCCTGTTGTTATCTTAACCGAATCCCTTGTACAACCTTAGTACAACCTTAGTTATTTGACCCTTGGTATAACAAATATATCTTTGATACCTCTATCATTGATAACACTTGGTACTCGACAAGGTATGTTATCTCAAATAGGAGGAACCATGAGTGACCATGCAAAGCGAATTAGAATCACGGGTGCACACGTAATTGTAATTTGTCGTGCATGAGAATTCTGGCAACTCTATTGAGTGATAACGAACATGATCGGTACAAATTTTCATTTCCATACTTGGAGACATGGGGTCTCGGTTCTCATAAAGCTTCACTATTGATATGCAAACAAATCCTTCATTCCTACTAGTATGATACAATTTATTATTATCAATAATTATTATCCGATTAGTGACTGATATGTATTGTGAATTGAAGAAATCATGTCTGGAAGAAGAGCTGGACGCTTGGGTGGACAAGGAACCATCAACATGACTCAAGCTGAGTTGAATGCTATCATCAATGAGCGTGTTGCTGATGCGCTCGCAGCCTATGAACAGGCCCGCTATCAGAACCAGAACAACCAGAATCTGAATCAAGGAGATCCAACAGTCTGTACCTTCAGGATGTTTATGGATTGTAAGCCTCACTCTTTCAGTGGTTCTGCGGGTGCTGTCACACTGCTTCGTTGGCTGGAGAAGCTCGAGTCGGTTTTCGCCATATGCAACTATCCTATAGGAAGTCGTGTCAAGTACGCCTCCGGCACACTGGAAGGACCAGCTTTGACATGGTGGAACTCACAGGTCCATACCTTAGGACTTGATGCTGCTAACGGTATGCCTTGGGATGATTTCAAGATACTGAAGGAAGAATACTGCCCGAGGAATGAAGTCCAGAAGCTAGAAAGTGAATTCTGGAATCTTAAAATGATTGGCTCTGAAATTGAGGAATACACGACTCGTTCACACGAGTTGGCTGCTTTATGTCCACAGATGGTGACCCCGGCCTACAAACGGATTGAGAAGTACATTGATGGTCTAGCTCCTCAAATCCAAGCTAGTGTTATGGCTGCTGATCCTGTCACTATTCAGCAGGCTATCCGACTAGCTCACAAACTCACTGATCAGGCAGTGGCACAGGGCACTTTGCCTAAACGTGGCGCTGCTTCTGGTTCATCTGATCATAAAAGGAAATGGGATGGTAACAACAGCAAGTCTTCAAGCTCCAATAACACCCAGTAACAACAGACCAGAAAGTTTGACTCATCAAGAAGCTTCACCAACAACAATCAGAACAACAACAACAACAATGGTCAGGGATCGAGCAACTATGCGGGCAAGTATCCGAAGTGTAACCGGTGCAACTTTCATCATCATGGCCAGTGTGATCGACTCCGTTGTCAAAGGTGTGGAAAGATGGGTCATGCTGCTAAAGACTGCAGGGGTGAACTGATGACTCAGCAACAACCCCAACAACAACGCTAGGGCGGAGTGACTAGAGACCGTTATGAGTGTGGTAAGGAGGGCCACTACAGGAAGGATTGCCCACAGCTGAAGAGTGGAAACAAGGTCAACAATGGAAGCAATGCTATTGGTCATGCTTTTGTCATTGGTTATGGCGAGGCAAGGGATGATCAGAATGTAGTTACTGGTACGTTTCCCTAAATGGTTGTTTCGCTTCTATATTGTTTGATACTGGCGCTGACAAGAGTTTTGTTTCCAACAAGTTCATTAAGTTCTTAGATGTAACCTTAGCTGATGTGGAGCCTAGTTACACTATAGAATTAGCGGATGGGAAACTAATTGAGGCAACCCACATCATTAAAGGATGCAGGCTAGGATTATGTGGTCATGAGTTAGATATTGATCTGATGCTTGTCGCACTTGGTAGTTTCGATGTAGTTGTGAGAATGGACTGGTTGTCCAAGAATCAAGCTGAGATCATCTGTGGTGAGAAAATCATTCGTGTACCACTTCCTAGTGGTGAAATTTTATCAGTTCAGGGCGAAAGGAGTGGTACGGTCTCAGGAATCATCTCCTACATGAAAGCCCAGAAGTGCTTGCGTAAGGGTCATACCGCTTTCCTTGCTATGGTCACTGAAAAAGAAACTGAGGAAAAGAAAATTGAAGATATCCTTGTTGTACGTGATTATCCTGAGGTTTTCCCTGAAGACCTACCCGGTCTCCCACCTCATCGCCAAGTCGAGTTCCAGATTGAGTTGGTACCCGGAGCCGCACCTATCGCGAGAGCACCGTACAGATTAGCTCCAAAAGAACTACAAGAGTTGTCTACGCAATTGCAAGAACTCTTTAATAAAGGGTTTATCAGGCCTAGCTCATCACCGTGGGGAGCCCCAGTGCTGTTTGTCAAGAAGAAGGACGGAACCTTTCGTATGTGTATCGATTATAGAGAATTGAACAAAGCAACGGTTAAGAATCGTTATCCTCTCCCGTGCATAAAATCTTCGATCAACTACAAGGGTCGAGTTTCTATTCCAAGATAGATCTAAGATCGGGTTATCATCAACTAAGGATTCGAGAAGAAGACATTTCAAAGACTGCTTTCAGAACTAGGTATGGCCACTACGAGTTTTTGGTTATGCCATTCGGGTTGACCAATGCGCCAGCGGTTTTCATGGACCTCATGAACCGAGTGTGCAAACCCCATTTGGACAAGTTCGTCATTGTCTTCATCGATGATATCCTTATTTATTCAAAGAATAAGGAAGAACATGAGGAGCACCTTAAGCTGATTCTGGAGCTGCTGAAACAAGAACAATTGTACGCTAAATTTTCAAAGTGTGACTTCTGGATACGAGAGGTCCATTTCTTGGGTCATATGATCAATGAGAATGGGAAACATGTTGACCTGGCAAAGATAGAAGCCATCAAGAACTGGGCTACGCCTAAGACTCCGACTGAGGTACGACAGTTTCTAGGGTTGGCTGGCTATTATCGACGGTTCATCGAAGGGTTTTCAAAGATTGCTCAACCTCTTACCGCATTAACTCATAAAGGCACTAAGTACAATTGGGGTGACAAACAAGAATCCGCATTTCAGGTTCTGAAGCAGAAACTCTGTACGGAGCCGATTCTATCCCTGCCTGAGGGAACAGATGATTTCGTAGTTTACTGTGATGCTTCTATTCAAGGCCTCGGTTGCGTGCTAATGCAACGCAATAAGGTGATTGCTTATGCATCCCGACAATTGAAGGTTCACGAGAAAAACTACACGACACATGACCTAGAGTTGGGAGCAGTCGTGTTTGCACTCAAGATATGGAGACACTACTTGTACGGTACCAATTGCACCATTTACACCGATCACAAGAGTGTCCAGCACATCTTTGAACAGAAGGAGCTGAACATGAGACAACGTCGTTGGGTCGAGTTGTTGAACGACTACGATTGTGCGATCAAGTATCATCCGGGCAAGGCTAATGTAGTAGCAGATGCCTTAAGTCGAAAGGAGACACCTAAGCCAAGACGAGTTCGAGCATTACAACTCACCATTCACACTGGATTACCCGATCAAATACGTAATGCTCAACTTGAGGCATTACAAGACGAGAACCTGAAAGCCGAATCGCTACGAGGCATGGAGAAGCAACTGGAAACCAAATCTGACGGAATTCGCCACTTCATGGACCGAATATGGGTTCCTTTGTATGGAGACCTACGAGAACTAGTAATGGACGAAGCTCACAAGTCACGGTATTCTATTCATCCGGGTTCAGACAAGATGTATCACGATCTAAAAGTCCTTTACTGGTGGCCGAACATGAAAGCTGACATTGCCACATACGTAAGCAGATGCTTAACTTGTTCTAAGGTTAAGGTGGAGTATCAATGACCATCTGGTTTACTCCAACAGCCAGAAATACCAGTATGGAAGTGGGAGCAGATATCTATGGACTTTATCACGAAACTGCCTTGGACTCCCAGCGGATGCGATACCATTTGGGTAATTGTAGATCGTTTGACGAAATCCGCACACTTCTTACCAATCAGAGAGACCGATAGAATGGAGAAGTTAACACGTATTTACCTAAGGGAAATAGTCTCTCGGCACGGTGTGCCAATTTCCATTATCTCTGATCGTGACGCTCGATTCACTTCACATTTCTGGCAATCATTACAACGAGCATTGGGTACACGGTTAGACATGAGTACGGCATATCATCCCCAAACTGATGGCCAAAGTGAGCATATGATCCAGACTTTAGAATACATGTTACGCGCCTGCATGATAGATTTTGGCAGCAGTTGGGAAACTCACTTACCGCTAGTTGAGTTTTCTTACAACAATAGCTATCACACATCGATCAAAGCTGCTCCATTTGAGGCATTGTATGGGTGTAAGTGCTGATCACCTATTTGTTGGGCGGAAGTTGGAGAAAGTCAACTTACCGGCCCTGAACTTGTGCACGAGACGACTGAGAAGATCGTGCAGATCCGTAACCGTATGGCAGCAGCACGAGATCGACAGAAGAGTTACGCTGATAAGCGTCGTCGACCGTTGGAATTTCAAATTGGCGACAAGGTACTTTTCAAAGTGTCTCCTTGTAAGGGCGTTATTCGCTTTAGAAAACGTGGGAAACTAAGCCCTAGATACGTGGGACCGTTTGAGATTGTCAAACGGGTTGGCCCCGTGGCCTATCAGCTGAACCTACCCGAAGAACTTAGTGGAGTACACGATGTGTTCCATGTTTCAAATCTAAGAAAATGCCTTGCAGACGAGACTCTTATCGTTCCATTAGACGAGATACATGTGGACGAACAACTACATTTCATCGAGGAACCGGTGGAAGTCATGGACCGAGAGGTCAAGACGCTCAAACATAGTCGTATCCCTATCGTCAAAGTCCATTAGAACTCAAAGCGTGGACCAAAATTTACCTGGGAACGTGAGGATCAGATGAAGAAGAAGTACCCGCAACTGTTCCAAAATCAGGCATCTACCTCTTAAGATACGCAGAAACTCTATTCGACATACGTTACAAACCGTTGAGCCTTGTATTCCCCGTTGAACCTAGTAACATGATGTTCTAATTTTCGGGACAAAAATTCCTGCAACAAGGGGATAATGTAACACACCGTAATTTCAGGTTAACACCATTTAGACTGTTGTCGTTATCATTGTTACATTCTCGTTATTACCCGAAACGTATACAAGCATCGCCACCGACATCGTTAAATAAATTATGATATATAATACTAACAATGGCGTTTGTAGAGGATTCAAATAAACGGGATTACTTAAGGAATTCTCTAAATTAACATAGCTCGCCCATTTACGTCGTTATCAACCGAAACAAATTCGGGAACTCGGTGACTAAGTGCGAGGACCAAAGGTGAAAAATTGCCAAACTAGGGCTGGGTATATAAACCCCTTACCAGCCCTAATTTTCATTTCCACTCCCTTTTCTTCCTCTTCTTCACCATCTCCTCCTCCACCTCTCTACCACCTCCTAGCACCAACAATCACCTCGTTTGAGCTCGTTTTCGCCGGGGAAATCGTAGCTACAGCTGAGTTAACACATTTACAGCAGGTAGGCAACCTCGGTCGTCCATTTTATTGCGTTTCACTTCTGCGAATTTGGGGTTTCGGGTTCTCGGGTTCAACCCGAATGCATGAGGCCGTGGGGGTGTGTGTGATGTCAATCAGCATGTGCATTTTACTTAGACATGTTAGAAAAGATTTTCTGGAAGTCCTTGATGTGTGAAAACCGTGCATGGAACAGCCGAAGGCTGTTCAGCCCCACCAGCAGTCGCGATCTGCTGCAGTTCATGGCTGTGCCAGTCTTGCAACTGAGCCGTACGACTGGGCGTGTCGTGCGACTGAGTGGTGCGACTGGGGTGAGTCGTGCGACTGAGTCCAGGCGTATGTTCGTGTCGTGCGATTTAATGCATACGATTAAGAGTGTGTGCGATTGAGTCAATCGGATGAGTATGTGCGACTGTGCATCGCACGACGGAAGGTCCAATCACACGAATGAAGGTTCAGTCGTGCAAATGGCCGTTGAGTCATGCGAATGGGTGATGTGTGGTACAACTGAATGCTGAGCCGCACGAATGATGGTTCAATCGTACCAGTGAAGTTGATTCGTACGATTGAAGGCCCATTCGTGCAGATGAAGTGTCCAATCGTGCGTCTAGCCTTGTTATGCGATTGGAGTCATTGTGAATGAATTCTCCTTATGTGCGGTGTGCCTATCGTGTGATGATAAGGTAACATCAATAAAGTGTCATTTCTTGACCCCAAAGATTAAAGTCAACGCTATTAACAAGCACATACTTTTTCCACCTCAAATAACCTAACCGTTTACAATTATCGACAACCTATTTGCGATCTACATAAAGTCTGATATGTGTATGCCTGCTTGTGTGTTCCACCCACGACCGAACCAATGTGACCCGACCCGACTAAACATTTCTATTAACACTAGACACAACATTAACGCTTAACATAACTGTCAATAGGTGTTAGACAGTTCATTGTAAACAACACTTGGGAGGCTTTCATCCTACATACTTACTACATAATCTGTGAGTCTTCACGACCCCTATTTTACTTTCTTTCCTTTTGGGGGAGAAAATATGCAAATAGATTTACATAAATGGTTTTAGTATTATTGATATCGCTTGTTACGTTAGTGCAAACACACATAACAGTCCTGACATTCTTGAACCGTTAGTAATGTGTAGCGAGGTAATTCTGAGTAGTACTGCTGGGTCTGAAAAACCCCGCCCGGGCTAGTCACGCTAGCTTGATTGGAGGTCAAACGGGTGCATAATTGACCTAACATTTGTCACTGTCTGGTGAGACGTGACGGGGATACAACAAACATATAGGACACGCAAACAGTCAGCTTCGGTTCGAAAAGCTAAGTAACATGATCATAGGCTAGCTACCTAACGATATACTTTATATACTAAACCATTGAAACGCTTTCGGACACATTTCTTGTTGATTAAACCTATGAACTCACCAACTTTATGTTGACACATTTTAGCATGTTTTCTCAGGTCACAGGAACGCATAAGCTCATGATGCACGCTTCAGGAACGCACTCAGGACATGCATTCATCGATCTTATTTTCTTGCATTGAACATTTTGTTTAGACTTGGAACTTGTAACTTTCATGTAATGGATTTACATATCATGTATACGCTTCCGCACTATTGTAAATTTCGTTTATGTTCCGTTGAATGAAGTCAAACGTTTATTTTTAAATTCATATAGTGTCGTTCGATATGACTGTGTCTGAGATCCTTGTATGTCACAGGCCTAACGGTAAAACCCCGTTTGTGGAAATTGAGGGTGTGACAGCTGCTATGGCAGCCACTCTGCATGTCAAGCGTAGGCACGTTGCTGATTTGTAGGATGACACTAAGGCGCTGAAGAAAGGAATACGGGAGGCAATATAAGAAATCAAGGAATTGAAGAGACTACTCAATATTTTGATCAATCGTCATAACGATCATGTGGTCCGTGTCACTGACCTAATTGAGAGTGTAGGTGGTGATGAAGTGGACACTGGGACATATGGACAGCGACTCGAGAATCTGGAAGATCAAGTCAACGCACTGAATGCAGCGTAGGAACCTATTGAAGAAGATCCAGAAGAGGTACCTGAGGAGGCGCCAGATGAGGATTCTGAGGAAGAGCCTGAGGAGTAGCCTGAGGACGAGCCTGAGAACAGTGTTGGTTCTATCGATTCTTATTGATTTTCTAGTTTATTTGTTTCTTTGTTTATCAGACTTTCGTCTATTTCACACCTAGATAGGAAGGTTTGTTTCCCATCCAACTGATGTTTTTGAATTTTGATATTTGGTTTGATTTATTATAGACGTACTTACAATTTATTTTATCATAAATTATTATTTGAACAATTAGTTATGTGTGGTAATTTTTTTAATTGCTTATACTTGAATGAAGTTGATATGTTGCATATTTACTTATTTTCGTATGTTGTGATTGTTAAGAATGTCTAAACGTGGACGCGGACGTGGTCATGGTCGTGGCACAATCAACATGACTCCAGCAGAACTAGCCATACTAATCAATCAGAATATGGCTGATGCGTTGGCCAACCACAACCTAACCCACAGCCCGCTCCGATCGGTAAGTAATACCAAATTCATTCCTGACATTAACGTTCCATCAGTCTTGTTAAGTTATAACACTTGCTAGAATTCGAATGGCCTGATTAAATCTATTGCAGGTCAAGGGGTTGTACTTTCAAGTCCTTTATGGACTGCAAACCTAACCCGTTCACCGGAGTAGGAGCCGTAGGTCTCCTGTGATTGTTCGAGAAGCTCGAATTAGTGTTCGAGATGTGCAACTACCCGGTGGCAAGTCAGGTTAAGTACGCTACTAGCACCTTGGATGGAGCTACTCTGTTCTTGTGAAACACTCAAGTGCAAATGTTGGGAGTGGAGATTGCCAACCAGACCACTTGGGAGGATTTTAAAAACCTGATGAAGGAGGAATACTACTCTCGTGACGAGGTGTAGAAGCTGGTAATGGAGTTCTGGAACTTGAAGATGTTGGGTTCTAAATCGAGGCATACACTATTCGCTTTCATGAGCTCGCTACTCTTAGCCCTAACATGGTCAAACCCCCTTCCTAGAGGATTGAAAAGTATCTGCATGGATTAGCTCCAGAAATCCAGAGCATCATCACTGCTTCTTGACCAAACACTATACAAGAAGCAATCAGACTGGCCCACAAACTGGCAGACCAGGATGTCACGCAGGGTAAACTACCCACGCGCGGTACTACGTCAACTACTACTAATGGAAACAATAAGAGAAAGTGGGAGTCCGGTTTCAACAACAAGCAGAATACCTCTCAGCAGCAGCCACAACAGTCCAGGAAGTTTGACAACTCCCCCACGTTTAACCAATCTTCTTCATCATCTCAGCACGGTGGTGGTTATACCAGGACACTACCCAAGTGCAACCAATGCAATTACCACCACAACAGGCCCTGCAATAAGAATACTTTTGAAAGGTGCAGTAAGTTTGGCCACTACTAAATCAATATTTCAGATTCATTGAGCTTGGATCTTAGGATTCATCACGTTCATGACCTACAAATCAAAATTAAGATGGGTGTTTGTGTGTGAATCAAAGAACAAAGAGATGGATAATGATAATGTTATGATTTTATTGATGTTGATAAACAAATTACAATGAGAATCATAGATGGATGATGGAGATCTAACCCACCCAAAGGAGGAATTCTCCTTGGATGGTGATTCACACCATGAGAAACACACACACAAGAACCACACTTACAAAAATGCACTAGTGGGTCTATTTATACTATTATTACATCATGACCTAATTTTGACTTTTCTTTTTGTCTTGATGTTGAATTTTTCCTGTTGACTTTGTCTTGTATTTGTTTTCTTCTGTTTATCAACTTGGTCTCTGAACTTGTACAATGAGATCTTCAGTCGGCCGTGATTATCATTTAGTAAGCTTCGGTTTATTCAATTGTTGAACCTAACAATACTCCCCCTAAACTGATGCTTGCCAAACTCTAACTTTGAAGATCTTCTCTGTCACATGTTTTCTTGATCAACTTGATGTTCTGACACAGTTCAGTGTAGTTCTCCCCCTTAGATTAAGCTTCTCCTAATATATTTCTAACAAAGGTTAGAATCTCTTGAGAATACTTCTTGGTATTGGATATGGTTCGTATCACTTTTGGATTACAGTTCATATCACTACTCTAAGGATTAGAATGTATTCGGCATATGATGAGGCTTTGAACTTTAATAAATTGCATCAGGAACTTAAATCAATCTTGAAAATACTTTAACTCATTTGAATTTCTGAGATGACTTCATAATCTGACATTCTTCAGATAATCATTGGTCCCCTTGATTAAAGTATGTCTATCTATTCCGCTCAGTAGTTAGACACGGGTGCAAAAGATCCTCTTTGATTGTAGTATCATGAACTTCAGAAAGAGTTTCTAACAGTTGTACAAATCCCTGAATAAATCAATGATTACGTGACCAAGGTTGTTTTCTTCTTTTGTTTTGAATGCTCAAAATGGAGGTGCCTGTTGGTTGCAATCATCCTTATTCATTTTGTTCTTTTTCTTGTTTGTTGTTGTCATCTTCATCATTTGTTCATTATTGTTTGTTATTGGATGAATTGCATTTGAAGTTAACTCAGTCGTATTAGGTGAGTAACTCATCAGCATTTGTTCATAAAAGTAGCCGCATTAGTTTACGAACTATCTGCATTTGTTTGGTTTCATCCGCATTTGTGTTGTTGTTACACATATCTGTCCGTATTTGTTCCTTTTTCATCCGCATTTGTTCCTTTTTCATCCGCATTTGTATGTTGTGCAGCTACATTAGGTTCTTGCTATCCACATTTGTTTTGTTAACATCCGTATTTATGATACATGCATAAAAGCCGCATTTGACAGCAACTTTTCATGTATTTCAGCCTTATTTTACAGCAACAATTCATGTATTTCAAGTGCATTTGACAACAACCATTTCTGTATTTTAGCATCATTCGACAGTAGCATTTTATACAGTTCATCAGCATTTGTCATAAGCATTTCATGGTAAACATCAGCATTTGTCATAAGCATTTCATGTTGAACATCAGCATTTGTCATGAGCGTCATCAGCATTTGTCATCACCATTTGTCATCAGCATTTGTCATCAGCATTTCATGCTGAACATCAACATTTGTCATCAACATATCATGCTGAACATCAGCATTTGTCACTGAACATCAGCGTTTGTCATCAGCATTTCATATTGAACATCAGCATTTGTCATCAGTATTTCATGCTAAACATCAGCATTTGTTATCAGCATTTCATTCTAAACATCAGCATTTCATTCTGAACATCAGCATTCCATTTGGGACTTTTTTTACATTACATGCAGTTCCTGTATTAATGGACTAGGGCAACAGGGAATATGAATATTGATCAGATTCAAAGCTGAAATGCTTAGATCATCAAACATCACTTATCTAATTGAACTTTTGATGAATCATCTTCAATCGTTGATCATAAATTTAATCATTATAACTAATTTTGTTGTTTGATTTGATGTAAATGCGCTGATGAATAGTATCCTCAAACTCTTCTTCTTATTCTTCATTATTTTAATAACAATCTTGTTCAATTACATTGACTATTTGCTGATTTGAATAGATTTGCTAATTTTTGAACAAGTTTGCTGATTTTTCTTCTTGATTATAAGATGAACAGATGGGTTTTAGATGAACAGTGACTTTGTTCTTCATTTCTCTTCTTTTCTTCATTGTTTTGACATCATAAAGTTGAAATTAGATCTGAAACTTAGATGAATCTAGCAACCAATAGCTCTGATACCATTTTGCTAAATCAATATTTCAGATTCATTGAGCTTGAATATTAGGATTCATCACGTTCATGACCTAGAAATCAAAATTAAGATGGGTGTATATGTGTGAATCAAAGAACAAAGGGATGGATAATGATAATGTTATGATTTTATTAATGTTGATAAACAAATTACAATGAGAATCATAGATGGATGATGGAGATCTAACCCACCTAAAGGAGGAATCTTCCTTGGGTAGTGATTCACACCATAAGAAACACACACGCGAGAACCACACTTGCAAAAATACACTAGTGGGACTATTTATACTATTATTACATCATGACCTAATTTTGACTTTTCTTTTTGTCTTGATGTTGACATTGTCTTGTTGACTATGTCTTGTATTTGTTTTCTTTAGTTTATCAACTTGGTCTCTGAACTTGTACAATGAGATCTTCAGTCAAATGTGATTATCATTTGGTAAGCTTCAGTTTATTGAATTGTTGAATCCAATAGTTACGCTGCCAAAAACTGTCATGTGAACTTGACAGCCAAACAGCCATTACAGCAGGATGAACAGAAAGGTTGTAACGAGTGTAGTCAAACCAGGCATTTCAAGAGGAACTACCCAAAGCTCAAGAAGAATAATGGTGGTAAAAATGGTGTTAACAACCAAAAGGACAATGGTGGCAATAGCAATGGAAATAGTGGCGCCAAGGGTAGAGCCTTCGTCATTAGATCAGGTGAGGCTCGTAATGACCCTTCAACTGTAACTGATAAATTTCCTATCAATGGTTGCTTTGCCTCTATTTTGTTTGACTCTGGCGCTGATAGGAGTTACATTTCGTATAAGTTCAGTCGATTACTAGATGTTACGTCCATAACCTTAGACTCGAACTATACTGTAGAGATAGCCGATGGTAAAATTATCGAATCTTCCCATATATACCATGGTTGTAAGATAAGTCTGTCTGGACATGATTTTGATATAGACCTTCTATCCATTACACTTGGTAGTTTTGATGTCATTGTCGGTATGGATTGGTTGTCTAATAACCAAGCCGAAATCATTTGTCGCGAGAAACTCATCCGACTACCTCTGCCTGACAGAAGGATACTCACGGTGGAAGGTGACAAGAGTAGTGTTGTGGTCAGCATCATCTCTTACTCAAAAGTGCCTAAGGAAGGGACATATGGAGATTCTAGCATTAGTTACACAAAATACCAAAGAGGAGAAATGACTTGAAGACATTCCTGTTGTAAAGGATTTTCCCAAGGTATTTCTAGAAAACTTGCCATGCCTTCCTCCACACAGACAAGTAGAGTTTCAGATGGAGCTGACACTAGGAGCTGCCCCTATCACTCGGGCATCGTATTGCTTGGCACCAAACGAACTTCAGGAATTATCGAAATTGTTGTAGGAACTGTTAGACAAGGGTTCATACACCGTAGTTCTCCACCTTAGGGAGAACCGATGTTATTCATGAAGAAGAACGATGGAACCTTTCGGATGTGTATTGACTACCAAGAACTAAACAAGTTTACAATAAAGAATCGTTACCCTCTTCCACGTATCGACAACTTATTTGACCAACTGCAAGGATCGAGCTACTACTCAAAGATTGATTTGACATCCGGATATCATCATATCAGGGTTCGAGAAGAAGACATATCCAAGACAACTTTCAGAACTCCATACGGGCACTTTGAGTTTGCAGTTATGCCATTCGAGTTGACAAACACTCTTATAGTCTTTATGGAACTCATAAGGCGTGTTTGTAAACCTTATTTAGAGAAGTTTGTCATCGTCTTCATTGATAACATACTCATTTATTCCAAGAATAGGGAGGAACATGAGGAACATTTAAGGCTTATTCTAAAACTCCAGAGGACGGAACAACTATATGCCAAATTTTCTAAATGTGACTGCTGGATGAGAGAAGTACAGTTCTTAGGGCATGTAGTTAATGAGAATAGCATTCATGTTGACCCTTATAAGATTAAGGCAATCAAGAATCAGCCTACGTCGGCGATACTACTGAGGTGCGCCAATTTCTTGGTTTAGCGGGTTATTATCGGTGTTTCATTGAAGGATTCTCGAAAGTTGCACAACCTTTGATTACACTAACACACAAAGGAACTCTTTACAAGTGGGTTAGTAAAGAAGAAGCAGCTTTCAAGTGCTTAATGACAAGTTGTGTAGTGCACTGATCTTGGTGTTTCTAGAGGGAACAGACGACTTCGTGGTGTATTGTGACGCGTAAATCCAGGGTTTGGGTTGAGTGTTAATGCAATGCAAGAAAGTGATAGCTTATGCATCAAGACATCTTAAAGTGCATAAGAAGAACTATACAACTCATCACTTAGAGTTGGTAGCTATGGTATTTGCAATAAATATCTAGAGGCATTATCTTTATGGAACCAAGTGCATGATTTTCATTGATCACAAAAGCCTTCAGCACATCTACTAACAGAAGGAACTGAACATGAGACAGCAATATTGGTTGGAACTACTGAATGATTAGGACTGTACCATAAAGTTTCATCCGAGAAAGTCTAATGTGGTAGCCAACGCCCTTAGTTGTAAGGAAACCCTAAAGCCTTGTCGTGTCCGTGCGTTACAGCTAACCATTCACTCTGATCTACCATTATAGATCAAGAATGCCCAGGTTGAGGCATTACAGGAGTAGATCCTTAAGTCAGAATATCTCAAGGGAGCTGAGAAATTATTTCAGGAGAAGTCAGATGGTCTTCGTTACTATGAAGATCGGGTATGGATTACATTGTTCGGGAATCTTAGGGAATTGGTAATGGATGAAGCTCACAAGTCCCATTATTTAGTACATCCTGGATCTAACAAGATGTACTAAGATTTGAAGGTCATTTACCAGTGGCCTAACATGAAAGCTGAAATTGTCACTTATATGTCAAAATGTTTGACTTGCTCTAAGGTAAAGGTGGAATATCAGAAACCGTCAGGCTTACTTCAACAACCAGAAATCCTAATATGGAAGTGGGAGAACATCTCTATAGATTTCGTCTCTAAATTGCCTCTTTCGCAAAGTGGAAACGATAGTATTTGGGTGATAGTGGATTGTTTAACCAAATCAGCATATTTCCTGGCCATTCGTGAGAACTATAAAAGGGATAAACTTGCACAGATTTACTTGAAGAAAATTATGTCAGGACATGGCGTGCCACTCTCGATCATCTCTGACCGTGACGCGTGATTCACTTCGCACTTCTGGCAGTCACTACAGAAGTCACTAGGCACTCATTTGGATATGAGCATGACTTATCATCCACAGATAGATGGTCAGACAGAACGCACGAATCAAACCCTAGAAGATATGCTTAGGGCGTGCGTTATTGACTTTGGAAATAGTTGGGAAACTCATCTGTCTTTGGTGTTCTCTTAAAATAACAGTTATCATACGAGTATCAAAGTTGCACCATTCGAGGCACTTTATGGTAGAAAGTGTAGATCACCTCTCTGTTGGACTGAGGTCGGTGATAGCCAACTAACTGGTCCTGAACTTATTCATGAAACCAAATAGAAGATTATTCAGATTCGTAACTATATGGAGGCAGCTCGTGATCGTCAAAAAAGCTACGCAGATCAGAGGAGAAAACGTTTGCAATTTCAAGTCGGTGTGTAGTGATCGAGACTCTTCCGGGTATCTCTAGTATTCAATGAAGCAAATTCAAATGTTATATTTTCATGTACTATGTTTACGCCTTCGTTTCATTTCGTTTCCGGGTTATTACTCGCGGTTTAGCACTCGATCTCGTGCCGGTGTGGATATGTCTGTGTTATCCCATGTATGTATGTATCTGTGTCATTATGTGTTCTTCTCTTTGGGTGATTAGCTAAGTGTGCTAGGGGTGTGGGCGTGGGGGTATATTCGGAGGGGGGGTGTGTGTCTCTTATATGTGTGTTCTTAATGATCGTATGTATGGATGTATATGATATTCTCTTGGTGGTGTTGCTCCTGCTATTGGAGTTGTTTATGGTTCCTGTGTGGGTGCGTTATTGTTATGTGGGGGTGCGGTTGTTCTTAACCATGGGTGGTTGTTCTCTGTGTGTGTTCTTTAGTGTGTGTTGGTGTGTGTTCTTTGGTGTGTGTTGTGTGTGTTCGATGGTGCATGTTTTGGCGTGGTTTTCCTTGTTTGTGTAATGCGTGCGTGTGTAGGTATGGATGTTGAATAGGGTGATTTTCATGTATGTGCTTGATATGTGGTGGTATGTGTATACGTGTGTTATGCCTTGGGAGTACATAATTAATACGCATATAATTATAGTTTAGCATGTGTGTAACGTGTAGGTCATTTGTGTTAGAAATATATGGGGTGGGTAACCTTGAATGCATGAGTTTATAATTAAAAGTCTTAAAATTGAAAATACATAAAGAGTATTTTATGTTTGAGCCGGATTATGCGTGAATGCTTGGGTTTTATGCTTATGTGAATTGGTGCTTGCTTGTGTATGGCAAATGAGTTGTTCCTCCGCACCGTACCAAGCCGTGGAACGCGATACCATACAATTCTTATGCTAATAATAACAAATTAATGTTAATTTCTATATTAACTAAAATTCAGGATTTTCGTGAACCTAATTTTCCTGTTCTCTGCATTACTTTGTTGCTGTGTTTTCTAGGTGAGTTCTCAGCCCCACTTTACTCGTACTCTTTTGGGGGAGAGAAACATGTGTTTTGAAACATATTTTCATTTGATTAGTATTACTGTAATTATCACTTGTTTACTAGCGTTATACCAACTTAAAACCTCTCTTTCGAACCATTAATTTATGTACTATAGCGAGGTAATTCTAAGTAGATCTACTAGGTTTGACAAACCCCACCCGGGCTAGTCGCGCTAGCAAGACTGCATGTCAAACGGGTGTTTAATTGACCTATTTTCTGTTTTTGTGCCTCGGTAACCACAGCCGAGGGATTCATTTACATTGTCAGCTTCGGTTGTGAACTTCATACACTATGTAACCTGTTATGTAGACTATCTATCTACTGATATTACTTTGTTTACTGTATCTGCTTTCTATTATGTTACTCTTTACCAAAAGTTGTGAACTCACCAACCTTTTGTTGACACTTTAGCATGTTTCTTTTATGTATTTAAGGTGTGCACGGTTAAGATCATCTCACAATTGCATTCATCACTGTTGGGTCAAATGAACAATTTACATTTTCTACAATTTACTTTTAATTGGTTTGCACGTATTTGCGCCATTTGAATTATGAATTAGTATGCTTCCGCATTTATTTTCAGGATTACGTTATTAACTCTATTTTTGGGAATTTCTAATATTAATGAGCAATTATGTTTTGTAAATAATGTGTCGTTTGGTGTAACTATTGGCTGAGATCTTGGTATAACATGCATCTAACGGTAATACCCTGTTTGTGGAAATTGAGGGTGTGACACATTATGTGCAGGGAATTCCCCTATAGTGCTATCCATTAACTAAGCGGCTCCCTCTAAAGTTAATTATTATGATAACATTTGCCAACAAGAGCAGAATATTACACTATAAAATAAATTTAAAGAGTGTGTATTTCACCCTAAAAGATTTAAGCATAAAAGGGGTTCATAAGACCAAAATAAGCGTTATTCTTGGAATAGTTATGTGAATGCTCGGGATGTAGAGTGCTACTGACTAGCAAGGTTCCTATGTTCTTATAATATGTATAAGCATCTCATTAAATAGTTATCTAAGTCAAACTAATGTTTGTGAAGTTTACTTTAATTGTTTTGTTGGTTCTTGTTACACTTAAGTTTTGAAGTTTTAGCTTGTGCTTTATCTAGGTATGAGTCTATATATTATAATTTTAGATTGTAATATTTTTATGAAGTGTATCTTAGTCTCAAAACAGTAAGGTAGCAATTATCGGTAATTTTGATCCCTAGACTTTATTGAATTAACACTTTTAAGCCTATAGTGTGAATTTTTTTCCCTAAACTTAGTTAGAATGAAGTCTATTATTCTTAGGTGGGTTATGCTACATGAATGATTTACTTTTTAAATTATTTGAGTTTCCTTACTGGTTTTCATAGTTTAATTTCGAAATAGATGTTTTATGTTATTTAAATGTAAACTCTTACTTAGTAAATTACGGATGTCTTAATATATGCTCATATTTTGTTTATCTTATTTTTGGGTATGATTTTCTCCCCGAAATATGAATATTATGGTTATAGGATTGATGTGTTAGTTTTTTGTATTTTTAGCGCGTATCAGATCACTTTCAAACGCGTTATGTATGATATTTTAAAATTATTTGTTTAATAAAACTTGAAGTCATGGCTTATGTTTATGGATTATAACTTACTGTAATAAATCAAATTTTCTATATATGGAGATTTTTATAATTTTTCTTTATACTTTTATTTTAACTATGTTTAAATAATGATAATTTTTATATAAAATAGAAGAAAATTCTATAAATGCTAAATTTGTATTTTTAACTTACTTTTATCATAATAAAGTTATTATTCTAAGTTGTTCTTGTCGATTTTATGTTTTTAACAATCGCGGTTTGGTTTTTAACACGTTTCAGGTTCGGGTAGACTTTGGTCATATTTATTAATCATGGATTAATTTAACTATACTTAGTAAAATTATTAAGGTCTATAGTTTTTCATATTTTGGCAATGGAGCTCATTTTTAACAATTTTATATTTTTAATCTATTTAAAGCATATATTTTCGTTTACCATGTAAATAAACTCAAAAAAGTATAAAATTTCAATTTTAGCCATTTCATAACATCCTTGGACTACTAGAATTTTATATGTTCTGAACTATTATTTTTTTATAATTTTCGCTAAAATTTCCCGTTAGTTCCGTTAAATACTCGTTAACTCTCGGGTTTGGAATGTTAAGCATTTTAGTTAGATTTTTTATCTCAATCAGTTCTATATGTCAAACAACAATTAAATAATCCCAATATTCAATAAGTTAAAAACAACCCAACTTTAGTTTTATATTTTTTTTCTCAAAAACATTCATTTTATAAACTTTAAATCATTAATAAAATATAAAACACATATCCATAAATCATGAAATTTTATATTTAACTTATATTAGTCAAAATTAACTTTCAGAAAACATTACAATTTTTATTTTGAACTTATTTAATATATTTTTACATTTTTGTTAAAAAACAAGTTTTTCAGGTAAACTTGTTTTATTAAAACGTGTTTGTGACCAACGGAGCTAGGTGTAAACTCTTCTAGATTTAAGGTACTGAAAAATAATATGTTTTAAGGGTTCAAATAGAAGATAGTAACTAGGTTAGGACTGCTTGGGGCAGTGCTTTTGATTGCAATTTGTATTTTGAACAAGCTACATGTATGGATTATGTATGCAGTGTTAAAATTTTAGTTCAATCTATTGTTATGGTCTTGAACATATATAAGACTTCCTTTGTGTATAGTTGTGGTGAGATACAACCCTTGGATTAGGGTGTAACACCCGAGGCATGACAGAAAATGCCCCTAGGAATCCTTACAGTTGGGTTCATAATTCAATTACATAATCCTTAAACTGAAATTTTAATTTAATAAAGTGACAAAAACAATAAAAACATTCATTTATTTCATAGAAACAAACACTGTCGGATACATAAAGATAATCAGTATCTAATAACATAAACTTTAAACTAGGATGACTGTCTTTTATACTGAAATTTTAATTTAATAAAGTGACAAAAACAATAAAAACATTCATTTATTTCATAGAAACAAACACTGTCGGATACATAAAGATAATCAGTATCTAATAACATAAACTTTAAACTAGGATGACTGTCTTTTATCAAGTCGGGTAAGTGCATGCCATTTAAATCTCATAGTACAACTCAACCTTAATTAACCTAACATGCATATTAGAAGTCAGTGTTACTGATTCATCTTTGAAACATATAGGGACATATTTTAACAATCACCCATTGCATAAATAGCTAATAACAATGACACCATGACAATTCATGATATATCATAACCGTATTGTGACCTAAGTAGATATAATAACACGAGTTATTAGCTTGTTCCAATATAATATTTTAGTGACACACTTATTATAAGGCAAAATTTCAGTGACATGTTTGCACCAAAGAAATAATTCCAGTGACATGAATGCATAAAGGTAACATGTTTGGGATATGCTTGAAAAACTTCGATGAAAATACACCAAGTATAGGGAATTATGAAAGGGCAATCAAGTGCAGAGATTATTCTATGGATTAGCTAAGTGAGGGGGATATGAGGGAAATAATCAGTTATGGAGGCTTTCAAGGTAGTTATGAGGACTTGACGGTCTTTGAAACAGGTAAGTGTGGACATATACAAAGCCATAAGGTTCACTTGCAAAGATGAAATCATATGTGGAGGAGTAAGGCCACACGTCGAGGAACATTGTTTGGTGCGAAAGCATAAATATATGATTTCGCAAAGTTGTTAGGCAGATGTGGAGGAGTATTTAGATGTATACAGGCTAAGTGTTGGGTAGATTTGTGGGCTTGGCAACATGCAAAGGGCAAAATCACCTGCAGATAAGCAAAACCACATGAGAAACAGCAAAACAAGCTGCTTGGCTACTGTTTGGTGCAAAAGCATAAATATATGATTTCGCAAAGTGTTTGGCAGATGTGGAGGAGTATTAGATGTATAGAGGCTAAGTGTTGGGTAGATTCGTGGGCTTGGTAATATGCAAACGGCAAAATCAATTGTAGATAAGCAAAACCACATGAGATAGAGCAAAACAAGCTGCTTGGCTACTTTGACATTTTGGAACAAGTTCTCCCAAGCCTTTTCTGGGAACTATGATTCAATTTATCATATTTTTATTTAAATTTCGCATGCATGCATATAAATAAGTTGTGGATCATAAACCCTAACATAACATATTCAAGGTGCAAACTTTAATGTGAAACTTATAGATATATGAACATAGTTGTTGGGTTCAACAATTGGATAAACTGAAGCTTTCCAAATCACAATCACAGCCGACTGAAGATCTCATTGTACACGTTCAGAGACCAAGTTGATTACAACAAAAACAGCAATATAAGACAATTCAACATGACAAAGTCAAGATCAAGACAAATAGAAAAGTCAAAATTAGGTCATGTTGTAATAATAATATAAATAGACCCACAAGTGCATTTTTGCAAGTGTGGTTCTTTTGTGTGTGTTTCTCATGGTGTGAAGCACCACCCAAGGAGAAATCCTCTCCTTTGGGTGGGTTTGATCTTCCTCCATCTTTATATTTGATTATTCATTATAACTTGTTCATCAACATCAATGAAATCATCTACACATTATTATTATCATCCTCTTTGTTCTATGATTCACACACCTCCACCCATCTTAATTTTGAATTTTCAGATCTGAAAGTGATAAATCCTAAGATCCAAGCTCAACGAATCTGAAATATTGATTCAGCAAAATGGTATCAGAGATGTTGGTTGCTGGGTTCATGTATTTTTCAGATCTAATTTCATCTTTAATGATGTTTAGAACAAAGAAGAAACAACAAAAAATGAAGAACAAAAGCTGTTGTTCATCGAAACCCCCTCTGTTCATCAACAAAAATACAAAAGAAAAACAACAAATCTGTTAAATTGGTATGATTTGAAGATGATTAATCATGGATCTGATAACTCCTTCAAAACTCGATGCAATTTAACAAGATTATTATCAAAAATGAAGAAAACCCATCTGTTCATCTCAAAATCAAAAAAGAAAAAGAAAAATCATCAGATCTATTCAAATATGGTACGATTTGAAGAATCGTGAACATGTTCATGATTATCCTGTCAAAACTCGATGCAATTAAACATATGAACAACAAAACCAAAGAAAAGATGAAGAAATCGAAGCTACTGCTGATTGCTTGATCTGCACTGCAGTGTGAAACCGAATTTTGTTCAAGTCTCAAAACAAATACTGATGAGCTAGAACAAATGCGGATGAAGCATGAAGAAATACGGATGAAGCATGAACAAATGTGGATGGGATATCAACAAATGCGGATGTTCAAGGAACGAATGCGGATGAGATATCAACAAATGCGGAAGTTCAAGGAACAAATGCGGATGAGATATCAACAAATGCGGATGTTCAATGAACTAATGTTGTTGAAGAACATACAAATACGGATGTTATGTAAACTAATGCGGATATTGAACATACTAATACGGATTTTGACTTCACAAATGTTGATACATGTCAACTAATGCGGATGAATGGTGGTGATAACCTGAAATGCGGATGTAAATCACCAAAATAGGCATAACCTGGGCTACAAGCCTCCGTTTCTGACGTGCTACCAGTCAAAACGACCGTGGAAACGAGGGCTACGTCATGGTAACCTCCGTTGGCGGGTTATCCCGTTATTGTTCCAAAATAAGGCCTCTAAATAGGTTTTCGGGCCACTATTATGTTTTGGAGATTCGATTTCATTCCGTGAGCTGCATCACAAATGCTCGTGCTTTGAGTAACTAATGTAAATGTTAGCTTACTTCAACCACATGCACGTCCATCAACAACAACATCATCATCATCAACATTATCATTAACATCAACATCAAAAGCAACAGCAACATCAACAACATAATCAATGAACAGATAATGAACAGATAATGAACAGATGGCACAAACAAACAAGAAAAAGAAAATATCATGAATACGGATGATTACAACCAATAGGCACGTCCATTTTGAGCATTCAAAACAAAAGAAGAAATCAACCTTGGTCACATAATCATTGATTTATTCAAGGATTTGTACAACTATCAGAAATTCTTTCTGAAGCTCATGATACTACAATCAAATATGATCTTTTGCACCTGTGTCTGACTACTGAGCGGAACAGTTAGACGGACTTTAATCAAGGGGACCAATGATTATCTGAAGAATGTCAGATTATGAAGTCATTTCAGAAATTCAAATGAGTTGAAGTGTTTTCAAGATTGATTTATGTTCCTGATGCAATTTATCAAAGCCTCATCATATGCCTAATACATTCTAATCCTTAGAGTTGTGATATGAACTGTAATCCAAAAGTAATACGACCCATATCCAATGCCAAGAAGTATTCTCAAGAGATTCTAACCTTTGTCAGAAATATATTAAAGCTTAATCTGAGGGGGAGACCTACAGTGAACTGTGTCAGAACATCAAGTTGATCAAGAAAACATGTGAAAGAGAAGATCTTCAATTTCAAGGTTTGGTAAGCATCAGTTTAGAGGGAGTATTGATGGGTTCAACAATTGGATAAACTGAAGCTTTCCAAATCACAATCACAGCCGATTGAAGATCTCATTGTACACGTTCAGAGACCAAGTTGATTACAACAAAAACAACAATACAAGACAATTCAACATGACAAAGTCAAGATCAAGACAAATAGAAAAGTCAAAATTAGGTCATGTTGTAATAATAATATAAATAGACCCACTAGTGCATTTTTGCAAGTGTGGTTCTTTTGTGTGTGTTTCTCATGGTGTGAAGCACCACCTAAGGAGAAATCCTCTCCTTTAGGTGGGTTTGATCTTCCTCCATCTTTGTATTTGATTATTCATTGTAACTTGTTTATCAACATCAATGAAATCATCTACACATTATTATTATCATTCTCTTTGTTCTATGATTCACACACCTCCACCCATCTTAATTTTAAATTTTTAGATCTTAAAGTGATGAATACTAAGATCCAAGCTCAACGAATCTGAAATATTGGTTCAGCAATAGTAACATTGAGTATGCATATTAGTCATAAAATATTGAGAAAAACACATAAAAATTAAAATCTAGAATTCACCTAGACATAACTATTTGAAGAAACCATAGATTACCGTCCAAACACAATCTAGGAAGAATGCCCCTAGATCCAAACTTTACTACTTTGATCTAGTTTAAATAACATGAAATTGAGATCCCATGCATTAATAGCTATTGGTACGAGAATGAATCATAAAAAGCTTATCTTTCCTTTGATCATGAACTTTCTCTCACTAGAATTTTGTTTCTCTTTATCTCGTCTCTCTCTCTATCTCTCTCTATCTCTCTCGCTCTCTTTATCTCTCTCTCTCTCTCCCTCGCTCTCTCTCCTTCTCCCTCTCTCTCTCTCTCGCTCTCTCTTGTTTTAGAAAACGTGATGGAAAAAAATGGAGAGGAGGGCTACTAAATTGCTTTAAGTATAGAGAACATTAGGCGTTAAACCTCGTTTAAAACATTTACTCCAATATTTTCATCACTTTACCATTTTAACACAAAACTTTGAACTTTATTTTATTTTCTCAAAAATATTAGTGTAAGGCCCCGTTCCGGGAGATCTCATAGTTGGTCAATCACAACATTTAAGGTATAAAACATTACATATTTCATAAAACAATGTAGCGGAATTAATACCAAAAGTCATCCATTCATTAATAAAAACTGTTGCAAAGCTCTACACCTGTAATTGTTATCGGTTACAAAAGATTGTTTAACTGCATTACAAAGCAACAAAATTATTAATCATGAACGGATGTCAGTCTTGTCCTGCCGAGTAGCTTTCCCCGCATGCCATCCTCAGCAATAATTACCTGCCAGTCAGCGTTGCTGAGTGAATTCTAGTTTTAAAAACGTTAAAATACCTCGAATAGCTTATATATGAAAATACTCTTTATAATAAAATACTTTCTTTAATTGTGTTCGTGAGCATTCATCATAGGTACAACAAGGTAATACCTTCTTTCATTCATTCATTACCATGCTCATTCTCTCATTTCGTACTTTTATCATTATCTTTCACTTTCTTTCCGGACCAATGTGCAATACCCCGAACATTGTGCACGAAGCTGATGCTAGGGTTGAGGTCTATAAATAGACCTCGAACATTGTGTGTGAAGCTTGACCCAGTCACCTAGGGTATGCTACAAGGGTCCCTGTCAATCTTAATGATTGACCTTGTGTGCATCCTTTGGGGTAGCTAACCCGCATCACAGTTGAGCTAACGACAACATGGTCGTGCACCTCTATTTATTTTGCTTGCAAGTCTTTCATTCTTTCATTTATGTTCCACTTTTCATTATCATTAATCTTTCACTTTATTAATGATAATACTTTACGTTTACGATCATAAACACACCATGTAAAGTCATACAATATAATATAATATGGAACATAAGAACAAATCATATTCATGCATAAAATAAGCATATAATAACCTCAAGTCAAACTAGGGTCAAAACCCTAAAATCACAAATTCCCAAAATTTTAGAAATAATTCTAAGTGTTCTGGGCGCATGGGCACTATGCAGGCGCATCAGCCCTGCTTAGGCGCATCATAACTATTTGGGCGCATGGCCCAACACTTAACTGATTTTCTACTAACTTAGGAACTATTCAGGCGCATGAGCCTGCACCTAGGCGCCTTAATAAAAGGTTGGGAGCATGAGTACTATTGGGGCGCCTGACCCCAACACTTAGGCAATCCGGCCAAATTTCTAGGCGCATGAACTACTGTTCAGGCGCATGACCTACTGTTCAGGCGCATGACCTACACTTAGTTATTCTAAGACATAAACTTAGGCGCATGGGGTACTGTTTGGGTGCATGAACAACCTGTTTATCATACTTCTCAATTATTTTTAGTCCCAAACATCATTCTAACATGTTCTAAGCTTAATAACACCATTCTAAGCCTATACATCACATAAACAACCATAAAACATCATCATACAAGCATGAAACATACGGGTATACATACAGAACAATTATAAATCATTTTACATACATTTTCAGCCCCAAAGAAGTTGTAAAATATGTAGAACCGGGGTCTAGAACTCACCTGGTGTAGAAGGCAAGTAATACTCCTTCAAACTTGCTTTTACACAAGGGTCCAAACACCTAACAAGCATATAAATCGACCAAAACACATGCAACACTTAGTAATCGGTTTCTAAGGTCAAAAACCCAACGAAACCGAGTCAAAAACACAAGAAACACTTACCTAAACCTGAAATCTTCTTCTTATTCTTCTTGCAACCGAGAGAGAGTTTTTTAGCTTTCTCCTTTCTTCTTTTGATCGAAAGAAAGCAGATAGGATGGTGTATAGGGCGGCCATACCCATAATATATTAAAATATTATGTTTTGTACTATTTTACACTTTGGCCCCCTCCACTTATGCTCTTTTTTCTTTTTATGAAAGATACTTTTATTTCTCTCTTATTTTAACAAAGTTTCTGGTGTTACAAGTCTAGCCCCCTTAAAGAGGTTTCGTCCCCGAAACCTGTCACTCTTTGAATAGTTGTGGGTAATTTTGCCTCATTTTCTTTTCTATCTCCCACGTAGACTCAGAACCCTTTCTGTGCTTCCACTGTACACGCACCAGTGGAACCACTTTATTCCTCATCCTTTTCTCTTTCCGGTCTATAATTACCACTGGTTGCTCTACATAATTGAGCCGTTCATCCACCTCGATATCTTCCAGTGGTACAACCATTTCTTCATCAGCTAAGCACTTTCTCAGATGAGATACATGGAACGTGGGATGAATTCCACTTAACTCGTCTGGCAATTCTAATCGATAGGCCACCTCTCCTACTCGTGTGATGATTCGGAAAGGTCCTATGTTTCTTGGGCTTAGCTTACCTCGCTTCCTGAACCGGATAATCCCTTTCCAAGGTGAGACCTTCAACATGACTCTATCTCCCACCTTTAATTCTATTAGTCTACGTCTCTTGTCGGCATACGACCTTTGCCTATCCTTCGCCGCTTTCATAAAGGCTTTGATTCAGTGGTAGCCTCAATCACCTCAAGGTTTCCCAACTCTTTACGCCCAATATCACCCCAACACACGAGTGTTCTACACATTCTACCATATAGCATCTCGTAAGGTGGCATGCCAATGCTGACATGAAAACTATTATTATACGAGAATTCTGCTAACGGTAAGTGATCATCCCAACTTCCTCCAAAATCGATCATGCATGCTCAAAGCATATCCTCGAGTGTCTGGATCGTTCTCTTAGACTAACCGTCCATCTGAGGATGGTAAGCCTTGCTAATGTGTAGCCTCGTTCCCATCGCATCATGGAATCTCTTCCAAAACTTCGATGTAAATCGGGTGTCACGATCTGACATAATGGACACCGGCACAGCATGACGAGCTACAATCTCTTTGATGAACAGATCCGCCAATCTTTCTGATGAATACGTCTCGCGGATTGGCAGGATGTGAGCACTCTTCGTCAGTCGATCAACAATCACGCATATCGCATCGCACCCCCTCTCCGTACGAGCTAGCTTAGTAATAAAATCCATAGTGATGTGCTCCCACTTCCACTCGGGTATATCCAACGGTTGGACCTTCCCGTATGGTTTCTGATGTTCTGCCTTCACTTGCAAGCAAGTAAGGCACTTACTCACATACTCCACCACGTCGCGCTTCATACCCGACCACCAATAATCCTTCTACATATCTTGATACATTTTCGTGGCACCGGGATGATTCGAGTATCGAGTCTTATGAGCTTCATCCATGATCCGCCCTCGCAGGTCTCCATAACGAGGGATCCACATTCTTCCATTTCGGATTCTCACCCCGTGGATATTTTCCCCCAACTCCGAGACCAGACCTCTCATTCTTTCAGAGTTAAGGCGATCTTCTTTCAACGCCTCACCTTGAAATTCTTTCACTTGGGTCATCACGTCCGAGGTCATCACTAACTGATAAGCCTTCACCCGAATCGGCTCGGGTCTCTCTTTTTGGCTCAGGGCATCGGCCACAACATTGGCCTTACTCGGATGATAATGGATCTCACAATCATAATCGTTGATAAGCTCTAACCATCTCCTCTATCTCATGTTGAGATCCTTTTGCTCGAAGAAGTACTTCAAGCTATGTGGTCCGTGAAGATGGTGCACCTCATCCAGTATAGGTAGTGCCTCCAAATCTTCAACGCGAAAACCACAGCCGCTAACTCCAAATCATGTGTAGGGTAGTTGACTTCGTGGGTTTTTAGCTGTCGGGACGCATAGGCTATTACCCTTCCATGTTGCATTAACACACAACCTAATCCCGAATAAGAAGCATTTGAATATACTACTAAGTCTTCACTCCCTTCGAGTAATGTCAAGACAGGAGCTTGAGTCAATCTCGTCTTCAACTCCTCAAAAGCAACTTCCTGCTCTCGACCCCAAACAAATTTCACATCCTTGCGAGTCAATTTAGTCAAAGGTGAGGCTATCTTAGAAAAGTCCTGGATGAACCTCCTGTAATAACCCGCCAAACCCAAGAAACTATGAATCTCGTATGGCGTCCTTAGAGACTTCCATTGCATCACCGCCTCAACCTTCGTTGGGTCCACCTTAATTCCTTCAGCATTCACCACGTGACCCAGAAATTGAACCTCATGTAACTAAAAAGCACATTTAGAGAACATAGCATATAATTTCTCTCTTCTAAGTGTTTCTAATACTTCCTGAATGTGACCGACATGTTCTTCTTCGCTCTTTGAATAAATCAGGATATCATCAATAAATACGATCACTGATTTATCTAACATCGGCCGACACACTCGGTTCATTAAATCCATAAAGGCAGTTGGCGCGTTAGTTAATCCGAAAGACATAACGAGGTACTCATAGTGTCCATAACGTGTATGAAAAGCTGTCTTAGGGATATCTTGCTCCTTCACCTTCAGCTGATGGTAACTAGATCGAAGATCTATCCTCGAGAACCAACAAGCACCTTGGAGCTGATCAAACAAGTCATCAATCCTCGGTAGCGGATACCGATTCTTCACCGTCAATTTATTCAGCTCCCGGTAGTCGATGCACATTCGCATACTACCGTCATTTTTCTTCACAAACAATACCGGAGCACCCCATGGAGAGATACTCGGTTGGATGAATCCCTTATCCATTAACTCCTGTAATTGCTCCATGAGTTCCTTTATCTCAGTCAGAGCGAATCGATACGATGCCTTGGCAACGGGTTGAGCACCGGGTATTAGGTCGATCTGAAACTCAATCTTGTGATCCGGTGGCACACCTGGCAAGTCTTCTGGAAACACGTCTGGGAAATCACGCACCACTGGTACATCGGATAATTATGGTACAGACGCATCCACATCTTTCACGTAGGACAGATAGGCACTACACCCACGTCTCATGTACTTCCCCGCCACCGCCATCGAAATCACCTTTGGAACCGTAGTAACACGATCGCCGTAAACCGTCACTGAACTTCCATCGGGGGCAATCAATCGAATCATCTTCTTGCGACACACGATGTTTGCCTCATAGGCTGCTAACCATTCCATCCCTATTACTACATCAAATCTGCCTAGGGGCATCACAAATAGCTTAGCAGGAAACCTATGGCCTTCTAGTTCTATGTCGCAGTCTTCTATCGCATCAGAAATTCTAGTAGACTTACCGATAGTAGTTTCTACATCAAATGGCTTATCAATACTTCTACTACTGACAGGCAACTAGCACAGAAAGTAGCAGAAATAATACTCCTACTAGCACCAGAATCGAATAACACAGAGGCACAAGTTTGGTTTACTAGAAACATACCTAACACTACATCGGGATCCTCCCTGGCCTCCTCCCGCGTCATCGTGAAGGCTCGAGCAGTTGCCATCTGTCCCCCTTCCTCCGGCTTCTTCTTCACCCCAGAGCTCTCCGCCCTCGGCTTCTTACAGTCTTTGCTCATGTGGCCCTCCTCGCCGCAGGTGTAACACTTCGGCATCCTACAGTCTCTGGAAATGTGGCCAGGCTTCCCACATTTGAATCACACATTGAGCCCCAACCTACACTCACCCGCATGCTCCTTCCCACACTTACCACACTTCCTCAGTCCCTAACTTGATGACGCCAACCTACGGTCATCCACCCTCATCTTCTTTTTGTTTGGGGTGAAACCACCACGCCCAAACCTCTTCCCATTCCAGTTCTTATCACCACCACCTATCTACTTCACTTCCACCACCGTCTCCTCCCGTTTATCATACAGCCTACCCGCCAGGTCTACAACCGATCGAAAAGTACCCGACCGGGCAACAATTAAATGCCTACGTATGTCAGCCGGCAACCCCTGAATGTATCTCTTGATCTTCCTCGACACTGGCGTCACCTGATCCGACACCAGCCTCGCCATTTCGTTGAATTTGGTGGTGTACTGTTGGTGGGTCATGGTTCCCACCTCAAGTTGCAGGAACTCCCTCTCGATCTTGTCGAGTTCCCGGTGAGGACAAAATTTCTCAATCACCAATTTATTCAACTTCTTCCATCGCATCTTCCCGATGGCCCTGGCACCCTCAGCTTGGACAATATTGTCCCACCAACACAGTGCTGAGTCAGCAAAAGAGTGAGTGGCGAACTTCACCTTATGGTCTTCGCAACACTCACTGATTTCCAACACTGCCTCCATCTCTCTCACCCAGTGGTGAAAGGCAGCAGCATTACCATTGCCATCAAAGGTCGGGGGCTTAGACCTTAGGGTTCTCATGGGCCGTCTCAAGAGCCTTAGCACTACCCTTGGTCACACGTGGTCCAGTACCACGTCCACCACGACCTCTGCCTCTAGAAGCCTTTGAAGATTTTCGTCCAGCCATTCCCTAAACGCTATAAGATTCAAACACTAACACAATCATTCAAGGTAATAGCTCAGTTTATGTTAAGTACAGTAAGTCCCTAATTATAGTGGCCCGTTGTGATTAGCCACTTACTTTACTCTTCATACCCCAAGCATTTTCTATTCTGACTTAATCAATATCCAAATCTACTAAGAGCACATAAATCAAATAGCATGCACATATAATACCGGTTAACATTAATGAAAGACATACCTGATGGCACGTAGCTACTTGAACTGACATCCCTCCATTCGTCCCATTTTCAGTTTAAGTTTATATTTTTGAAAATATTTACCTATTTCTCTTAAACTTTGGCTCTGATACCAACTTGTAAGGCCCCATTCCCGAAGACCTCACAGTTGGTCAATCACATCATTTAAGGTATAAAACATTACATATTTCATAAAACAATGCAACGGAATTAATACCAAAAGTCATCCATTCATTAATAAAAACTATTGCTAAGCAATACACCCATAATTGTTATCAGTTACAAAAGATTGTTTAACTGCATTACAAAGCAATAAAATTATTAATCATGAACGTATGTCAGTCTTGCCCTGCCGAGTAGCTTTTCCCGCGTGCCATCCTCAGTAATAATTACCTGCCAACTGAAAATGTATAAAAGTCAGTGTTGTTGAGTGAGTTCTAGTTTTAAAAACATTAAAATACCTTGAATAGCTTATATATGAAAATACTCTTTATAATAAAATACTTTCTTTACTTTTGTTCGTGAGCATTCATCATACGTACAACAAGGTAATACCTTCTTTTATTCATTCATTACCATGCTCATTCTTTCATTTTGTACTTTTATCATTATCTTTCACTTTCTTTCCGAACAATGTGCAATACCCCGAACATTGTGCAGGAAGCTGATGCTGGGCCTGAGGTCTATAAATAGACCCCGAACATTGTATACGAAGCTTGACCCAGTCACCTAGGGTATGCTACAAGGGTCCCTGTCAATCTCAATAATTGACCCTGTGTGCATCCTTTGGGGTAGCTAACCCGTATCACAGTTGAGCTAACGACAACATGGTCGTGCACCTCTATTCATTTTGCTTGCAAGTCTTTCATTCTTTCATTTATGTTCCACTTTTCATTATCATTAATCTTTCACTTTATTAATGATAATACTTTACGTTTACGACCATAAACACACCACGTAAAGTCATACAATATAATATAATATGAAAAATAAGGACAAATCATATTCATGCATAAAATAAGCATATAATAACCTCAAGTCAAACTAGGGTGTTGGACCAAAAGAACCAATGAGCCAAGATCAGGAAAACCCCTAAGTCCCACATGTCATCACAACAACTGCTAAAGACCTTCATCAGCAATTTGACAAAGTCTGAAGAATCAACAGCTGAAGATCAAAGTTCTGAAGTACATCAGCTGAAGATCCCAAAGTGATGAAGACAAGTACTGAAGTCCAAGTACTGAAGCTCACAAGTATTGAAGACTTCAAGTACTGAAGACAAGTACTGAAGATCAACAACTGCTGAAGAACTGATGATCAACAACTGATGCACAAAGTCTGAAGACAAAAGACTGAAGACATCAGCTGATGACATCTACTGAAGTCATCAGCTGATGAAACATCTGAAGACCAAAGTCTGAAGACAAGTGCTGAAGCTTCAGAGTTTGTCACAACAGCTGAAGAAGTCTTCTTCAGTTGTTGTAATGATTTTTTCTTTTCAATAGTTTGTACAACAGCTGAAGAGTTAGTTCTTCAGCTGTTATAGATCAGTAGTTATAAACGACTGAAGAGTTTGTTCTTCAGTCGTTGTATGTTGTCAGTAGTTTTCTTTTGTTGTACTTGTAATAGTTTTTGTAAGAAGATGTCAGTTGTTGACATCTTCAGTAGTTTCTTTTTGTTTCAGTAGTTTGTTAAGAATCGGTTGATGTCACTGTCAGGTGACATCATTACTCGTCCTTTTGCCATCTATAAAAGGACGATGAACCATGTTGTATTAGGTGCCGAAACATGCCTAGACGTGCAATGTAATAAAATATATTTCTTTGGCAGAATTTCTCTCTCTTGTTTATGCTTTTACATGCAAAATCTTTTATGTTCTTGCTATAATCGCTAATTCTCGTGCTAAATCCGCTGCGAATACAACCTAATTGATCAAACTAGAGGCTGAGATCCTGTCAAATGGTATCAGAGCAGGTTAATCATTGATCGATTTCACTATTGATCATTTGAAACTGCTCTTTTGATCTCTACGTTTGATCGAATTAGCAAATTTGCAAGAATTAGCTACGAGAGAGAGATTTTGTTGTTTCGGGCCATAAAATTGAGGTTTTCGTGGTTTTTAAGCTAAATTTTCTTGTTTTACTTGAACTTGTCTGAATCTCTGAGAATGACTACTCCTAATGACCCTCACAATACTGGTTCCTCAACCAAGCCTCCGATGCTGGTTAGGAATGAGTATAACATATGGCAAAGAAGGATGCTCCATCACCTATCTGTTCATAGCTTAGGTTGTTGGACATCTGTGGTACATGGTCCACATGAGCCTATGGTGAATGATCCGGAAACAAACAAGTTGGTTCAGAAGAAGAAGGAGCAATACTCTGATGAGGATAAGAAGTTGTTTGAGATTGATGCAAAAGCCCATGGAATTCTAGCCATGGCTATTCCCAATGAAATCTATTCTAGGTTGATGCATCATGAAACTGCTTATGACCTATGGAATGCACTGAAAGAACAATTCGATGGCATTGATGAGGTTCTAGCAAACAATAGGGAAATCCTTGCCCAACAATATGAGACATTTGCTCATAGAAAGGGTGAGACTCTGACTCAACAGTTTGAGCGGTTTTCATGTTTAATCTCTGAGCTGAAAATGGTTAAACAAGAATACACCAAAAGTTAGATGAACCACAGATTCCTCAGATCACTACCTGAGAGATGGGACACATACACAATTATCCTACGCTCCAGTGTAAATCTGGATAGCTTATCTCTCACCCAACTTCATGGGAAACTGTTGACATTTGAAAGAGAGATTGAGCAGAAAAGGAAGCTGGCTTCATCTGGTAAGCTCACTGAAGACTTTGTACCAGGGAACACTGCCTTGGTCGGTCATGAGTCAGAATATGCTGCATCTGAGTGCCAATATGATGAGCATATTGATTTCTCTTCAAACACTTCTGATCCTGCATTTGTGAGTGTTGATAGTCAGTCTAGTGGCTGTAGTAGTGACAATCTATGCTTTATCATGGATGATCTGAGAGGGATTGCTGATGATGAATTAGAAGAGATGGATATTCTGAGCCAAATGGCCTTGATTAATATCCGGTCTCAGAAGTTCTACAAAAGAACTGGAAGAAAATTCCCAGGACTCTCTGGCAAAACCAAAGTTGGTTTTGACAAGAGTAAGTTGAGGTGTCACAAATGCCACAGGCTTGGACATTTTGCAAGGGAGTGTAGATCATCTGGATCTAACTCTCCTGCACCCTTTGTGACTTTTCCTAATAATAGTCAACAAAGAGGGCAACATCCTGTCAACTCTGGTCATCACTCACCATCACCATCCCCTGCATATTTTGTTCCTCAAGGGCCAATGCCATATTCATACCCTGCTATTACATGCCACAACCCAGCCAAGTTCATACACCTATTGCTTCTCAACCACATGCTCTTCCTGAGCCTCAACCATCTCAATCTCATCCATCTCCACAACCTCAACAACACAGCTTTTTCACCCCAGGAGTTGTTGAATAGAGCAGTTTACCAGATGACCTGTCTGGTAATGAACAACTGCTTTCAGATGTTGGTCAACATGGTGGTGACAGTCCTTTTGGAAATCTAGCTCTCATGGCTCTGGAGTCCTCTGATGAATCATCCTCAAGTGCTCCCTCAGCACAGGTATCACAGGTATCATGTGAGGCTAAGGCCAATTTATGTTCTGAAACATGCATAGCAGCATTTGCTTCCATTAGAGAAGCAAATGTAGCTTTAATTAATAAGAACATTGAGCTAGAACAAAATATTTCCAAAATAAAAGCTGAGTTTGAGTCTGTGCTTAAAGGTAAAAATGATGAGATTTACAAACTAAAATGCCAAATCACTGATGATAAGGCTAAGGAAGAGGTACTTTTAGAAAAGTACAAAGACCTCAAGGATACTCTTGCAGCAACCCAGGTAGAGTGTGATCGATGGGTGCAATCATGCAAGGGTTTTGAGATGCTTTTGAGTAAGCAATCAGCTTCAAATGTGAAGTTTGGCATTGGTTATAATCACACTGCTCCTCCAACTAATTATACTTCCAGAGCAGAAGTAGAATCTGATGGAGACAGCAATAACCAATCCTTCTCATCATGTGATCTACTTTCTGATACAACATCATCAGAAGTAGAAGTTAGTATTCATGTTTCACAAAACCAATCAGCTGATGCTAAAACAGCTGATGGTTCAAATGCTAACTGTCACATGATCAAAAATTTGATCAACTCAGGTGTTGTCTCTAGAAGTACTGAAAGTACTGGAGAGCAAGTGATGACACCTGAAGTTCAAACCTCAACTGCTGTCAGCACTAAAGAGAAGAAAACTGACAGTAGAATAGGTTTGAAGACAGCTAAAGAGGATGTCAGGAAAGCAGGTACTACAAGGAAGAAAACTGCTAGTACTGATAGCAAACAGCTGAAGAACAAGTCTTCAGCAGTTTCATCATCTTTAGTTGATGATCAACATAAGATGAAGAAGAAGCCATGTGAAGTATGTGGCTTGTTTAATCATCTTACTGATGACTGCTGGTACAAAAGGGGTTCCAAACTCAAACAAAAGAAGAAAATTAAAGAGGACATAAATAAAATGAAGAATGAGTTTGAGACCAAGTTTGTACTAGCAATATCAAAGCCTGAAATCCCTAAGCCCAAAGCTAAATCTAAAAGGAGGTAGGGGTTACTCAGACAACAGCTGAGGTTGCTCAAAAGAAGATAGTGCAACATAGGAATTCATCATCAGCAGGTCCCAATGTGTCTGAAGAACTGAAAGCCTTATCACAAAGTCAGACACAACTGGTGATGATGGTTTAACATATAATGGGAAGAGTCAACCACTTAGATGCTCCTGTGTTGAATCCACAGAAGAGGAAATCCAAGCCAAAGGATTCCTCCTCTGCACCATCTCCTTCACCTCAGACTGTCACACATAACACACCAGTTAGTGTTGCACCTGCTATTGAGAACAGACCCAAAACCAAAAAGGTTTGGGTCTCTAAAACTAACTAACATGTGGTTATGATTGCAGGGTTCTTCAACATGCCAAAGAAGCATCTGGTATGTAGACAGTGGAGGATCTATGCACATGACAGGAAGCAGCTCCCTTCTTAATGACTACTCTCAAGGAAAGAAGGGATTTGTTTCCTTTGGCAATGATGCAAAAGGTTACATCATCGGAAAAGGTTTTGTTTCCAATGGGGAAATAAGGTTTGATGATGTTAACCATGTGGAGAATCTCAAGTACAATCTCTTGAGTGTCAGTCAAATGTGTGACAAAGGCCATGTTGCCCTTTTCACAAGCCAGAACGGTCGGATTCTGTCATCCAAAATTCTAAATTTGATTGACAAGGTATTGGATGAATACATTCTCCTGAAGGCCAACAGGACAGGAAGACTGTATGCCTTAGATCTTTCCAAAAAGATAGATCTAAAAGGCCATCCTTGCCTATTCTCTAAGGCCTCTCCTCAAGAGTCTACTCTATGGCACAGGAGGCTGGGACATGTTAATTTTAAAAACATGAATCAGCTGATAAGCCATGGTTTAGTAAGAGGATTGCCTTTGAAGGAGTTCAAGTGTGAAGATAACTGCATTGCTTGCTTAAAAGGTAAACAACACAAAAGTTCATTCCCTTCAATAGAAGAACCAAAGTCCACTGCCTGCTTGCAGCTCCTGCACATGGATCTCTTTGGTCCTGTCAGAGTGATGAGCATGGCTAAGAAGAAATACTGCCTGGTAATTATGGATGATTATTCCAGGTTTGTATGGACTTTCTTCTTGCACTCCAAGGATGAAGCAGCCAAGACTATCATGAATTTTGTGTTATTTGTGGAGAAGCAGTATTCCCTGCAGGTCAAGTGTGTGAGGAGTGACAATGGAACAGAGTTTAGAAACCACACACTTGATGACTTCTACATGTCCAAGGGAATCAAAAGGCAGTTTAGTATTCCTAGAACTCTTGAACAGAATGGAGTGGTTGAGAGAAAGAACAGGACTCTCATTGAAGCTGCAAGGTCAATGTTGGCTGATTCAGGGCTGCCACTGACCTTTTGGGCTGAAGTTGTCAATACAGCTTGCTATATACAGAATAGAGCTTTAGTGAATCAAAGGTTGATGAAGACTCCTTATGAGATTCTTCATCATTTGGCCCCTTTGATTTCATTCTTCAGAGCCTTTGGGTGTCCTTGTTTCATTCTCAACACTAGCAATCCACTCCAGAAGTTTGCTAGTAAGGTGGATGCAGGGTATTTTGTTGGTTATTCATCAACTTGCAAGGCATACAGAGTCTTCAACTGTAGGACAAAGGTAGTTGAAGAAACTTTGCATGTGAAGTTTAATGAATCTCCAAAGGACAAGATTCCACAAAACCCTGTGGAGTTATTTGATCTGGACATACTGCAATATGTCCCTTTTCAACCTCCAGTTGTTGAGCCTGTCAACAATTCTCCACCTGGTGGTACTGATGATGATGTAGTTAGTACTCACCTTTCCAGGTTAAGTGACAACCTGCCTGAGTTCACTATACCTGATGTTCCTGTAGCCTCAGCAGCACCATCCACAACAAATGCTGATGAGATTTCTGCTTGCTCTACTTCGTTTGAGCTGCCATCTCCTACATGGATTCAGGAATCTCCATCACCATCTGTTGCTGCTGATGGGTCTACAAACACTTGCACAAACATTATAGTCTATCAAGAACTGAAGAATCACCCCACATCTCAAATCATTGGTGATATCAATGTTGGAGTTTCAACCAGGAGTCAATTGTCCAACTTCTGCTTCTATGTTCTATTCATCAGTCAGCAAGAGCCAAAGAACTATCATATTGCTTTAAGAGATAATGGATGGGTGGAAGCTATGCAGCTTGAGCTTCTTCAGTTCAAGAAACAGCAAGTGTGGGAGCTTGTTCCTTTACCCCAAGGTAAGTGTGCAATAGACACCAAATGGGTATTTAGGAACAAAACAGATGAGAAGGGCCAAATTGTCAAGAACAAGGCCAGACTGGTTGTCCAGGGGTTTGCACAAGAGGAAGGCATCGATTATGATGAGACCTTTGCACCTGTGGCCAGACTGGAGGCAATCAGACTGTTCTTAGCTTATGCTGCCTTTCACAGTCTTAAGGTTTATCAAATGGATGTTAAAAGTGCCTTCTTATATGGAAAAATAAAAGAAGAAGTTTATGTGTGTCAACCACCAGGCTTTGAGGACAATAAACATCCTGATTGGGTGTACAAGCTTGATAAGGCTCTCTATGGGCTAAAGCAAGCTCCTAGAGCCTGGTATGAGACACTCTCAACTTTTCTTTTACAGAATAAGTTCACTAGAGGCACCATTAATAAAACCTTATTCATCAAGACTGTGGGACAGCATAAGCTCCTTGTTCAAATTTATGTAGATGACATCATCTTTGCATCATCAGATCTAAAGTTGTGTGATGAATTTACAATGCTTATGAAGCAAAAATTTGAAATGAGTGCTATGGGAGAATTACAGTTCTTTCTAGGGTTGCAAATCAAACAAAAGGCTGATGGAACCTTTATTCATCAATCCAAGTATACAAAGGATTTGTTGAGTAAGTTTGATTTACAAAACTGTAAGACCTGTTCTACTCCCATGAGCAGCACCACACAACTGGATGTGGATCAGAAAGGTAAAGCGGTTGATGAAACCCTTTACAGATGTATGATTGGGTCCTTGATGTATCTTACAGCTTCTAGACCAGACATCATGTTTGTAACATGTGCTAGATTTCAGGCTGCACCTAAAGAATCCCATTTGATTGCAGTCAAAAGGATCTTTAGATATCTGCAGGGTACTCAATCACTAGGACTTTGGTACTCAACTGGGCATTCTTGCAAACTAGTTGCTTTCTCTGATAGTGACTATGCAGGATGCAAAGTCACCAGAAAATACACTTCTGGTGGTTGCCAATTCCTAGGTAATTGTTTAGTTTCTTGGCAGAGTAAGAAACAAACATCAATTGCTACATCCACTGCTGAAGCTGAGTACATTGCTGCTACAAGTTGTACCTCTCAAATACTTTGGCTTCAGAACCAACTTCTGGATTATGGCATTACAGAGACTAAGACTCCATTACTAATGGATAGTGCCTCAGCTCTTTGTATTGTTAAAAATCCAGTTCAGCACTCTAGAACCAAACATATAGAAATCAGACATCATTTTATCAGGGATTGCTATGAAAAAGGTCTGATTGCTCCTAAGTTTGTGCCTAGTGCTGATAAGCTTGCAGACATATTTACTAAGCCTTTAGATAGTGCCACATTTCAAAATCTGGTACTAAGGCTTGGTATGCTGCAGCTAGAGTAATTTGACTAATACTGATGATCTCAGCTAACTACTGATGAGCATTAGTATGCTAAAGTCAAATATAAGTACTGATGAGCAATCTAGTTTTCAGCATTTTCACGACTACTAAAGATTAAAATGCTTCAAAGTACTGATGTACATTATTTGTTAAAAACAACTGATGTAGTGAGGTGGATTACAACTACTGATGTGTAATTTTCAAACAAATAAGTACTGAAGAACAAATTTGTTTCACATGTACTGATGTGTAATCTTACACAAGTACTGATGACAATTTGTTCACCAGCTCTTATTTCATCAGCACTTGTGAACATCTGATCACAAGAGCTGAAGGCATAAATATTCACAAGAGCTGAAGGGCCAATGAAACATCTGAAAGTAAGCCGAAGAGCTGATGAGTAAATGTGTAGGTCAGCATGAAACAACTGAATTGACGGAAACAGCTGATGAGTATCTTCTCTTCAGCTGATACCAACAGCTGTTGTTTCATACCCAAACAACTGAAGACAAAACCATGTCTTCAGTAGTTCACAACTACTGATGTCAGTAGTTTACAACTACTGAAGACTAACACCAAGTCTTCAGTTGTTATAACGTCTGAAGATGAAAACCATGTCTTCAGTAGTTTATAACTACTGAAGAATAATAAGTCTTCAGCCGTTTACAACATCGAAAGGACAAAAACACGGTCTTAGTAGTTTCAACTACTGAAGATTAACACCAAGTCCTCAGATGTTACAACTACTGAAGGTTAAAACCACGTCATCAGTACTTTTAACAACTACTGATGACTAACACCACAACCTTCAGTCGTTTTCTTTTAGCCTATAAATACCAACCCTTCAGAGTTTTTCATTCTCACTTGACCTAACTCTCAACAAACCTCTGAACCTTCCCATACACCATTAATGGTGACCATGCAACTCAAACCTCATACCTTACAAAGTCACCGTTTTGGACCAAGTTTGATCACGCCATTGATCTCATGGTCGATTCCCCACTACAAACGGCCTTTCTCCTCAATCCCACAATCCATGCCGATTCTCTATCGCAGTTCTGGACGAACATTACTTTTCAAACTGGAGAGAACGACGACGAGGTCTCTCTCCAGTCGTCTGTGAACAACCATCCCGTGGTCATTACTCCAGCTACTCTCCGACAAACCCTAAAGCTGGAGGATGCCACCTTCCCAACTGCCTACCCCAAAGGGAACCTTGATCTATCCTTCACCGCTCATGACTATCAAGGTGACCTTTCTGCCTCAACCTTGCTGAAGAAACACTTCCCAGATCCACAACGACTCATTTTTCATATGGTGAATGTGTGTCTGGCCCCGAATACATCCTCATGGGACCAGATGTCCACAAGGTGGCAACAGGTATTACACTCTATCTTTGAGAAACAACCTTTAAATTTTACTGATATAATATTTTTGGAACTCAAAGACATGGCCACTAAACCTTTTGCTAACCGATGGATTTTATATCCTCGATTCATTATGGCCATGATAGAGAGCCAGCTTAATGCTGAGGGACTAGTTGGCACTAGAGTCCCTGCCATGGCTGTTTTAGCTGAGGTATACTCCAGGCACAACACTGACCAAACACTTAAAAAGGCTGCCAAGCTGCGAAAGCCCACGCAACTGGAACCCACAGCCTCCACCTCCAGGTCCAAAGTCCCCACCAAACCCAAACCCAAACAGAAAACCAAAAAGGCTACTCAGGGAAATGAGTCCCCTGAGGATGCCCCTGCACAACAAAGGCAGGATGTGTTTGCTGGCCCGATTCTCCCAGCAACCACCATGACTCCACCAACCACAACCGCATAAGCATCCTCTCTACAGGAGCTTGATGCAACCTTTCAGGGGGCTGCCACACATCTGGAACCTTTCTCAATTGAGAAGGTTGCCATTGAAGAGCACACATCTCCCCATGTGCAATGTGCTTCTAGCCCATCACCTAGTGAAACCGCCCCACAAAGCCTCACTCTCTTAATTGCAAAAGTGCTGACCCATCTGAGCACTCCACCCTCTCCCCAAGAACCAATCACAACTGGGGAAACTCCAACCAAAGAGAGGGTGGATACAAGTGCCGATGGGAGCCCATAGCATAGAGAATCACATATCCAATCTCCCAGTGTGGCTAGGGAGATAGGATATTCTGGTGAGGCTGCCACTTCTCCTGCATCAACATCTGAGCAGGGTGAAGCTGGTAACATAACTAAGACCTCACCAGAGGCAACTGCTGATGATGGATCCAATCCGGAGGCTGGAAGTCCCCAGAACCAAGAAGAAGGGGCACATGCAACTACTGAGCCACACTCAGTGCATGTACATCCTGACACGGTCAGGAGGTCAGGTGATTCAGTGCAAACTGATGATGACATGGGCTTCTTCTATGATGTAGTTGCCCAAAACACAATCCTTGAGGATGAGGTCAGCAGACTCAAAGAGCTACTCGTCAATATGTCTCAAGGAGAAAGTCCATCTGCCACCATGAGCCCACAGATGGCACCTTCACCTGAAGGTCTCACACACACTCAGCCACTCCCACAAACTCGGCCACCTGCCTCTGCTTCTGGCACTAGTTCTCAGGACCAAAACCCTCCTGAGCAACTAGATGCTATCCTTCAAAAATCCCTGCCTCTCATCACACCCATAATCGCACAAATAGTGATGAAAACTATTGATGAGAGGCTTCCCACACATATACAACCCCTGGTGGAGGTTGCCGTAGCTAAGGCGCTTGCTGATAGTCAAACCCCAACCAATGCACCCAAAAAGGGGGAGACATCAGTGCAAGCTAAGAGGAAGAGGGGAGAGGAGGAGACATAAGTAGGAACAAAGGAGGTGATTGAGAGGGAGAAGGTTGAGGAGACAAAGGGGAAGGGGAGGGAGAAGGAGGAGAGAGCTGAAACGATTAAGGTGCCTGAAATCCAAAAAGATTTCAGTGTCACTTACAAGAAAAAGAAAGGAGAGGAGGGAGAGAAGGTGGTAAAGGACACTGATCTAGCAGTCCTTATCAAGGAGGCTGATGCTAAGCATAGCCGATCAATGGACTCTGTCATTGATCAGCTGTTCAGGCAAGGCTTTGATAAGGACACTGCCTTGCTAGATCAGGAGTTAAGGAAGATGGAGATGAAGGAGATAGAATACCGATGGACTACTTATAGCCAAGAGGATAGAAAGAGACTCGAGGCTATGAGTAGGTTCATTTCGAAGTATCTGGGGAGACCAGTCCTAGATGTGAAGGCTTGGTCCAGGGATAGAATCTTGGCTATAGCCACCAAGATCTGTTCGGCTGGTGAATTTACCAAGGGGCTGGTCGTAGAAGCCCTTTCAGAAGCAGGTGCTGGGAACAGGACCTTGCTAGTAAAATAAACCAAACCAACTCTCATCTCTAGATTACTAGCAAGGCCTGCCAACATTCCCACACCAACAACCCAAACACAACCCACAAAACCAACCCCTTCACCATCAAACCTATAGCCGATGATCCACCCTTGCAGAAGAAGAGAAGGGTGTTGAGGCTGCAAGAGGAAGAAGAAGAGGAGGATGAGGATAGGCTGCCTCTTTCTGCAGTCCTATCTATACCAAAGCCCAAACCCAAAACCATCACTCCCACCTCACAGATGGAAACTGTGAAGGTTAAGATTGAAGAAGAATAGCAGCATAGGCTACATGATGATGAGTTACTGAAGAGAGTTGATAAAGCCTATGCTGCTTCCTCATCCATTATAAACATGAGGAAACAAGCTCAGAGACTATTCACTTTAAGGCATACATTCCAATTTCAAAAGGAAAAAGTGAATATTTGGCCTGATCCCAGGGTGTCTCACCGAATTATGAAGAAAGAACTACCAAAGAGATACAATGGCCAAGTGAAAAGGATTGTAGGTGAAGAGATCTCCTTGGCCATTGTAATATCACCCTGGGAGATTATAGAAGATTTCAAGAAAACCTATCAGGCTAACCTCCCACCTCAAAAGATGTTGGAGAACAGGGTGGTCAAAAAGGGGTTAGTCTACAAGAGGTTTGAGAAACTTCAAAGAGATAAGCTCCAGTTGTTCTTAGAGGGTAATCACCCAGACGAATTCGCCTATAGGGCCATAACAACTGTGGAGCTCAAAAATGGGAAGCAAGCCAAATATGTCTCTGAGCTCTATGGGCCTGAAGGATTCTTTGATGGTGAGGCTGAAGTGCTGTCCAAGGAAGAACAAGTGATATTTTTAGAAGCCTACACCAGGGAATCCTACAGGCTCATAGTTGGGAAGTAGGTCTCATGGATGGGACAACAGCTCTGTGTCCAATTCCCCAAAATAGAGCTCCCATCCATACTTAGCCAAACAAACTCTAAAGACCTCTTCCCAGGCCTGTGCTTATCAGGGTCAACTTCTGATCTGATCCAGAAGGAAATAGACCAACATTTCTGCCAACAATAAGTGGGACACCAAATAACCTAGGGTTTTGGCTGCATTGGTTCAGGGGGAGATTGTTGGACCAAAAGAACCAATGAGCCAAGATCAGAAAAACCCCTAAGTCCCACATGTCATCACAACAACTGCTGAAGACCTTCATCAGCAATTTGACAAAGTCTGAAGAATCAACAGCTGAAGATCAAAGTTCTGAAGTACATCAGCTGAAGATCCCAAAGTGCTGAAGAGAAGTACTGAAGTCCAAGTACTGAAGCTCACAAGTACTGAAGACTTCAAGTACTGAAGACAAGTGCTGAAGATCAACAACTGCTAAAGAACTGATGATCAACAACTGATGCACAAAGTCTGAAGACAAAAGACTAAAGACATCAGCTGATGACATCTACTGAAGTCATCAGCTGATGAAACATCTGAAGACCAAAGTCTGAAGACCAAAGTCTGAAGACAAGTGCTGAAGCTTCAGAGTTTGTCACAGCAGCTGAAGAAGTCTACTTCAGTTGTTGTAATGATTTTTCTTTTCAGTAGTTTGTACAACAGCTGAAGAGTTTGTTCTTCAGCTGTTATAGATCAGTAGTTATAAACGACTGAAGAGTTTGTTCTTCAGTCGTTGTATGTTGTCAGTAGTTTTCTTTTGCTGTACTTGTAATAGTTTTTGTAAGAAGATGTCAGTTGTTGACATCTTCAGTAGTTTCTTTTTGTTTCAGTAGTTTGTTAAGAATCGGTTGATGTCACTGTCAGGTGACATCATCACTCGTCCTTTTGCCGTCTATAAAAGGACGATGAATCATGCTGTATTAGGTGCCGAAACATGCCTAGACGTGCAATGTAATAAAATATATTTCTTTGCAGAATTTCTCTCTCTTGTTTATGCTTTTACATGCAAAATCTTTTATGTTCTTGCTATAATCGCTAATTCTCGTGCTAAATTCGCTGCGAATACAACCTAATTGATCAAACTAGAGGCTGAGATCCTGTCATAGGGTCAAAACTCTAAAATCACATATTCCTAAAATTCAGAAATAATTCTAAGTGTTCTGGGCGCGTGGGCACTATGCCGGCGCATCAGCCCTGCTTAGGCGCATCATAACTATTTAGGCGAATGGCCCAACCCTAACTGATTTTCTCCTAACTTAGGTGCATGAACTATTCAGGCGCATGAGCCTGCACTTAGGCACCTGAATAAAAGGTTGGGTGCATGAGTACTATTGGAGCGCCTGACCCCAACACTTAGGCAATCCGGCCAAATTTCTAGGCGCATGAACTACTGTTCAGGCGCATGACCTACACTTAGTTATTGTAAGACATAAACTTAGGCGCATGGGGTACTGTTTGGGCGCATAGACAACCTGTTTATCATACTTCTCAATTATTTTTAGTCCCAAACATCATTCTAACATGTTCTAAGCTTAATAACACCATTCGAAGCCTATACATCACGTAAACAACCGCAAAACATCATCATACAAGCATGAAACATACGGGTATACATACAGAACAATTATAGATCATTTTAAATACATTTTCAGCACCAAAGAAGTTGTAAAACATGTAAAACCGGGGTCTAGAATCACCTGGTGTAGAAGGCAAGTAATACTCCTCCAAACTTGCTTTTACACAAGGGTCCAAACGCCTAACAAGCATAGAAATCGACCAAAACACATGCAACAGTTAGTAATCGGTTTCTAAGGTTGAAAACCCAATGAAACCGAGTCAAAAACACAAGAAACACTTACCTAAACCCGAAATCTTCTTCTTATTCTTCTTGCAACCGAGAGAGAGTTTTTCAGCATTCTCCTTTCTTCTTTTGATCGGAAAAAAGCAGATGGGATGGTGTACAGGACGGCCATACCATAATATCTTAAAATATTATGTTTTGTACTATTTTACACTTTGATCTCCTCCACTTGTGCTCTTTTTTCTTTTTATGAAATATACTTTTATTTCTCTCTTATTTTAACAAAGTTTCGGGTGTTACATCACTTTACCAAACCTCGTTTGAATACAAAACTTTGAACTTTATTTCATTTTCTCAAAAATATTAGGGTGCTACCCGAAACTAAAAAATAAATTTTTTCAAGTTGGCACCATAACTTAACACCAACCACTTGACCCTAACCAAGGTGTTTGCCACCAAGGGTGTTGTCCCTTTAACTCCACTAGGAGTGTTGCTCTTTAGATCACATCAAAGGAGCAATGTCCTTTTGGAACCCCTTCAATTTAAGAGGCTTCATTTCTTGGAACCATGAGCTTCCTAAAGTACTTGAAATTATAATATTCATAAACAAACGTGCTCTTTATATTTTTCAACTTGTTTGATGATTATGCTTTCTCGTCAATAAATCCTAATTACCCAAAATAACTTGATAACACTAAAACATGACCATAGGTATGACTTGTAAGAGGGCCTCTCCAATAATTGTCATCTTTTCCATTAATTATAACGAAAATATGATCTTTTATAACCTTCTCAACAATGAACGTAGAACCCCAATTTGTTATCCGTCAAATTCAAGCTTTTAAGACTATAACCATCACACCAAGATTATGTGTTAGCAATAAGGCATGGCACTTCGGTCATAAAAGAAACACCCACCCATAAAAAACAAACCGTTCCTTGATCTTTAAAATATATAAAAAGTTTAAAACAAATTCACTGCATCTAATTCTTTATAATATTTTTATATCCATAAATTATAAAGATTATATATATAGGTTAAATAGTGAGTTATTATACCAACTTACTATTTAATTCTTATAATTTGTTTGTGACCGGAGGATAAAGAAATATTAATAAAAATTGATTAAAAACGTATTATTTAATTTATTAGAGATAAAGGAATTAGAATGAGATATGAGATATTTTGAAAATAAAAAAAAAGTATAATAATGAATATAATTTTAGTTAAATAATTAGAATAAAGATAAAAAGATCTACTGTAACTGCTTTTACTATTTCATTTTGCCACAAAGTCAATGTATATATGTTGAGAGCATTTCAAGGCAATAGTTTTTTTAACCCTGTTTGCCAGCCAAAAAGAAGCTGCTCAATACAAAGAATCGATGCTACCAACAAAGGAATATTAAACTGTAATTATATATATTATTCTTGACACTAGAATGAGGTTGTAACTTGCAACCCATTACATACAATGCATCCTTATCTTTGTGATCAAATCATCTATTCTGATCTAATCTAGAATATATCCAATAATTTCAAAGTTATGAGCTAAGAACAGGAACTTCGCAATCAAAGTCAACCATGAGCTTGTTTAGCTTCTTGTTGCTTATTCTTTGTGGCACCATCCTGCTCTTCCCTACGGTAATGCTGCAATATCCCATAACTTATACACATTAATCATAATTGTAATTTTTAATAATAGATTCAGACTGTTTATAGAGATTGTGAAATAGGCCGAAGAGGGAGGTTATGTGATGGGTCAAACTGAGTAATTTTTTGTACAAGTCAAACCTCTTTTTGTAAGTAATTTTTGGTACAAGTCAAACCTCTTTTTGTCCAAAATATTTATCTTTACACAAAAGTTATAGTTAATTGCATAAATGGTCCATGTGTCCGTGGTTTGACCAAATTGCACGCTTGGTCCCCGGATTTAAAATTGCAAAGTTAGTCCAAACTATTGTGTGCGTGCTGCAAGTTTGGTCCCCAAC